>CM065701.1:49099507-49249507 GCA_017654935.2 Phymorhynchus buccinoides
TGAATGAAAATTAGTGTGAAATATAGCAAACGATAGAGGATGAAGTACTCAATCTGCAGTAAGAAAGGCAAGACTGAAAAACTGGAAACAACCGAGAAATGATTTTAGACGGACGTATTTCGTGTGAATGACGCCTCACAGACATCGTCACAATCGGATCGCATTGGGATGGAATCGTATTCAGTGGGCAGCCCCTTTACTTTCTGTCTGTAAGAACAAGATTAGATCACCTGCTTCAGAAACACGAAAGAAAGCGCATACCACTGTCCTTACCTCCCTTTCTCTGTGTATGATTATGTGCATGTGTAACGTTTTGTGTCTATGCTGGGGGTTTATGCGCGCGCGCGTGTGTGTGCCTGCATATGTGTGTATGGTGAGGGGGGGGCTGTGTGTGTGTGTGCCCGCGCGCGCGTGTATGTCTGTCTGTGTGTGTGTGTGTGTGTGTGTGTGTGTGTGTGTGTGTGTGTGTGTGTGTGCGTGTGTGTGTGCGTGTGTGCGTGCGTGTGCGTGCGTGCGTGTGCGTGCGTGCGTGTGTGTGCGTGCGTGTGCGTGTGCGTGCGTGTGCGTACGCGCGTATATGCTAGCTATGCAGGAGACAGACAGCACAGTTCCAAGAAGAAGAAGGGGGGGAGACAAATAGACAGAAACAAAGAGAGGAATTGACAGACAGTGAACGTGAGAGAGGCAGGGGAGAGGCCTTGCAGTCATGAGCGCGTCTAAGACAGTCAACACGGGTAGTATGTAAACTAGGCGAAACTCAAAACGACTGGCTGTTTAGCCTCATTTACAGTGTTGACTGTCTAAGACACATTCATGACTACGGATTAAGTCAGGGATGACACAAATTATACAGAAGAGGATGAATGGGTGAGGAAATGTATCATGTCAATGTCTCTTGTACTTTACATAGCCATTTTTCATACACAGATTACTCACACTTGTGTCCTTATTGCAAGCACACTGACATACAGACGCACAGAAGAATGTATATGTTACGCCCAATCCGTGAATTTGCCCATTTCACGAAATGGACAAAATGGTTTGCCCAGTTCGTGAAATAGCCAATGTAGAACTTGTTACTTAGAAAAGTCCTATGAAAAACAAATGTGTTTCGTTCATAAACAACCAGATATCAAAAACTGGTTCAAACGAATGAGAAATAACAGAATTTAAAACTTTTATTTAGATTTAATTTGTGGCTCGGGCATGCCCCAGAGTAGCATTTGGTACGGTTGGGGGGGGGGGGGGGGGGGGGGGGGGGGGGGGGAGGATGGGGGGGGAAAGTGAAAATGCAATGTAGAAAAAATGTGCTACTGTTGTATCGACCTTAATCAATACCTGTATGATTGATAATTGAAGACTTTGATAATATACACTGTCCATTTCGTGAATCGGGCAAAGCATTTTGCCCATTTCATGAAATAGGCAATTTCACGGATTGGGCGTAACATATGCCCAGACTAGGCGTGGAAAGCTTGCTGTCAAGTCGCACACGAACATCTGTGTGGTGTAGCATAGGCCCATGTATGCCAGTCACTCGTTTCCGACCATGACTGCCAGATAGCAGAGGGGGGGCAGATGCTATTCCGGCGGGCTGGGCTAGAATTTGTTTATAGTGGAAGACGGGGTAAGACGAGGTAAAAAGCGCATGGGCGGGTAAGAAGCCCACCCCAATTATCTCATGAAATAAAGAAAATTTCAGTCAAATTTGCCCATGAGACGAATGCTAGACATTAACGCTCGTCTCATGGGCAAAATGAGACTGAAATTTGCTTTATTTCATGAGATAATTGGGGTGGGCTTCTTACCCGCCCATGCGCTTTTTACCCCGTCTTCCCCTAGTGGAGATGCCTTGCCAGGGTACATCCCCACTCTGTCGGCCAAAGGGATTTGAGGACTGCTGACGCTGGGGAAAATTCCGAAAGGCCAACCCATCCCTTTGGCTGCAGCACCGAAGCCGGTGAGACAACGTTTCCATTACTGTAGAAAATCATCGTTTGTACAGCTCTCATGCTACTGTTGGCCCCTACTTTATAGGCTAATATCAACCAATGATAATTATCACACGTATTCTCTCTCTAACACGCATGCACGCACGCACGCACGCACACACACACACCACACACACACACATACCATACACACATTCCTTTCATAAATTCTAAAATACTACGGTTTCTTTTTAATTTTTGAAGCAAAAAACTAGCATGTGAATAGGGCCTCATGAATTTGAAGAATTTCATGAAGGAAATTGAAAAGAAGCACGTTAGGCAAATATGTCTTTCTATCTTATTTGTTCTGCTTCTTTTCCATCTGTCGATCCAGTTGTTTGCTCCTCCCCTCACCTACATATTTGCCTTACAGCCGGTCGGTCTCCATTGCATTCTAGGCATGATTCTTCTCCAACATACCTTCATTTGTCCCTATTCTCAACTCAAATTCTTCCTTTTTTATGCACAAATCTCTTGAACAAACAAATCCTCACTTCCCCATTGTCATTCACTTTTTTTTTCAACCAAAACTCCGAATGCGTTACCCCCTCATGTTTACGACTCTCGATCTCAGAGTCCTCTTCTTTCAGTTTCATGCCATAACCCCAGGCTGATCCTTACCCTACCTCTTTCATGAGAATGGCCCAGTGTTGGTTCCCAGTGAAATGTTTCAATGCAATTTGATGGGGTGCTTGAACTACAGCTTAGCCATAACCCCAGGCTGATCCTTACCCTACCCCTTTCATGAGAATGGCCCAGTGTTGGTTCCCAGTGAAATGTTTCAATGCAATTTGATGGGTGCTTGAACTACAGCTTAGCCATAACCCCAGGCTGATCCTTACCCTACCCCTTTCATGAGAATGGCCCAGTGTTGGTTCCCAGTGAAATGTTTCAATGCAATTTGATGGGGTGCTTGAACTACAGCTTATCCATAACCCCAGGCTGATCCTTACCCTACCCCTTTCCTGAGAATGGCCCAGTGTTGGTTCCCAGTGAAATGTTTCAATGCAATTTGATGGGGTGTTTAAACTACAGCTTAGCCATAACCCCAGGCTGATCCTTACCCTACCCCTTTCATGAGAATGGCCCAGTGTTGGTTCCCAGTGAAATGTTTCAATGCAATTTGATGGGGTGCTTGAACTACAGCTTATCCATAACCCCAGGCTGATCCTTACCCTACCCCTTTCCTGAGAATGGCCCAGTGTTGGTTCCCAGTGAAATGTTTCAATGCAATTTGATGGGGTGCTTGAACTACAGCTTATCCATAACCCCAGGCTGATCCTTACCCTACCCCTTTCATGAGAATGGCCCAGTGTTGGTTCCCAGTGAAATGTTTCAATGCAATTTGATGGGGTGCTTGAACTACAGCTTATCCATAACCCCAGGCTGATCCTTACCCTACCCCTTTCCTGAGAATGGCCCAGTGTTGGTTCCCAGTGAAATGTTTCAATGCAATTTGATGGGGTGCTTGAACTACAGCTTATCCATAACCCCAGGCTGATCCTTACCCTACCCCTTTCATGAGAATGGCCCAGTGTTGGTTCCCAGTGAAATGTTTCAATGCAATTTGATGGGGTGCTTGAACTACAGCTTATCCATAACCCCAGGCTGATCCTTACCCTACCCCTTTCCTGAGAATGGCCCAGTGTTGGTTCCCAGTGAAATGTTTCAATGCAATTTGATGGGGTGCTTGAACTACAGCTTATCCATAACCCCAGGCTGATCCTTACCCTACCCCTTTCCTGAGAATGGCCCAGTGTTGGTTCCCAGTGAAATGTTTCAATGCAATTTGATGGGGTGCTTGAACTACAGCTTATCCATAACCCCAGGCTGATCCTTACCCTACCCCTTTCCTGAGAATGGCCCAGTGTTGGTTCCCAGTGAAATAGTTTCAATGCAATTTGATGGGGTGCTTGAACTACAGCTTAGCCATAACCCCAGGCTGATCCTTACCCTACCCCTTTCCTGAGAATGGCCCAGTGTTGGTTCCCAGTGAAATGTTTCAATGCAATTTGATGGGGTGCTTGAACTACAGCTTAGCCCAAATCTGAAGACTGCACCTTATTAAATGTTGCTAGTTGGGAACACAGAAAAAGTAAACTTTGCACCTCTCTACACATCCCGACTCAGATGGCTTGTATCACTGGCTGACATTTGCCTGTACCAGGGGCCAGTAGTAAATGAGAGCCCCTACTACAGGGGCCAATAGTAAATGAGAGCTGCACAGTGGTGTTACCACTGGCTGACATTTGCCTGTAGTAGGGGCCAATAGTAAATGAGAGCTGTACAGTGGTGTTATCACTGGCTGACATTTGCCTGTAGTAGGGGCCAATAGTAAATGAGAGCTGCACAGTGGTGTTATCACTGGCTGACATTTGCCTGTACCAGGGGCCAATAGTAAATGAGAGCTGTACAATGGTTTTATCACTGGTTGACATTTGCCAAAAGTAAATGAGAGCTGAACAGCACATGAATTTCAGCAGTATTGGAATATGGTACAGAAATAGAAACAGAAGCTTAGTCTTTTGTGGAAAAACTAGGAGGCATAAGCACTGCCTCTTAGTGATGCAGCTAAAGGTTTTGGTTGGCCTTTGGGGACCTTCATGAATGCCATCAGTCCTCAAATTCCTTTGGTCGAGAGCGGGGATGTACCTTTGGCAAGGCTTTTCTAGTTTAAAGACATTTTAGCCCACCTCCTCGGAATAGCAACTGCCCGCTCTATCTTGCAGTGATAGACACAAGACAGGCAAACATGATTATCTTGTAGGGCATCGTATTATATTGTATTATCATTCTAGTCACAGACTCATGTCAAATTCGGGCTGCTCCAACCTGGAAAGCGCGTTGAAGCAAGCGCAGCGCCACCTGTTTTTTTGTTTTTTGTTCTTCAGTTTTAACGTCCTTCCAAAGTGATTCAGACAGGGTTTTTGTTCTTCAGTTTTAACGTCCTTCCAAAGTGATTCAGACAGGGTTTTTGTTCTTCAGTTTTAACGTCCTTCCAAAGTGATTCAGACAGGGTTGTTTGTTCTTCAGTTTTAACGTCCTTCCAAAGTGATTCAGACAGGGTTTTTGTTCTTCAGTTTTAACGTCCTTCCAAAGTGATTCAGACAGGGTTGTTTGTTCTTCAGTTTTCTCAGTCACCAAATTGTTATGAATTCTTGAAGCACGTGATTCTCTATTATTGAGCTTGGCAGCAAAAGAAAAAGCGAAACTTAACGTCCTTCCAAAGTGATTCAGACAGGGTTTTTGTTCTTCAGTTTTAACGTCCTTCCAAAGTGATTCAGACAGGGTTTTTGTTCTTCAGTTTTAACGTCCTTCCAAAGTGATTCAGACAGGGTTTTTGTTCTTCAGTTTTAACGTCCTTCCAAAGTGATTCAGACAGGGTTGTTTGTTCTTCAGTTTTAACGTCCTTCCAAAGTGATTCAGACAGGGTTTTTGTTCTTCAGTTTTAACGTCCTTCCAAAGTGATTCAGACAGGGTTTTTGTTCTTCAGTTTTAACGTCCTTCCAAAGTGATTCAGACAGGGTTTTTGTTCTTCAGTTTTAACGTCCTTCCAAAGTGATTCAGACAGGGTTGTTTGTTCTTCAGTTTTAACGTCCTTCCAAAGTGATTCAGACAGGGTTTTTGTTCTTCAGTTTTAACGTCCTTCCAAAGTGATTCAGACAGGGTTTTTGTTCTTCAGTTTTAACGTCCTTCCAAAGTGATTCAGACAGGGTTTTTGTTCTTCAGTTTTAACGTCCTTCCAAAGTGATTCAGACAGGGTTTTTGTTCTTCAGTTTTAACGTCCTTCCAAAGTGATTCAGACAGGGTTTTTGTTCTTCAGTTTTAACGTCCTTCCAAAGTGATTCAGACAGGGTTTTTGTTCTTCAGTTTTAACGTCCTTCCAAAGTGATTCAGACAGGGTTTTTGTTCTTCAGTTTTAACGTCCTTCCAAAGTGATTCAGACAGGGTTTTTTGTGAGCGTGGCACAAAATGTGTGCGTTTTGCATGCATATTTTGTGCTTGTATGACTGTAAGTGGGGGTGGAGGTGGAGGTGAATTGTAACCAATTGACAATTCCTTTGTTGCCACTGGAATCTTAAATGTGTGTGAAGTGTGCGAGCACAAGAGACTTCAATTTTTGTGAGTCGCTTCATCCAAAAGACTTAGCATTCAGAGCATAAGGCCTAGTCGACGATGAACAAAAATACTTTATGCTGCGGTCGGGATGCAAAGTAGTTTTGACTTTGTGACTGAATTAAGTGGGTGGGGGTGAATCTCGAACAATCGACAATTCCTTTGTTGCCACGATTAGTAAACTAGTCTATTATAGTCCCGTCAACAGCTCAGCTTTGCGTTCTCATCAGAAAGACTTACCGTTCAGACAATAAGGCTTAGTAGAGAATGAGCAGAAAGAAGTTCTGCTGTGGTCAGGATGCAAGCCAGAGTTTGTAGGTGAAGAGGCGAACACATGATCTCCTAGCCACTCCATACCTCCAACAGACTAGATCTTTGTTTTGTAGGTGAAGAGGCGAACACATGACCTCCTAGCCACTGTACACCTCCAACAGACTAGATCTTTGTTTTGTAGGTGAAGAGGCGAACGCATGACCTCCTAGCCACTGTACACCTCCAACAGACTAGATCTTTGTTTTGTAGGTGAAGAGGCGAACGCATGACCTCCTAGCCACTGTACACCTCCAACAGACTAGATCTTTGTTTTGTAGGTGAAGAGGCGAACACATGATCCTCCTAGCCACTTATCTCACACCTCCAACAGAAACTAGATCTTTGTTTTGTAGGTGAAGAGGCGAACACATGACCTCCTAGCCACTCCACACCTCCAACAGACTAGATCTTTGTTTTGTAGGTGAAGAGGCGAACACATTACCTCCTAGCCACTGTACACCTCCAACAGACTAGATCTTTGTTTTGTAGGTGAAGAGGCGAACACATGACCTCCTAGCCACTCCACACCTCCAACAGACTAGATCTTTGTTTTGTAGGTGAAGAGGCGAACACATGGGACCTCCTAGCCACTGTACACCTCCAACAGACTAGATCTTTGTTTTGTAGGTGAAGAGGCGAACACATGACCTCCTAGCCACTCCACACCTCCAACAGACTAGATCTTTGTTTTGTAGGTGAAGAGGCGAACGCATGACCTCCTAGCCACTGTACACCTCCAACAGATTAGATCTTTGTTTTGTAGGTGAAGAGGCGAACGCATGACCTCCTAGCCACTGTACACCTCCAACAGATTAGATCTTTGTTTTGTAGGTGAAGAGGCGAACGCATGACCTCCTAGCCACTGTACACCTCCAACAGACTAGATCTTTGTTTTGTAGGTGAAGAGGCGAACGCATGACCTCCTAGCCACTCCACACCTCCAACAGACTAGATCTTTGTTTTGTAGGTGAAGAGGCGAACGCATGACCTCCTAGCCACTCCACACCTCCAACAGACTAGATCTTTGTTTTGTAGGTGAAGAGGCGAACACATGACCTCCTAGCCACTCCACACCTCCAACAGACTAGATCTTTGTTTTGTAGGTGAAGAGGCGAACACATGACCTCCTAGCCACTGTACACCTCCAACAGATTAGATCTTTGTTTTGTAGGTGAAGAGGCGAACACATTACCTCCTAGCCACTGTACACCTCCAACAGACTAGATCTTTGTTTTGTAGGTGAAGAGGCGAACACATGACCTCCTAGCCACTGTACACCTCCAACAGACTAGATCTTTGTTTTGTAGGTGAAGAGGCGAACACATGACCTCCTAGCCACTGTACACCTCCAACAGATTAGATCTTTGTTTTGTAGGTGAAGAGGCGAACACATTACCTCCTAGACACTGTACACCTCCAACAGACTAGATCTCCAACAGACTAGAACTTTGTTGTCTGTGCAGCATAAACTTGCAGTGTTGTAATGTATGTGACAGCTTAAGTCTTCACATGTCATGTCTGGGGAAAATTAAAATACAACCTGAAGGTGACATTCTGTCTTATGTCACTGGTTTATTGCGGTTTATTCATTTTTGTCAAGTTTGTTTGCCCTGGTTTAGAGAAAAACATTTCTTAAATAAAAATAATAAATAAATAAACTATGGATAGCTTGAGATACACACTAGCAAACAGGCAGGCAGACAAGCAGAGACAGACAGATGAGACAGAACCATAGCAAAATTCCTAAGCTGCCAAACTGTCGTTTCAAAAACAGCGTTAAAATTATAATAAAAAAAGTGAAAGAGGGCGGTGTCAATGTGTGCGCGTATGCGTGTGCACAAAAGCGTGTCAGGGATGTAAATATGTCAGATGATTCTTCCTTTTTCCATTCAACAAGCAATGAATAGCATCAACACTTTATTTTTCACAACTAAACGGCAATTATAATAATGAAATTTTATGCAGCAAATGCTGAACAACATGTGAACAGAAAAGCAATTAGCTACATCCAGTGCAAGTCATCAACTCAAATATTTTTTTAAAGACCAACAAAGAACTAAAGCAAAAAACAAATGAGAAAAAAACAGCAACACATTCCTTTCCTTTTGCACGAAAGTGGTAATACATGTACAATAATTATGTGAGAAAGAAACTTTTCTATTAAAGAAATAATTGATTTACAGCCCAGTTGTTGTTGACGTACCCTGGCTAAAAGACTCCAGGGATCATCCCAACAGCTGAAGCACTTGAACAGTATGGTACAAATGCATCAGCTATACACGAGAACATTACGTGTGTGACCGTTTTTTTTGTATCACCCCACGACATGGGCAGCCACACTCTGTCTTCAGGGTTTGGGGAGACTGATGCTGTTATGCTAGGAGCTTGTCATGGCTACAGACAATCCCAGCATAACTATGCACAACATAACAACATCTTGATGTAGCCTTGGTGTTCTAGCTTATGTTAATTGTCTGACAAAGCCTTAAGCCAAGTGAGGCGGTCAAGAAAATGATCTTGGTAATATTCCAAATTATGTTTTATCAGGTAAAAACAAACAATACGTTTTAACAAATGCAGTGAATATAATTTCAGCCAATGTTCTTTTATATATAAACAAGAAAGGTGTGTAATACACTACAATACAGTCATGTCAACAACAACAAATACACAATAGTCATGTCAACAACAACAAATACACTACAATAGTCATGTCAACAACAACAAATACACAATAGTCATGTCAACAACAACAAATACACAATAGTCATGTCAACAACAACAAATACACTACAATAGTCATGTCAACAACAACAAATACACAATAGTCATGTCAACAACAAAAATACAAATAGTCATGTCAACAACAAAAATACACTACAATAGTCATGTCAACAACAACAAATACACTACAATAGTCATGTCAACAACAAATACACAATAGTCATGTCAACAACAAAACTACACAATAGTCATGTCAACAACAAAAATACACTACAATAGTCATGTCAACAACAACACACTACAATAGTCATGTCAACAACAACAACAACAGTCACAATAGTCATGTCAACAACAACAACAAATACACAATAGTCATGTCAACAACAAAAATACACTACAATAGTCATGTCAACAACAACAAATACACAATAGTCATGTCAACAACAAACACAATACAAATACTACATGTCAACAACAAATACACAATAGTCATGTCAACAACAACAAATACACAATAGTCATGTCAACAACAAAAATACACTACAATAGTCATGTCAACAACAAAAATACACTACAATAGTCATGTCAACAACAAACAACAAAAAGTACACACTCATGTCAACAACAAAAATACACTACAATAGTCATGTCAACAACAAGTACACACAATAGTCATGTCAACAACAAAAATACACTACAATAGTCATGTCAACAACAACAAATACACTACAACAACAAATCATGTCAACAACAACAAATACACTACAATAGTCATGTCAACAACAAAAATACACTACAATAGTCATGTCAACAACAAAAATACACAAGTCATGTCAACAACAACAAATACACCACAATACAGTCATGTCAACAACAACAAATACACTACAACAATACACCACAATAGTCATGTCAACAACAAACAATACACAATACAGTCATGTCAACAACAAAAATACACTACAGTCATGTCAACAACAAATGCACTACAATACAGTCATGTCAACAACAAATGCACTACAATACAGTCATGTCAACAACAAATGCACTACAATACAGTCATGTCAACAACAAATACACTACAATAGTCATGTCAACAACAAATGCACTACAATAGTCATGTCAACAACAAAAATACACTACAATAGTCATGTCAACAACAAAAATACACTACAATAGTCATGTCAACAACAAAAATACACTAGTCATGTCAACAACAAAAATACACTACAATAGTCATGTCAACAACAAAAAGTACACTACAATAGTCATGTCAACAAAAAGTACACTACAACCCTGTTGAAAATGATTTCATGAAGTCATGGATTTTCAAGAAGATTCAAGCAGATTCATGAACGATTCAACAAAGCACTTCATGCATTCGTATTCATGAAATATTCAGACTTATTTTATATGAATTTTCAAGAAGTTTTTATGCATGCAACCAAGTTCATAAAATCTTCATAAAAAGAATATTCAGAAAACGCGTATTTTTATGAAGATTCATACATTCATCAACTATTCATAAAATTATTCATAAAAATATTCATTTTATTCATAAAAAACCGGTGTTTTTCTGAGTGACCGCCTCAAAAAGAATGCAGTGGCAGAGTACCACGGAACACACACTTGCGATCACAAACACAAAACATATTGCACTGAATATATACGTGCGTGGAAACAACAAGTAGAAATACTCCACTGGCTCTGCTTCAAGTGACAACTCCTTTGTTGGCCCAACATCGCGAGTAAAATCCTCAAAATTATGATCGCGAACAGCATCTGACCACTCGTCCGAATCAGTGTCACCAGCAGTTGAGATTGAATCCGAATCCAAATCGTCAGATCGATCGCTATTGCTCGTGACGAAGCAGACGACTTTGTCCACACACTAACGTCACTTTCATCGTCGATTCCCAAGCCTAGTGCATGATTTTGACACATTTCTTCGATCAAATCGTCACAAATATCATCGTTGATGTTGGGACGATCCGCCATTTTCAGGAAATATTTCCACAAAAATCAAACTTGATGAAAATTCGATAACAATTGGCAAAACTGAAAGCAATAGACAAATGGCGCCGAAGAAGAAGGAAGTAGAACGCTTTACGGCATCGCTAAAGCTTCTTCACTAGAGAGTTCTCTCTTCCTTAGTAATGGTTGCAAACGAAGCAAGTATCGCGGTTGCGGTTACATGCGGTTTGGGAAAGTGCGGCACTTGCGGTTACGTGGGGTATGGGAAATTAAGAAAAATCTGCAAAGTAGCCCAAAGACCATGACCCTATAATTTATGAGTATATCGGATATTAGCTGGGGGTTATTCCCCCTTGCATCCAATAGTGGCTAGGCCTAGGCCTAGTCCAATGGGCTACGACTTCCGTCATTACGACTTTCTAGCGCCTCCATTGTTCTGACCTGGGCTGCCTTAGTAGTGCTGACGTTATCTATCTGTTTTGTTTCTATCTGGTGGTTCATTCCTTATTTTTAGTCAGTCTAACAGTTTCTTCTGTTTCCACTGATCGATTTCATGTAATTTAGAGCTTTCAGTTCTTTGATATTTTCTTGTTTGAGAATTTTGTGTGTGCTGCACCGGTCTCGTTTCTTAACTCGGTTGTGTAATTCTTTCTTCTTGAAGTTCTTCTGTTCAGACTGAATCGGCTCAGCCTGTCTCAGTGTCCGACCATGTCGACCCCTCTCTGGCCGGCTCGGTGGCTTCCACCCCCGCTGAAGTTGATTCCATTCTAGAATCCTTCATCCAGCGTCAGAAGTGGATTCTTCCGGTCTAAAAATCGGTCCGGTCATTTCCACTCAATCTTCTGATTACTTTGTGTCTCCTTCGCGTCAGGAATCAGTCCACCCTGTGGTATCTTCCCGTGTCACAGGGTCGACTGCCCCCCCCCCCCCCCCCCTCTTGTTCACAGGGTGTGTTCCAGAGTTCCTCTGTCAAGGCTGCATGAAGTCTTCATGCTTAAGCATGAATAAGTCTGCATAAGATGTTCAATAAGTCTTCATGAAACTTCTTGCACTTGCAATGAAACTCAAATGAGACACATGATTCATGAAGAAAAATCTTTCATGAATAAACATGAATATGAATCTTCAAGAACTTCTTGAAGTACAGTTTCATGAACAATGTGTATCTTTATGAATAAGTCTCATTTGAGTTTCATTGCAAAAGCAAGAAGTTTTTTAAATTGTACTTCATGAACTTCTTGAAGAATTTCTTGCATAAATCATGAAACATTCAAAAGCTTTTCGACAGGGAATACAGTCATGTCAACAAAAAGTACACTACAATAGTCATGTCATCAACAAAAAGTATAGTCATGTCAACAAAAAGTACACTACAATAGTCATGTCAACAAAAAGTATAGTCATGTCAACAAAAAGTACACTACAATAGTCATGTCATCAACAAAAAGTACACTACAATACAGTCATGTCAACAAAAAGTACACTACAATAGTCATGTCAACAACAAAAAGTACACTACAATACAGTCATGTCAACAAAAAGTACACTACAATACAGTCATGTCAACAAAAAGTACACTACAATAGTCATGTCAACAAAAAGTACACTACAATAGTCATGTCAACAAAAAGTACACTACAATAGTCATGTCAACAACAAAAAGTACACTACAAGTCATGTCAACAAAAAGTATAGTCATGTCAACAAAAAGTACACTACAATAGTCATGTCATCAACAAACAAAAAAGGAAAAAGAAACAAAAAAGAGATTCAATGAGGATACAAATATGATACATTGCTGATGAATTTGCCAAGTGCCCCATAACAGGGAAACTGACTAACTCAACATAAAAAGTGGACAACAGTGTGAACAAAATGAAAGCACCATCATGGTAATGTGATAGACATCAATCGCAACATCAATAACAATTCAAAAACAAGGTGAAAACACTGTGTAAAGAAAATTGTGCTTCAGTTTAAAACCAAACGGAAATACATTAACATGAAATCACAAATGATTGACATCAGTTCAACAGTCACTTAATGTTTTGTGAACATTCAAATTAAATATGTACTGTAAAATAACATTTGAACAATTTACATTATGAAGGACAGACCCTTTCTGTCAAAAGCAAATATTTTGTAAAAGAAAAATTGCATTTCAATTTAATCCAATACATTTACATGGAATCGCAATGTAGATCAATTCAATGTTTGTGAATGTTCAAGTTAAATACATCAATACTGTCAAATAAAATGTAAACAATTCAGATAGCATAAATCAGTTCCTTTCTATGAAAAGCACTACAGTACACCCCGCTTATAGTAAAGTGCAGGGGAGCAAGGCTTTTCCTTTACTATAATAGGATTTTCTTATAAACAACGTTCGGATATAGTAAAGTTTTTATCTTACCCGATGACGTTTTTCAAAGTCAAAACTAACGTACAATACTAAATATAAATCCATCCTACCCCTTCCTCATATGGTTTGAGGTCCAAAAAGGTGATTGGGTTTATACATGGTATATTTCCTTGTGCACAAAACAAAATTAGCTGTAAAAGCATATAGTGTACAACCTCTAACTTCCAGAATCGCCTTTGAATCTATTCATGCATGCACAAGCACGTGCGTGAGCGCACACACCCACCGTGACCGAACAGTTTGCCTGCGGACATTTCGCCTACGGACACTTTGCCTATGGACATTATGCCAATGGTCACCAGACATTTTGCCTACTGGACATTATGCCTACAGACATTATGCCTGATAATAGATTATCATGCTTGCAATAAAATATCGCATTTTGATGATGCTACAGCAAAACCCGGTTATAAGAAAATCGAAGGGAGATATTTTTGTTTTCTTATAAGCGAGTTACTTATATCCCAGTTTTGATCATAGATAAGAAAGAAGAAGTTCGGCAGGGAAATATTTTTTGCTTCATTGTAAGTAAGCGAGTTTCTTATAAGCGGATTCGGCTGTATATATAGTTTTTTCCCCCCGATTCATTTTTTTCCACTAAGTAATGAGGGGAAAGAAACATGTTTTTGAGTGCCTTTCAATTTCGTTGATGAAGGTTAGAGGGAGTAGTGAGACTGTGATGTATACATTGATGACTATTTACAAAGGTCAGGAAGGACAATTTTTTTTGTATTGTAACGAGGAGGAACCACAAATGACTTTACTATAGGAGTTTTTTAAATTTTAATTATAACCCAGTTGTTATTATGGGTGGGTGGAGGGAGCGGTGAGACTGTGACGCATACATTTGTGACGTATTTACAAAGGTCATGAAGAGGACAATTTTTTTTATTGTAACCGAGGAGCCAGTCCTGTGGGGAACCAACAGTGACTTTACTATAGCAGGTTTTTTTATAGGAAATTTCTTATAACCGAGTTTACTATAAACGGGGAGTACTGTAACTTCCTCTAATAAATGTCCTCTAATCTGTCACTTCCTTTGAATCTGCCTTTTCCCTTTGCTTACAGTCATCTACTCTTTCTGGTCCACTCTCCTCTTTTCATTTAGAAACACAGACTTTCTCTAGCCGAAGTTGGACATGCTGGGCCTATTTCGTAGCTAGGCGCTCAATGGCAGTATGACACATCTACATTCATTTGACAGGAAACTCTATAAGCAATCGACAAACAAACAAAAAAAGACGGATAGACAGACAGAAAGTAAATGGCACAACACTGTCGTTTCTATAGCTACAAGTGCTTACAAACCTTGTTCTACTGACAACACCAACAATAAACTTTTCACTACAATCACATGGCTTAAGAAATAAACAAACTGATTCGCCAATAATTCACACAAATCCGTAACCATATCAACCATGATAATACAATGAATAAACTCTTTCAAACGCATGAACAAATGGTCTCCCATTCACGTCGCAATTCCTCAGCGGTGCGGCCCGGGGCGAAGCGGCCGTGCTTCAGAATGGCCGTCCAGTTCCGGCCCAGTCTGGCCACGGCTCGTTTGAGGCGACGCTCCTCACACATGGACAGGGGCCGTGGGATGGCCCGTGGGGTGGCCGGGTCAGTGTGAACAGAGACCTGTGTTGAAAAGAGACAACAACAACATAATCAGTCCATCTTGTTGCTAACCTGTAGGGGTTCTGCTGCTGTTCATCATACAAAGCAGTAAAGAAAGAAAGAGAGAAAGACATCAAGAAACAAATGCTTTGCTGTTCATCATACAAAGCAGTAAAGAAAGAAAGAGACAAAGACATCAAGAAACAAATGCTTTGCTGTTCATCATACAAAGCAGTAAAGAAAGAAAGAGAGAAAGACATCAAGAAACAAATGCTTTGCTGTTCATCATACAAAGCAGTAAAGAAAGAAAGAGACAAAGACATCAAGAAACAAATGCTTTGCTGTTCATCATACAAAGCAGTAAAGAAAGAAAGAGAGAAAGACATCAAGAAACAAATGCTTTGCTGTTCATCATACAAAGCAGTAAAGAAAGAGAGAAAGACATCAAGAAACAAATGCTTTGCTGTTCATCATACAAAGCAGTAAAGAAAGAAAGAGAGAAAGACATCAAGAAACAAATGCTTTGCTGTTCATCATACAAAGCAGTAAAGAAAGAAAGAGAGAAAGACATCAAGAAACAAATGCTTTGCTGTTCATCATACAAAGCAGTAAAGAAAGAAAGAGAGAAAGACATCAAGAAACAAATGCTTACATTTCAAACATTCACCAGCCGTCAAACCATATCTTCAACTGCAGAGGGCATGCACAATATCAGTTTTTAACTTTTAGTTGCAGATTCTTGTTTCTATAATGTTCAACAAGTTTTTCCAAAAAATTGTGTGAATTAAAAATATCAAGCAATAATGAGAAACTATTTGAAATTATTGCTTTCAATGGGTGTAAATTAACAAAAATGTCTCCCTCTTTAAGAAATATGTACATAATCTACAATCTATGTCCTTTTGAAATATGCATATAATCTACAATCTATGTCCTTTTGAAGTATGCATATAATCTACAATCTATGTCCTTTTGAAACATGCATATAATCTACAATCTATGTCCTTTTGAAACATGCATATAATCTACAATCTATGTCCTTTTGAAACATGCATATAATCTACAATCTATGTCCTTTTGAAACATGCATATAATCTACAATCTATGTCCTTTTGAAGTATGTATCGCCGCCCGCATGCAATACAGACGTAAGTCGAATGACGTCACTTCACATGAGGAATGGAAAACTCAATATTTTGGTCATTTCAGGCCACATAACGTCATTTTTTGTTCCTTTAGTGTCACCATTGGTGTTTTATCTTTGCAAATTGTTGTTTTACAGCTTTGTTAGATGATGCAGCTTGTCTAGATCAACTGGTAAGTCCAACACATCGAAGACGACCAATTTTGAGTTACGTCTGTGTTGCATGCAGACGGCGGTATGTAATATACAATCTATGTCCTTTGCCACAAACCCCTCTTCCTCCTTTTCTCCTCTCTCTCTCTTGCTAATGCACTATAAACTTTACAATTGGAAAAAGCGTTTTAAGCTAAACCCCTAGATGTTCCTCAGAATCATTTAGTTATCAGCCAATGTTTCAATGTTTTGTCACTTGCCTCCTTGCGTAAGTCTTCAAAGTTGTCGTAACTGCGCCGGGATTTCTTCATGACTTTGAACCGACCTTCACCTTTCTTCAAGGTCGATGAAATTCTGCCCTGGACACACGATGAGAGATGCTTGCCCCGAAGATGACCTGCCTTCCTGTCCCTCCTTCTCTCCCCTCCCCCTGCTCCCTTGCGGTTGGTTTTTCGGTGGATGAAGTCTCGTTGTAGCTGGCGAATCAGCCGGTGTTTCTTGCAGGTGAAGTTGCTGGTTTCTATGGCGATGTTGAAGGTTTGGCTTGTCAGTTCCACGCCGGCACTGCATCCTAGCAACAAGGAAATGACACATCGGTCAACACTCATTTCAAAATCACACAGGATGTTTGTAATTAACAACACAGTCTTCCTTGACACTGTATGTGAAATTATTCTATTTGCTATTAGTAGTGTGTGTGTGTGTGTGTGTGAGAGAGAGAGAGAGAGAGAGAGAGAGAGAGAGAGAGAGAGAGAGAGAGAGAGAGAGAGAGAGAGAGAGAGAGAGAGAGAGAGAGAGAGAGAGAGAGAGAAAGAAAGAGAGAGAGAGAGGAGAGAGAGAGAGAGAGAGAGAGGAGAGAGAGATAGGGAGAGAGAGATGGAGGGGGTCAGAGAGGGTAGGGTGACTTTGTTGCTGTGTTGAATTTTAACATACATTATATTATGATATGATTTAGTACCGTTTGTGATATCAATTCATATTATCCATTTTCATGTGTTTTATGTATTTTGTCCTATTCTTACTTTCATACAAATTGTTTGTTTAACTCTGTGTGTGATGGGGGAGAGGCGTGTCTGAGGGTGGAGATTTTGAATATGTGTGGGGAAGTGGACGGGGTGTGTGTGTGTGTGTGTGTGTGTGTGTGTGTGTGTGTGTGTGTGTGTGTGTGTGTGGGCATGTGTGTGTATGTATACTTCCAAGTGTTTTATATTGCATCATTGCAATGATGTATTTACTGTATATTATGCATGTTTTATTATTTCTATGTTTATATGTGTGTTTTATGTGCATGCCAGACAAAGATTTTCTTTATGTTTTAAAGACAATAAATTTTGATCGATCGATTGATTGATTGATTATAAAAAATGTTTTGCTTTTTTTCCCTAACATGTTATTCTCCCATGTTGTCTACTACAATAACATTTTCCTTTTCAGCCAGACTATTTTTTAAAGAAACATCATAACCTCGAAAGGCTGGATTCTTTTAAAAAAATAATTTCATCAAAATAACATTTTCAGCAGACAATATTTAGCATATTTGTCATCACATGTTTCAAACTAAAAGAGAAAATGACGTAAATTGCTAACACACTACCTAATATATAGATCTATGCATGCTAAAGCGTAAATGGCAGCTAGCTAATTGCCTTGCTGAACCTGCCAACTGCCACTGAGCCTAAGCATACTACTGCAATGGGTGAGTGGTAGGAACGGCTGTCAGATGTGGCTTCAAGCTGGTAGCCAAGTGCCCTGTCTTTCATCATAGATGCTTACATGTGCATAGCTGGAGCAGTGCAGGGGTGGACCAAATGTTTCGTAGAGGGGGTGGGGGGTGGTATTTCTGCAGGCAGTCCAAGGAGCAGCATAGGTCCTGGGTTAAGGTGTAGTGGCATTGTGGTGGCCCAGGGAGCGAAGCCCCCGCAAAATGTTGCAGTTTAGTGAATATTAAAGCAAAAATTGAGCCATTATCTTACTGTTTACCCTTGTACATGCATGGGGCAAAGGGGCGTTTCCGGAAACCCTGGAACCCCCCCTCAGATCCGCCCCTGGAGTGGCCGGATGCCTCGTGCCTCCATAAGGGGAGCTGGATGACCCCGCCCCCTCCTCGAGTCTCCCCCCGTGGGTCTTTCATAAAAATAGTCCCATCTTCTTTAACTCTCTTTGACTCTGCCTTTTCCCTTTGCTTTCTATCATCTACTATTTTTCTGACTTATTGGCCCAATCTCCTGCCTTTTTTCAAACAGATCTTCCAAATAATTTTTCTCCTTTGAGCTCCTCCGAAATCAGATTGTGTTGGCTGTACGCAGCGGGTAGGGAGACCACTGAAAACTGAAAACCGGATACATACGTACCTTATCCATTATGGCCATATGACCTGGGAACGCAGAAGAGGAGATCAAGGCCAGCATTGCCTGCTTACCTGGGCAGTGAGGGGCTCCACTGGCCTGAAGCACTCCTGGAGACTGCAGACACTGTGTGGAGAGACTGTACACATTGAGTGCTTACCTGGGCAGTGAGGGGCTCCTGACTGGCCTGAAGCACTCCTGGAGACTGCAGACACTGTGTGGAGAGACTGTACACATTGAGTGCTTACCTGGGCAGTGAGGGGCTCCACTGGCCTGAAGCACTCCTGGAGACTGCAGACACTGTGGAGAGACTGTACACATTGAGTGCTTACCTGGGCAGTGAGGGACTCCACTAGCCTGAAGCACTCCTGGAGACTGCAGACACTGTGTGGAGAGACTGTACACATTGAGTGCTTACCTGGGCAGTGAGGGGCTCCACTGGCCTGAAGCACTCCTGGAGACTGCAGACACTGTGGAGAGACTGTACACATTGAGTGCTTACCTGGTCAGTGAGGGGCTCCACTGGCCTGAAGCACTCCTGGAGACTGCAGACACTGTGTGGAGAGACTGTACACATTGAGTGCTTACCTGGGCAGTGAGGGGCTCCACTAGCCTGAAGCACTCCTGGAGACTGCAGACACTGTGTGGAGAGACTGTACACATTGAGTGCTTACCTGGGCAGTGAGGGGCTCCACTGGCCTGAAGCACTCCTGGAGACTGCAGACAATCTGTACACATTGAGTGCTTACCTGGGCAGTGAGGGGCTCCACTGGCCTGAAGCACTCCTGGAGACTGCAGACACTGTGGAGAGACTGTACACATTGAGTGCTTACCTGGGCAGTGAGGGGCTCCACTGGCCTGAAGCACTCCTGGAGACTGCAGACACTGTGGAGAGACTGTACACATTGAGTGCTTACCTGGGCAGTGAGGGGCTCCACTGGCCTGAAGCACTCCTGGAGACTGCAGACACTGTGGAGAGACTGTACACATTGAGTGCTTACCTGGGCAGTGAGGGGCTCCACTGGCCTGAAGCACTCCTGGAGACTGCAGACACTGTGGAGAGACTGTACACATTGAGTGCTTACCTGGGCAGTGAGGGACTCCACTAGCCTGAAGCACTCCTGGAGACTGCAGACACTGTGGAGAGACTGTACACATTGAGTGCTTACCTGGGCAGTGAGGGACTCCACTGGCCTGAAGCACTCCTGGAGACTGCAGACACTGTGTGGAGAGACTGTACACATTGAGTGCTTACCTGGGCAGTGAGGGACTCCACTAGCCTGAAGCACTCCTGGAGACTGCAGACACTGTGGAGAGACTGTACACATTGAGTGCTTACCTGGGCAGTGAGGGGCTTCACTAGCCTGAAGCACTCCTGGAGACTGCAGACACTGTGGAGAGACTGTACACATTGAGTGCTTACCTGGGCAGTGAGGGGCTCCACTGGCCTGAAGCACTCCTGGAGACTGCAGACAATCTGTGGAGAGACTACACATTGAGTGCTTACCTGGGCAGTGAGAGGCTCCACTAGCCTGAAGCACTCCTGGAGACTGCAGATACTCTGTGGAGAGACTGTACACATTGAGTGCTTACCTGGGCAGTGAGGGGCTCCACTGGCCTGAAGCACTCCTGGAGACTGCAGACAATCTGTGGAGAGACTACACATTGAGTGCTTACCTGGGCAGTGAGGCTCCACTAGCCTGAAGCACTCCTGGAGACTGCAGACAATCTGTGGAGAGACTACACATTGAGTGCTTACCTGGGCAGTGAGAGGCTCCACTAGCCTGAAGCACTCCTGGAGACTGCAGATACTCTGTGGAGAGACTACACATTGAGTGCTTACCTGGGCAGTGAGGGGCTCCACTGGCCTGAAGCACTCCTGGAGACTGCAGACACTGTGTGGAGAGACTGTACACATCTGAAACAGGCAGAACAAAATGCTTCATCAATCGATTGGTAAAGACGCAGATCAACACCTCCCCCCGTCAGTCTTGGTTCATTGCCTCCTTTCCGTCTTGCTTTTATTTTCTACTATTATTGAATGCCGCTTTTTAATTGTGTAAATGTGGTATTGTTTTAGTAATCAAATTGCTAACCTCTGGAATTTACTAACACCTAACCTAAAAAGAACACCAACACTAAATACCTTCAAAAATCTCCTTGACAAAGAAGAAAATTTGAGTCAACTATTTTTTGAACATGATGATTGAATTACAATCATAATTTTAAAAGGCATGCTAAAAGCAAACAAAACAGTGTCAATGAAGGGACGTTTATAAGCTGCGAGGCTTAGGCTTGAGCCAGTCCCACACTATAATATACTATACTATACTAAATGGATGAAAATTAACGACATTTTTTGGAAACGATAGGTTTAAGTAATTAATCTGCAGTAAAGAAAGGCATGACTGGAAACCCCCCAGAAAGATCTGAGAAATGGAGGAGGGGGTGTTGATCTGCATGTTTGCCAATCAATCAACTTATCAGTCCATAACATTTATTCAACCGCCCATCTATTCACCTATCATCATTATGATCATATTATCATAAACTGTTGATATGCCAAGTCTGTACACACACTGTACATAACTGTACCGGTATTATTATTATTCTTTGATCGCTCAGTTTCCTGTCAATTATGAGCGCAGGTGCATCATGCTGCCATTATGCGCCTATCTAAGAAATGGGGGGGAAAAACACACAAAAACTGAAACAGACTGCAACGTCACTGGAACATACAACAAACCAACAACTACACACAAGTGTAAAGTGAAGTTATTTTATTCACGAGACAAAACAAAACTACTGGATATTTTGGCGAATGCGCCTTTATCAAAATAGACAAACAAGAAAACAGCAAACATAGTAAAAGCAGGCAACAAAAGAAGCAAAAATCAAGAACCAAAAACAATACTTCCCCTCTGCTCTAGTCCAATGCGTAAATGATCATTAATTTGTTTACATGTGAGAGACAGTGTGTGTGTGTGTGTGTGTGTGTGTGTGTGTGTGTGTGTGTGTGTGTGTGTGTGTGTGTGCATGACTCCATGAGTGTATGTGCGACTGTGAGTGTGTGTGAGTGATGCGTGTGTGTGTGTGTGTGTGTGTGTGTGCACATTTCCATAATAATCAAACTCACCTGACATACAACTGGAGCCGTCATCAGTCCAACTCTCCTGGCTGTCCTCCCCAGCAGAACGCAGACTCTCCGATTGCAACCCCCCTCTCTCTCCTTCTCCTCCCTCCCCATCACTGTCCTCCATCACCTCACTCCCCCCTCTACCCCGCTCCACACCAATACCACCGCAGTAACCACCACCACCACCACCCAAAGAGGCTGCTCTCAGCAACTGAAGGTCGAATTCTGATGGCGCCGGTGAAGGGGGAATCATAAATGTCACAGAACAACTTTCCTTGACTCCAGTGCCAAGTTTCGGCAATTGTCTCACGTTCTGTTCAGAAAAACCAGACGCTCTCCTCAGCCTCTTCCTGTGCCGAGAGGAGCAAGGGGATTGGTTCACAGAGTCACACAACACACTTCTCCCTACAGGAGGTGGCTTGGGAACCCGGAACACGCCATTAAAATTGTTCAGAGCGGCTGAGGCATTGGATGAATGTGTTGGTTCTTGGTCAGAATTGCAAATGGTGGATGACCAGTTTTGCTGTAATGGCTTGCTACTAATGTTACTATTGTTAGTGGCACAAGGCATCCCAGTGTTAGGGCCAACATCGCCCACACAGCTCCCAAATACAGTCCCCGTCTCACAAATGTCCGTAATCAAGGGAGGCGACTGCTGTTTATCTTTTGGTGCAGTTTGTCTTCCGTCTTTGTCGTTATTTGCTGTTGAAGAGGGATAGCATAAATAATAATAATCATTTATAGCGCCTAATCTTAAAAAAGCCCTAAGTGCTTACAATAATAAATGAATAAACCGGCAAGCAATATAAATAAAGAAATTACAAAAATATATTATACACACGCGCGCGCGTCCACACTAAACACACACACACACACACTAAACACACACACGAACGCACCACACGCGCACACACACACACACGCACATACTACATGCATGCACACAAACACACGTGGATGGAAGGGGCACAGTACTTTGAAAAGAAATATGGCAGGCTATGATTTGAAAAGAGTAGTTTTAAGAGAAGACTTAAATGAAGAAAGGGAGTTGGCAGAACGGAGAGGTAAAGGGAGTCTATTCCAAGAGGAGGGGGCCTGGAAAGAGGAGCGTTCGCCAAGGGCTTGGTGCGGTAATGAGGAATCTGGAGGAGAGAAGTGTCAGAAGAGGAGCGTAACTGTCTAAGAGGTGTGTAAAGGTTCAGAAGATCAGCGAGATAAGGGACCATTCAGGGATTTGTAACAGAGCAGAGAGAGCTTGTATTCGATACGCCTTCCGACAGGAAGCCAATGAAGAGATTCAAGCATTGGAGTAGAGTGAGATAATTTGGAACAGCTCAGAAGGCGAGCTGCATTGTTCTGAATTTTCTGCAATTTAGCGAGAAGATTTTGTGGGCAACCAGCAAGAAGGGAATTGCAGTAGTCTAAGCGAGAGAGAACAAAGGCAGAGATAAGAGTTTTGGTGGCGTCTTCAGAGAGAAGATGACGAACAGAAGCAATGCGACGGAGTTCCAGATAGCAAGCACGACAGACAGAGGAAATGTGAGTTTGAAAAGAAAGTGTTTGGTCCAGTGTGAAGCCAAGATTGCGAACACTTGCAGAAGTCTGAATGAGAGAGTTCTCTAGTTGGATAGAAGTAGGGAGCGAGTTTGTAGACAAAAGTCTCTTGGGGACAATGAAAATAATTTCAGTCTTGTCGTTGTTAAGTTGGAGTTTGTTGTCAGTCATCCAAGCCTTGATGTAAGAAATGCATGACTGAGTTTGTTCAATGATAGAAGGAAGCAGAGAGATATCGTCAGACCTGTAAACCTGATTGTCATCAGAAAAGCAGTGGTGGGAGATGCCATGGTGAGTAGCAATGTTATAAATAGGTTGTGTGTAAAGAATGAAGAGATCGAATGGGGCCCAGAACAGAACCCTGGGGAACTCCATACTCCAGACCAGCTGAGTGAGAAGAGAAGCCGTTAACAGAGACAACCTGAGTACGACCACAACGGTATGAACGGAACCATGAAAGAGCTTTATCGGAGATGTTGCAGTCGAGATAGAAGGGTACAGTGATCTATAGTGTAGAGGATAGGTCTAACAGGGATAGCAGAGAAACCTTACCATCATCAAGAGCAGAAAGAAGATCATTAACTATCTTCAGAAGAGCAGTTTCAGTGCTATGACCAGCACGATAGGCAGACTGTAACGGAAAGAGGATGTTCTAAGTGAGCCTGGAGCTGGAGAAGTACAATCTTTTCAGTTATCTTGGACAGAAAGGACAGGTTGGACACGGGCCGATAGTTTTTCAGGTTTTCGGGGTATAGAGGGTTTTTTCAAGAGAGGCCGGACAACAGAGGTTCTAAATGCAGAGGGGAAACATCCTGAGCTGAGTGATTCATTCACAATGATACTTATGCAAGGTAGCAGATCATGCATGCCATGTCACATGGCCTGCTGGTATTTTCTGATGCATTAACTCTGCCCTCTGGATGATTCCTTTGACTGGTGTGAAGTTCATGCTGACCTCTCACACAACTTCCTTGGTCAACATCAACGGTTTGCACAGAGGCCTCACAACAGACACTCTGACCGTCCGCAGATGAATTCACAATCCCTCGCTCAGCACAACGCACGCTGTTTAGGGCTAAAGCCGGCGACAGACTATGTGACTGCCTCATATGACGCAATCACGTCGTGACGCAGATCAAATTTTGTTTCCCGCACAGAAGACGTCACAAGCCATCTGACTCGATCAGACTCGATCAGTGAAATTTAGAACCCGCCCTATTCGGCCCTGTCACCTGACTGGGCCCGACTGAGTCAGACTGATCGAGTTAGATGGTATGCAAATGAGGTGAAACGTCACGACCTGATCGAGTCACATGAGGCAGCCACATAGTCTGTCGCCGCCTTCAGATGGTGGGAAACCTGGGTGCAGCTGACTGCACGGACACAGCTGGGGCAGGTGCACACTGGAGCCAAGCAGGGAACAACCCATTCCCGGTACTGGCACACCTGACAAATCTGCTGCTCGCACATCAGAAACGTGATTATGTGAACATGATACGGATGTTGGGGCGCCTACTGGAAAGGCCGACTGCTGTAATGATGTAGGTCCATAGACTAGTGAAGCGTGATGCAACCCATGGCCACCACCACTTCCGCCTTCATTTTTAGCCCTCCTTTTTCTTTTTCCCTTCTTCCTCCTTTTTTCCGGTTCCTTTTCTCTCCCCCCCCTCCTCCCCCCCCCTTTATCTTTAAAATTATTTTGAGGTAGGCTTTTTCACGCTCTCTTTCATCCTATTGTCTGTGTGGCTGACTAAGATGGACATTTCCAAGAGCCTTAAGTGTTGTTATTTGATACAAAACTGTCTGGGTTTCTGTGTGACCTAGTGTTTGGTGTACCGACGCATTTATACTGTACGTGAAGCTGGTGTATGTGTGGGAGAGTGTGTGTGTGTGTCAGTGCGTATATATCATGCGCATGTGCGCATGCAAATGTGTGTACGTGTGTGTGCAAGTGGATAAACATGTGCATTAAAAGAGTTAAGTGGGCAATCACTACAACAACAATGATAGTGATGAAGATGATGATAAGTAATGAATAAGTAAAAATGAGAACCACCACCACTACCTATACTAATAGTAGTAATAAGAAAAACAGAAATAATGATGATTGTGATGATGATGATTGTGATGATAATATAACAAAACATCAGTTGAACCATCAATGAGGACAATAGGCCTACTTCTGATAATGACGACATCAAAAACAGCATCAGTCATAATAGCAAAAATAATAATAATGACATAATGTCGAACAAGATAACACAGCAACACACCCACATCCATACACTCACATATACACACGCACACAGACACATATACGCGCGCATGAAATGACATCCCTAACTAACAGTTGAAATGAAGTCTCACAGAGAACTATTAACTGCCCCCTTACCCCCATACGCTGAGCAACAACAAAAAGGTTTTTTTATAGCACAAACAACATTGCTCGAAGGAATTTATTTTAAAATATGGTATCGATTTGTACAAGAATTGCCCAATTTTCTTAGAGAAAAGTAGTTCTAATTTCAAAGATGCTAAGAAACTCTATGGAGAGTTGGACAACAGAGGGTCTTCAAAGAGAAAGCCCTTCTCACAAATCCACAGTACTCATAAAAAAGATCAACAATACGCAGCAAACAGCCAGTTGAGAACTCACCAGGGGCTACTGCTGAAGGTTGGAGCAGACAGTTATACATTGGACCTCTGCTCCCCGTAGGCTGACAAGGGGGTAGGTGACTGCAGCCACACGCACTGAAACACCCTGGGTAGAAGGAGGGGACTGTAGGGTAGCCAGCATTGATGGCGTTGCAGCATGAAGGAACGGGTGCTGGATGTATCCACGGTAATGAAGAATGTCCACCAACAACCTGGGGAACCACGGCTGGGTTTCTGTGTCGTCCACTTTCTTCACGAAGAAGAGGGCTTGTTTCCGCAACTTGGGGTCTGTAGGCCAAAGAACTTTCACAAACAAGCCGCCGTGTGGATGGGTCTATCAACGTCGTAGTTTGATGGTGGGAAATGTTCGAGTCTGTGTCCTCATTCGCACGCTGATGTGCGCAAATGTTTGTACTCCTTGTAGCTTCAAGCGTGGCAATGCCACTGCGTTCATACAGAGGGCGATGCGAAGATGAATCAGTCAAAATAGGACACATAGTGTTCCCGCTATAACCAGGCGGACACACAGCTCTTCTCTCAGGATCAACACCACTTGGGGCATGGGCATCCTCGATGTTCTGATGTGAAGGTGGCAGAGAACGCACACTAGCTGTCGAGTGCTGGGACAACGGACAAGTGTTCTTCGACGAGCGTTGCCTCTGGTCGTTGTCAACCCTGTGACCTTGCCCCTGACCTACAACCCCACCCTGCTCCGCCCTTTTCTTCCTTGGTCCCCGTTCTTCAGCTGTCTGTTCAACTCTCTCTTCCTCCGTTTCGTGTTGATTCTTCTCATAGTGTTGTCCTATTTCTTCTTGCAGTCCATCACTTCTGCAGTGGTCGGGGTCTACTTCTGAGTCACCATCATCGTTGGTTTGATTTTGTCTCTCCCGGTGGACGCTGCATTGTGTGTGGTCTTGGCACTGTATCTGGGCAGCCAGGCGATCGATGCGATGTATGGTCCTCAGCGCCTCTGTCTGCTCCTCCTCTCTGCTCTCTTCTTCTCCAGCACCTGGAATTGAAGCAACACGCTTATTGCATGAAAGAACATGCATAACATCGTGGGTCAAATCACAGACAGAAATGCAATGTGTTGTGGGCATGTACCATATTTTACGGATTATAAGGCAATACTTCCTCCCGCCCCAAAGGCCAGCCAATCCCTTGGGCAGCAGCACTAAGAGCCGGTGCCACCTGGTTTGAGGGGTACATTATTTTTTAAAAACCTCACAAATCACTCCAGCCATACACACAAACAAAAGAGACATAAACAAAAGGAGAAATAATGAAGGAAAATTACAGGTTTTTACTTCAGGTTTAGACATAGGGAAGTGGTAGATCACACTTTTTTTATATATAGACTTTATATAGCAAAACTCTCTACACCGATTGGTTACCCCACAACAAACCACTACAAAAGCAAAGTCAGAGGCAAAATTGTGGTCTAAGGGAGCGAAGTAAGTTTAGAAGTGACCAAGGTATGGCATGCACACAGATTTACTTCCCTTAAAGCAAATTGACAGCTACCTATTAATTCCGGACATATATGTCCGGAACGACCTGAATGAGTTAAGAGAAATTGGCTGTACACATGACGCCTTGGTACGTCTTTGCTGGTGCCATTTGTCTTTCTTTTAATGGTCCAGGAAAATGCTAACTTAAAAAAATATATATATTATTAGGAAAGTGCGACGAAAATGGAGTTTTACGTCCTCTTGGTCTGAATCAGACACATATGGGACATTTGTAAGTACAAATATGGTGGGAACAATACTGGAGGCAATGCCCGGAGGCAGTACGAAACCAGAAAAGTCCCGATTTTGTATTAATACAGATAGCTGTAGCGGTGACCACGCCTCGGTTAAACCTCATCGGCTATGGCACAGCCACAAGTTAGTATAATAATAAGTATAAGTGTATTAGGAAAGTGCTAATTGCTATATGACTAAAATATCACCAAGTAATCAACGAAAGTTTGTTGAATCGTAGATAAATTTAAAAAAAGAGCAATTTATAGCGAAGGCAGTACTGAAACGGCTATAAGATACAGCAGATACGGTTGTATTTTGCCAACTTTGTTTCCAATAGTCTGCCTTCTTCAGTGTCTGATAACACACAAAATAATGCCATGTCAATGCAATCAATTTCATTATACTATTCTTCCAGTCTGCAGCTAAGGGAGTTAAGCGCTCTATTAATACCCAGTATTATTATTAAAAGCTGGTTCTTTTCTTTCTGGTACATTTAAACAGCCACAAAGTGAAAGCTAGTCGATATGTTTTCACTGCAAAGTCTGGGTTAGCAACTCTTTAACTCTGCCTTTTCCTCTTACTATTATCTAACATTATTCTGCCTTAATACATTCTCCTGCTGTTTATCCCCCCCCCCAAAAAAAAAATCATCCAAATAAATTTCTACTTTGAGTTCCTCCCAAATCGGAATGTTTTGGCTGAATGCAACAGGGAGACCAATAAAAACTGCAAACCAGACAACGTACCTCGCCCACTATGACTGGGAAGGCAGAACAAGAAGAGTAGCATCACTTTGATATTAAACTCACCCAGGTGTTGCCAGCTGGTCAGTACATACTTGACCGTTCTGACCACCTCCTCTTCCTCTGCCTCTGTCAACAGCTGCACCAATACGGCCTGGTGTGCAGGGGTCAGGGGGACAGTGGACCTGTCTGAATAAAGTCACCATCACCATCACCATCACCATCATACAACCTGGTGTGCAGGGGTCAGGGGGACAGTGGACCTGTCTGAATAAAGTCATCACCATCATCATCACCATCATACGACCTGGTGTGCAGGGGTCAGGGGGACAGTGGACCTGTCTGAATAAAGTCACCATCATCATCACCATCACCATACGGCCTGGTGTGCAGGGGTCAGGGGGACAGTGGACCTGTCTGAATAAAGTCACCATCATCACCATCATCATACGACCTGGTGTGCAGGGGTCAGGTGGACAGTGGACCTGCCTGAATAAAGTCACCATCATCATCATCACCATCATCATACGACCTGGTGTGCAGGGGTCAGGGGGACAGTGGACCTGTCTGAATAAAGTCACCATCATCATCACCATCATCATACGACCTGGTGTGCAGGGGGACAGTGGACCTGTCTGAATAAAGTCACCATCATCATCATCACCATCACCATCATACGGCCTGGTGTGCAGGGGTCAGGGGGACAGTGGACCTGTCTGAATGAAGTCACCATCATCATCATCACCATCATACGGCCTGGTGTGCAGGGGTCAGGGGGACAGTGGACCTGTCTGAATAAAGTCACCATCATCACCATCATCATACGGCCTGGTGTGCAGGGGTCAGGGGGACAGTGGACCTGTCTGAATAAAGTCACCATCATCATCATCATCATCACCATCACCATCATCATCATACGGCCTGGTGTGCAGGGGTCAGGGGGACAGTGGACCTGTCTGAATAAAGTCACCATCATCATCATCACCATCATACGACCTGGTGTGCAGGGGTCAGGGGGACAGTGGACCTGTCTGAATAAAGTCACCATCATCACCATCACCATCATATGACCTGGTGTGCAGGGGTCAGGGGGACAGTGGACCTGTCTGAATAAAGTCACCATCATCATCATCATCATCATCATCATATGACCTGGTGTGCAGGGGTCAGGGGGACAGTGGACCTGTCTGAATAAAGTCACCATCATCACCATCACCATCATCACCATATGACCTGGTGTGCAGGGGTCAGGGGGACAGTGGACCTGTCTGAATAAAGTCACCATCATCATCATCACCATCACCATCATACGACCTGGTGTGCAGGGGTCAGGGGGACAGTGGACCTGTCTGAATAAAGTCACCATCATCATCATCACCATCATCATCACCATCATACGACCTGGTGTGCAGGGGTCAGGGGGACAGTGGACCTGTCTGAATAAAGTCACCATCATCATCATCACCATCATCATACGACCTGGTGTGCAGGGGTCAGGGGGACAGTGGACCTGTCTGAATAAAGTCACCATCATCATCATCATACGGCCTAGTGTGCAGGGGTCAGGGGGACAGTGGACCTGTCTAAATAAAGTCACCATCATCATCATCACCATCACCATCATCATACGGCCTGGTGTGCAGGGGTCAGGGGGACAGTGGACCTGTCTGAATAAAGTCACCATCATCACCATCACCATCATCATACGACCTGGTGTGCAGGGGGCAGGGGGACAGTGGACCTGTCTGAATAAAGTCACCATCATCATATCACCTGGTGTGCAGGGGTCAGGGGGACAGTGGACCTGTCTGAATAAAGTCACCATCATCATCATCATCATACGGCCTGGTGTGCAGGGGTCAGGGGGACAGTGGACCCGTCTGAATAAAGTCACCATCATCATCATCACCATACGACCTGGTGTGCAGGGGTCAGGTGGACAGTGGACCTGTCTGAATAAAGTCACCATCATCATCATCATCATCATATGGCCTGGTGTGCAGGGGTCAGGGGGACAGTGGACCTGTCTGAATAAAGTCACCATCATCATCACCATCATATGACCTGGTGTGCAGGGGTCAGGGGGACAGTGGACCTGTCTGAATAAAGTCACCATCACCATCATCACCATCATACGACCTGGTGTGCAGGGGGACAGTGGACCTGTCTGAATAAAGTCACCATCATCATCATCATCATCATACATACGACCTGGTGTGCAGGGGTCAGGGGGACAGTGGACCTGTCTAAATAAAGTCACCATCATCATCATCATCATCATCATACGGCCTGGTGTGCAGGGGTCAGGGGGACAGTGGACCTGTCTGAATAAAGTCACCTTCATCATCATCACCATCATCATACGGCCTGGTGTGCAGGGGTCAGGGGGACAATGGACCTGTCTGAATAAAGTCACCATCATCATCACCATCATCATACGACCTGGTGTGCAGGGGTCAGGGGGACAGTGGACCTGTCTAAATAAAGTCACCATCATCATCATCATCACCATCATACGACCTGGTGTGCAGGGGTCAGGGGGACAATGGACCTGTCTGAATAAAGTCACCATCATCATCATCACCATCATCATACGACCTGGTGTGCAGGGGTCAGGGGGACAGTGGACCTGTCTGAATAAAGTCACCATCATCATCACCATCATCATATGACCTGGTGTGCAGGGGTCAGGGGGACAGTGGACCTGTCTGAACAGTCACCATCATCATCACCATCATCATACGACCTGGTGTGCAGGGGGCCAGTGGACCTGTCTGAATAAAGTCACCATCATCATCATCACCATCACCATCATACGACCTGGTGTGCAGGGGTCAGGGGGACAGTGGACCTGTCTGAATAAAGTCACCATCATCATCATCACCATCACCATCATACGACCTGGTGTGCAGGGGTCAGGGGGACAGTGGACCTGTTAGAAAGTCACAATCATCATCACCACCATCACCATCATACGGCCTGGTGTGCAGGGGTCAGGGGGACAGTGGACCTGTCTGAATAAAGTCACCATATGACCCCCCAAAATATAACAAAATCTGAATTTGGCGTAAAATTTTGGGGCCGCCCCTTATAACAAGGAAAGCACACCTTACAGTCAAAGTATGGCAAGCCCTACACAAAATGTCAACTGTTTTGAAACACATTTCAACACATGTGTGTGTGTCCAATGGGAGACTTAGTGGGATTTTACGCCAGGTGGCGTGACACTCGAGAGGGGCTTATCACGCTATATTCTTAGTTGTCGAAGTGAGAGAGAGAGACAGGGGGTTGGAGTCCTCTCTATCTCTCGCTCTTTTATCCCCAACTAAGAATAAAGAGGGGATTAGCCCCACTCGAGTGTCACGCCAGGCGTGAACAAATCCCACTAAGTCTCCCATTAACTTTGTTCAATGTTTACCAGCATGTGAGTTCCGATTTATTCTTAATTGCATGTCATGTGTATACATGTTTATCAGCATCAAGCGAAGCAGGAAGGCGGGGGTCAGCTGTGAGCTGACTTTCTTGGGATATCACACCATACAAAAAACTATTCATTATGACTATTACTGAAACTAGTGTGTGTTGCATTGTGAAGATTTAGGTGACCAAAAACCCTCAAAGCCAACACAGCCTTACCAGCATGTTCCAGAACGTGGCCCATAGTCAGCATCAAGCGAAGCACAAAGGCAGGGGTCATATCAGGGGAGCAGCCCAACAGCTCCATCACTGTGTGCACCCCACCCTGGATGATGAAATGGGCGCAGTTTGCTTCTGTGGACACACACACACACACACACACATGCATATCACACACACAGTCACACGCACACAGTCATGCACAGTATGTCACTGTGTAGCTGTGTCATAAATTATTTCCTACACTAATCAATAAATCATTGCATAGCTTCCGTCTTTGGCGAATCAACATGACCCTCACACTACATCAGTACATGTGCACTAACTCTCAGTGTTGAAGTCTGAAGAATTTGGCGAATCAACATGACCCTCACACTACATCAGTACATGGCATGTGCGCTAACTCTCAGTGTTGAAGTCTGGAGAATTTGGGGAATCAACATAACACAGACCCTCACACTACATCAGTACATGGCATGTGCGCTAACTCTCAGTGTTGAAGTCTGAAGAATTTGGCGAATCAACATGACCCTCACACTACATCAGTACATGGCATGTGCGCTAACTCTCAGTGTTGAAGTCTGGAGAATTTGGGGAATCAACATGACCCTCACACTACATTGATTCACACACATGTGCAGGATGCGCGCGCACACACACGCATGCATCACGCACGCACACACACGTGCATGACACGCATACACCCACCCACACTCTTGACTCACTGTGATCAGAGATGCATGCGTTGATGGCGTTGACAATCTCTGGTGCCATGGCTGGATTTTTTCTGCTACTTTTCATCAGTTGAATGAGGGTGTCCAGCCCCCCACAGGACTTCATACGCCTCTGGTTGAAACCTGCACAACACACAGCACGCACCAGTCAACAACAGTTATGGACCACTTTCTCACATGCGCAGCAAACTAAAATGGCAGGTCCAAACATTTGACAGGTGTTTTGTTGGAATTACCATTGAACAAGAGCCACAACAATAATCGAGGGGTAATTGCCTTACATGTTATCATCCTTCTTTTTCCCTCTTATAACACGTTTAGGTAATTGCCTTACATGTTATCATCCTTCTTTTTCCCTCTCATAACACGTTTAGGCAATTGCCTTACATGTTATCATCCTTCTTTAACACGTTTAGGCAATTGCCTTACATGTTATCATCCTTCTTTTCCCCTCTCATAACACGTTTAGGCAATTGCCTTACATGTTATCATCCTTCTTTTTCCCTCTTATAACACGTTTAGGCAATTGCCTTACATGTTATCATCCTTCTTTTTCCCTCTCATAACACGTTTAGGCAATTGCCTTACATGTTATCATCCTTCTTTTTCCCTCTTATAACACGTTTAGGCAATTGCCTTACATGTTATCATCCTTCTTTTCCCCTCTCATAACACGTTTAGGCAATTGCCTTACATGTTATCATCCTTCTTTTCCCCTCTCATAACACGTTTAGGCAATTGCCTTACATGTTATCATCCTTCTTTTCCCCTCTCATAACACGTTTAGGCAATTGCCTTACATGTTATCATCCTTCTTTTTCCCTCTTATAACACGTTTAGGCAATTGCCTTACATGTTATCATCCTTCTTTTCCCCTCTCATAACACGTTTAGGCAATTGCCTTACATGTTATCATCCTTCTTTTTCCCTCTCATAACACGTTTAGGCAATTGCCTTACATGTTTTCATCCTTCTTTTTCCCTCTTATAACACGTTTAGGCAATTACCCCTCAAATTGAATATTGTAAGAAACATTTCATTTGCTTTGATATGAGATTCTGGACTAGACATGATGGAATAAATGGCTCTAAAATTCAAATGCTTTGGTTGAGTCTTTCTATTACGTGCTGGTGAACGAATGGTCCATAACTTTTGTTAATTGGCACATTTAAACAGACAAATAATACACTCTATACCCATAACATATTGGAGTGTGTGCTTCTGATGCAACAGATATACCATAGATCGAATTAGATTAGCCAAGAAGAAGAACCAAGCATCAAGTCACCATGCCATACAAAATTGTCAACAGCCTCGTATATATCCCAGCTGACCTGGCAGTAATGGTAATCTTCAGTTGCAAGTTGACTGCAGTAAGATCAGTGCTTTCATAAGCTGTATGTGAAAATGATCTCATCTGAGAAAATCTTGTCCTATTTAGAGCATTGATGCTAACCCTTTCTTCGTAGATAGAATTAAAGCTGTGGTATTTTATTGTCACTGAATTTTATGTGTGTGTGTGTGTGTCTTTTTGTTTGTTTTATCCATTGCCTTTCGTTGAACTCATTTGCACAAGTGCTGACCAAGGCAACCAGACAGCATCCAGAAAGAATCCATCATGTCGGCACAGTACTAGCCACCTGCTATGTGTCATCAACAAGTCATGTTGTTTGCAGCCCTGCTGACCACCAAGGCAACCAGACAGCATCCAGAGAGAATCCATCATGTCGGCACAGTACTAGCCATCTGCTATGTGTCATCAACAAGTCATGTTGTTTGCAGCCCTGCTGACCACCAAGGCCACCAGACAGCGTCCAGAAAGAATCCATCATGTCGGCACAGTACTAGCCACCTGCTATGTGTCATCAACAAGTCATGTTGTTTGCAGCCCTGCTGACCACCAAGGCAACCAGACAGCGTCCAGAAAGAATCCATCATGTCGGTACAGTACTAGCCACCTGCTATGTATCATCAACAAGTCATGTTGTTTGCAGCCCTACTGACCAAGGCAACCAGACAGCGTCCAGAAAGAATCCATCATGTCGGCACAGTACTAGCCACCTGCTATGTGTCATCAACAAGTCATGTTGTTTGCAGCCCTGCTGACCACCAAGGCAACCAGACAGCGTCCAGAAAGAATCCATCATGTCAGCACAGTACTAGCCATCTGCTATGTATCATCAACAAGTCATGTTGTTTGCAGCCCTGCTGACCACCAAGGCCATGGCAGGACAGTCATCCAGTAATTTAATATTGGATCACAGGGTAGGACAGTCACTTTTGTTGCTGTCTGGGGTTCCTTATCTACATCAGGGCAGTGCAGATCACTCACCGGCAGCGGTAATTGCTTATTCATTGCTTTGGATGGGTACAGTACTAGCCACCTGCTATGTATCATCAACAAGTCAAGGAGGCCTGCTGGGCAAGCTAGCCTTCTCCTCCCTTGACCACCAAGGCAACCAGACAGCGTTCCATTGTCGGCACAGTACTAGCCTATATCAGAGTGTGGGCAGTGTCCGTAATTGCTTATTCATTGCTTTGGATGGAAAGGAGGCAAGCCCTTCTCCTCCCTTACGAGGTGCTGGGCGCAAAGAAAAAGGCATTCTGACCGTGTAAAGTGTACAAACTGCTTCCCCTGTAGCAAGTATTTATAGGCGTGTGGGTATGTCACTGAAAGTCTTCTCTCATGCTTTTTTCTGCATGGATTTTTTTTTAAATCTTTGCCAAATAGTGCTGTTGGCTGAAATCAGAAATGTGTTAACCATCATGGCCTGTCATTAATATCATTTGTCTCTCAAAGAAGGCAGGTGCTCAGAAAGAGGAGATGAAATGGACAGGCAGTCAACGGACTGGCCAGCACTCCAGTTTATCCTCTGCAAGGAGACCAATGTTTTTTCTCTTTATTTACAGGCAATTATGTACGTTTCAACACGCCCCTGGAGCCCCTTCATGACAGCCAGTTGCCGGGGTGGAAGCGGGAGCCAAGGAAGCTTGTCGCAGTCAGTACCTTTTCTTTGCTTGGCATTAAGACCTTAAACCCCCCTTCTTTTTTTTTCAAAACATGTGTACGCATATATGCCTAAATCCCCCCATGGGGATACCGGGGGGAGGGGGGGGTGTCTTTCGAAACAGTTTGCCCACCATCTGGAAGTTTTGGTGTCAGTGCACACAAACATAGGATTCAAATATTTTTATGGCGCGTGCACAGGAAAGAGATTATGAGAGCCATTTCGTTGCCTCTCCTGAGAGTTAAATTGATGAAAATGAAAAGAGTAATGCAAAATGGTACAATAAAACATTTTGTTATGCCCTTGTAATTGTATGTGTTCTGGAAAAGACGTCTTTTAACTCAAAACAAAGGTGACAATTACAGAGGCGAATTGAAGGTGTTTTGGGGAGTAATGCCAACCTCAGTGGGAAGTAAATACGCCCATAACGCCTATGGGCGTACAATTCCCATCCCTGATGTATATCCCAAGTAAAAATAGATGGAGCTACCACCAACTGCAAGTAGCTTTTCAGCACTTGGGGGCTTATCAGGGGAAGTCCCCCCCACTATGGCTGATACGCCATCTGCTGTCATCGGGGGGCAGTTTTGAACAGGCTTTTGGAGGGCAAGTTACTTCCAAGCAGATACAGGACAAGATGAGGTCCTGGACACTCCCAGTGGTATGTGCTGGAAAAGACGTCTTTTAACTCAAAACAAAGGTGCCAGAGGCGAATTGAAGGTGTTTTGGGAGTAATGCATTCCCATTCCTGACAGAATATAACTGGACAGTGGGGCACTGAGTGAGCTGGACAACATTGTGACAGAATATAACTGGACAGTGGGTGCCTCCATACAGGGAGCTGGACAACACTGTGACAGAATATAACTGGACAGTGGGTGCCTCCATACAGGGAGCTGGACAACACTGTGACAGAATATAACCGGACAGTGGGTGCCTCCATACAGGGAGCTGGACAACACTGTGACAGAATATAACTGGACAGTGGGTGCCTCCATACAGGGAGCTGGACAACACAGTGTGACAGAATATAACTGGACAGTGGGTGCCTCCATACAGGGAGCTGGACAACACTGTGACAGAATATAACTGGACAGTGGGTGCCTCCATACAGGGAGCTGGACAACACTGTGACAGAATATAACTGACAGTGGGTGCCTCCATACAGGGAGCTGGACAACACTGTGACAGAATATAACTGGGGCACTGAGACAGTGGGGCACTGTGACAGTGCCTCCATACAGGGAGCTGGACAACACTGTGACAGAATATAACTGGACAGTGGGGCACTGAGTGCCTCCATACAGGGAGCTGGACAACACTGTGACAGAATATAACTGGACACAGTGCCTGGGAGCTGACAACACTGACATATAACTGGACAGTGGGGCACTGAGTGCCTCCATACAGGGAGCTGGACAACAATGTGACAGAATATAACTGGACAGTGGGTGCCTCCATACAGGGAGCTGGACAACACTGTGACAGAATATAACTGGACAGTGGGGCACTGAGTGCCTCCATACAGGGAGCTGGACAACAGGGAGCTGGACAACACTGTGACAACTGGACAGTGTGGACAGAATACAGGGAGCTGGACAACACTGGACAGAATATAACTGGGCACTGAGTGCCTCCATACAGGGAGCTGGACAACAACATGACAGAATATAACTGGACACTGGGTGCCTCCATACAGGGAGCTGGACAACACTGTGACAGAATATAACTGGGCACTGAGTGCCTCCATACAGGGAGCTGGACAACACTGTGACAGGGGTGCCTCCATACAGCAACACTGTGACAGAATATAACTGGACAACACAACACTGTGACAGAATATAACTGGACAGTGGGGCACTGCCTCCATACAGGGAGCTGGACAACACTGTGACAGAATATAACTGGACAGTGGGGCACTGAGTGCCTCCATACAGGGAGCTGAATAACTGCACCCTTTCCAAGAGTCGCTCCCCATGGGGATACCGGGAGCTGTTTTACAACAAATAGTTTCCCCAGTGGCCACCTTCTGGAAGTTCTGCCATCTAGACAGACTTATGTACTAGCCACTCAGAAGCCTTCAGAGCTTAATCTAGGATTTCTGAAAAAGAGGGGCAGTCCCCCCCTCATATAAAAAAAAAGGGGGGCACTCCCCCCTATCCAACCCCACATCACATACATATTCTTCTTATTGTGCTTCAAACACAATGTACATTGCATCCCTGTCTCAATCTTCGTCAGCCACGGCCACTTTTTCAACCAGTCATTTTGGAACCGATGTTCCTTTGCACTGCCACTGTTGTCATTCTTTTCCGACGTTTTAGATATAGAAGCCTTTTCTTCGAGGTCTTCACACTCGCTTGGAACAGGATTTTTTTTTTCACTTTGCCTCTGTCAAAATCAAAATCAAACAGGGTCCCTGCCCGCTTCATTTTGAAGAACATTCAAGATGGCGGCCGAAACTCTCGCAACTTCCTGTCGGTAGAACGAGAAGAACGCGATTAGTTGATTAACACTAACATTTTGTCAAGAACCAATATAATGTCGAGAAATCCTTCGCTCCTGCTCGATACTTTCAGTTTGTCCAGACGACGGGTTTAGCAGACGACAAAGGTCTTCCCGCATTGATCGGTTAAAAACTGCGGGCCGTTCTGCAAATGTGTGGGACTCGGCCCGCTCCCAGCGACGAAAATTGTGGGAAGGAACTAAATTTCGGGGGAGTCTACCGATCCCGCACTCTAGATTAAGCTCTGAGCCTTCAATGTCATCAATACAGGCGACATAGCCAAGATTTGGCAAAATGATAGCTGTACCTCATTGGACTACACAGGTTTCTCTTAGAGCACACACACACACACACACACAGAGTGACACACGCATACTGACCGTTTCCAGCAATGGTGAGGCTGGCGAAGGACAGCAGACAGCCGGCCAGTTGTGGGTGGTTCCCTTCCTCCACCAGGTTGAAGCAAAGTGGTAGAATGGTGCAGCACACCCTCTGATTAACATCTGCACACACAACACACACAGTGGTAGAACGGTGCAGCACACCCTCTGAAAACAACACACACAGTGGTAGAACGGAGCAGCACACCCTCTGAAAACAACACACACAGTGGTAGAATGGTGCAGCACACCCTCTGATTAACATCTGCACACACAACACACACAGTGGTAGAACGGTGCAGCACACCCTCTGAAAACAACACACACAGTGGTAGAACGGAGCAGCACACCCTCTGAAAACAACACACACAGTGGTAGAACGGTGCAGCACACCCTCTGATTAACATCTGCACACACAACACACACAGTGGTAGAACGGTGCAGCACACCCTCTGATTAACATCTGCACACACAACACACACAGTGGTAGAACGGTGCAGCACACCCTCTGAAAACAACACACACAGTGGTAGAACGGTGCAGCACACCCTCTGATTAACATCTGCACACACAACACACACAGTGGTAGAACGGTGCAGCACACCCTCTGAAAACAACACACACAGTGGTAGAACGGTGCAGCACACCCTCTGATTAACATCTGCACACACAACACACACAGTGGTAGAACGGTGCAGCACACCCTCTGATTAACATCTGCACACACAACACACACAGTGGTAGAACGGTGCAGCACACCCTCTGGTTAACCTCTGAAAACAACACACACAGTGGTAGAACGGTGCAGCACACCCTCTGGTTAACCTCTGCACACACAACACACACAGTGGTAGAACGGTGCAGCACACCCTCTGATTAACATCTGCACACACAACACACACAGTGGTAGAACGGTGCAGCACACCCTCTGAACCTCTGACAACACACACAGTGGTAGAACGGTGCAGCACACCCTCTGGTTAACCTCTGCAAACAACACACACAGTGGTAGAACGGTGCAGCACACCCTCTGGTTAACCTCTGCACAACACACACAGTGGTAGAACGCGTGCAGCACACCCTCTGATTAACATCTGCACACACAACACACACAGTGGTAGAACGGTGCAGCACACCCTCTGATTAACATCTGCACACACAACACACACAGTGGTAGAACGGTGCAGCACACCCTCTGAAAACAACACACACAGTGGTAGAACGGTGCAGCACACCCTCTGATTAACCTCTGCACACACAACACACACAGTGGTAGAACGGTGCAGCACACCCTCTGATTAACCTCTGCACACACAACACACACAGTGGTAGAACGGTGCAGCACACCCTCTGGTTAACATCTGCACACAACAACACACACAGTGGTAGAACGGTGCAGCACACCCTCTGGTTAACATCTGCACACACAACACACACAGTGGTAGAACAGTGCAGCACACCCTCTGGTTAACCTCTGCACACACAACACACACAGTGGTAGAACGGTGCAGCACACCCTCTGAAAACAACACACACAGTGGTAGAACGGTGCAGCACACCCTCTGGTTAACCTCTGCACACACAACACACACAGTGGTAGAACGGTGCAGCACACACCCTCCAGTGTTGCATCTAGGATTTCAAAAAAGGGAGCCCTGGGGCTCCCTCAGGTGAAAAAAAAAGGTTCCCCAAGGGACCCCTGGGATAAAAAGAAGGGACCCAAGAGCTTTTCCAGAATTAAACAAAACCAGCAGTATGAATGCATTTTAGCACTTTCAGACGTCATATCCTCTGGTTAACCTCTGAAAACAACACACACAGTGGTAGAACGGTGCAGCACACCCTCTGATTAACCTCTGAAAACAACACACACAGTGGTAGAACGGTGCAGCACACCCTCTGGTTAACCTCTGCACACAACACACACAGTGGTAGAACGGTGCAGCACACCCTCTGGTTAACCTCTGCACACACAACACACACAGTGGTAGAACGGTGCAGCACACCCTCTGGTTAACCTCTGCACACACAACACACACAGTGGTAGAACGGTGCAGCACACCCTCTGGTTAACCTCTGCACACACAACACACACAGTGGTAGAACGGTGCAGCACACCCTCTGGTTAACCTCTGCACACACAACACACACAGTGGTAGAACGGTGCAGCACACCCTCTGGTTAACCTCTGCACACAACACATATCTATATTATAATATGTGTGCCAATAAGAATTTTTAATCTCTATTTTCTCCTAAGTCGCGGCGATTTTTGCCTTCAACTGTGAAATATAGGGGCACGTGTAGGTGCTTAACAGTTCTTCCAAGTGAAATTCGCCAAGTCGTCGTTTAAAGCCAGGATTTCACATAAAATTTGCTTAACGGAGGGAGTGATTTTCAAGACAGACAGTTTCACAGAATAGCCGTGACAGTAGAATAGCCGTGACGTCATATCCTTTACGCGAAACTTAAGATTTGTTGTGCTTGAGGGAACAGCCGTGATCCCTGTATGACCTTTATGTCGGAGGCCCCCAACAACAATCACCAGGTAAAAACACTCAAACTGCCAAAATGTTTTCAAAAACAATAGTGGATTAATCCTTAATCGGGCCCCTTCGTACATACCGAGGGGGGGCAAACACGATGCTGCAATAGCCTGAGTAGCAGAATGTGTCGTCTGCTAAAAACGGTTCATTTTTAGACTGTGCGTGTGATAACAAAAAGCCGAGGCTAGGCCTAACTCACTGCACCTAGAAACTTCTATGGTTGCTTTGGTTAGAAGAAGGGAGTACTTTAGGGGTGGCTAGGAAGGAGAAGAGGGAGGCGAGTAGGGCTTTTTTTACAAATAGTTCCTCTACGTTCTGGAAGTTTCAAAGGTGTTTGGTCTAACCATATTTGTTTTGAAAGGTGCATAACGGAGAACAACGCATCTGCGCTCATGAATTGAAAGGAAACCGAGCAAGCAATGATTAAGTGTGTGCTGTCTACTACAGTGTGTGTGTGTGTTTTCTTTAACATCGGGGCACCTACTTTTCTCAAAGTGACAAAACCTAAGTGTGTTCTGTGCGAGGCTTGCAATTGCTTTATGAAGCTGGGTCAGGTGTCCAACTTGGGGCTGCTTTCCCTTCTTCCTCTAATAATAATTTTTTTACATCCGCGTTCGCGGGTTCGAGTCGGCCCCTTTACCATGCGGCAATTTTTTTTTTTTCGGGGCACATTCAAAGTACTTTACAAAGGAGAATTGTCTGGGCTCGGGGCAATTCAAAGGGCTTTACAACCACATATTGTCTTGGTCTCGGGGCACATTCATTACTTTACAATCTAACAATTGTCTTCTTCTTCTCTTCGCACATTCAAAGTACTCCTACAATGCGGCAATTGCTTCAACTCGGGGCGGATTCAAAGTACTTTACAAGTATATTATTGTCTTCAACTCGGGGCACATTCAAAGTACTTTACAATGCACCAATTGTCTTTAACTCGGGGCACATTCAAAGTACTTTACAATGCAGCAATTGTCTTTAACTCGGGGCACATTCAAAGTACTTTACAATGCGGCAATTGTCTTAACTCGGGGCACATTCAAAGTACTTTACAAAGCGGCAATTGTCTTTAACTCGGGGCACATTCAAAGTACTTTACAATGCGGCAATTGTCTTTAACTCGGGGCACATTCAAAGTACTTTACAATGCGGCAATTGTCTTTAACTCGGGGCACATTCAAAGTACTTTACAAAGCGGCAATTGTCTTTAACTCGGGGCACATTCAAAGTACTTTACAATGCAGCAATTGTCTTTAACTCGGGGCACATTCAAAGTACTTTACAATGCGGCAATTGTCTTTAACTCGGGGCACATTCAAAGTACTTTACAAAGCGGCAATTGTCTTTAACTCGGGGCACATTCAAAGTACTTTACAAAGCGGCAATTGTCTTTAACTCGGGGCACATTCAAAGTACTTTACAATGCAGCAATTGTCTTTAACTCGGGGCACATTCAAAGTACTTTACAATGCGGCAATTGTCTTTAACTCGGGGCACATTCAAAGTACTTTACAAAGCGGCAATTGTCTTTAACTCGGGGCACATTCAAAGTACTTTACAAAGCAGCAATTGTCTTCAACTCGGGGCACATTCAAAGTACTTTACAATGCGGCAATTGTCTTCAACTCGGGGCACATTCAAAGTACTTTACAAAGCGGCAATTGTCTTTAACTCGGGGCACATTCAAAGTACTTTACAATGCAGCAATTGTCTTTAACTCGGGGCACATTCAAAGTACTTTACAATGCAGCAATTGTCTTTAACTCGGGGCACATTCAAAGTACTTTACAATGCGGCAATTGTCTTTAACTCGGGGCACATTCAAAGTACTTTACAAAGCGGCAATTGTCTTTAACTCGGGGCACATTCAAAGTACTTTACAATGCGGCAATTGTCTTTAACTCGGGGCACATTCAAAGTACTTTACAATGCGGCAATTGTCTTTAACTCGGGGCACATTCAAAGTACTTTACAATGCGGCAATTGTCTTTAACTCGGGGCACATTCAAAGTACTTTACAAAGCGGCAATTGTCTTTAACTCGGGGCACATTCAAAGTACTTTACAAAGCGGCAATTGTCTTTAACTCGGGGCACATTCAAAGTACTTTACAATGCGGCAATTGTCTTTAACTCGGGGCACATTCAAAGTACTTTACAATGCGGCAATTGTCTTTAACTCGGGGCACATTCAAAGTACTTTACAATGCGGCAATTGTCTTTAACTCGGGGCACATTCAAAGTACTTTACAATGCGGCAATTGTCTTTAACTCGGGGCACATTCAAAGTACTTTACAATGCGGCAATTGTCTTTAACTCGGGGCACATTCAAAGTACTTTACAAAGCGGCAATTGTCTTTAACTCGGGGCACATTCAAAGTACTTTACAATGCGGCAATTGTCTTTAACTCGGGGCACATTCAAAGTACTTTACAATGCGGCAATTGTCTTTAACTCGGGGCACATTCAAAGTACTTTACAATGCGGCAATTGTCTTTAACTCGGGGCACATTCAAAGTACTTTACAAAGCGGCAATTGTCTTTAACTCGGGGCACATTCAAAGTACTTTACAATGCGGCAATTGTCTTTAACTCGGGGCACATTCAAAGTACTTTACAAAGCGGCAATTGTCTTCAACTCGGGGCACATTCAAAGTACTTTACAAAGCGGCAATTGTCTTTAACTCGGGGCACATTCAAAGTACTTTACAATGCGGCAATTGTCTTTAACTCGGGGCACATTCAAAGTACTTTACAATGCGGCAATTGTCTTTAACTCGGGGCACATTCAAAGTACTTTACAAAGCAGCAATTGTCTTCAACTCGGGGCACATTCAAAGTACTTTACAAAGCGGCAATTGTCTTTAACTCGGGGCACATTCAAAGTACTTTACAATGCGGCAATTGTCTTTAACTCGGGGCACATTCAAAGTACTTTACAATGCGGCAATTGTCTTCAACTCGGGGCACATTCAAAGTACTTTACAATGCGGCAATTGTCTTTAACTCGGGGCACATTCAAAGTACTTTACAATGCGGCAATTGTCTGTAACTCGGGGCACATTCAAAGTACTTTACAAAGCGGCAATTGTCTTTAACTCGGGGCACATTCAAAGTACTTTACAATGCGGCAATTGTCTTCAACTCGGGGCACATTCAAAGTACTTTACAAAGCAGCAATTGTCTTTAACTCGGGGCACATTCAAAGTACTTTACAAAGCAGCAATTGTCTTTAACTCGGGGCACATTCAAAGTACTTTACAAAGCGGCAATTGTCTTTAACTCGGGGCACATTCAAAGTACTTTACAAAGCGGCAATTGTCTTCAACTCGGGGCACATTCAAAGTACTTTACAATGCAGCAATTGTCTTATAACTCGGGGCACATTCAAAGTACTTTACAATGCGGCAATTGTCTTGTAACTCGGGGCACATTCAAAGTACTTTACAAATCGGCAATTGTCTTTAACTCCATATTTCATTCAAAGTACTTTACAATATCACCTGCAATTGTCTTTAACTCGGGGCACATTCAAAGTACTTTACAATGCAGCAATTGTCTTCTAACTCGGGGCACATTCAAAGTACTTTACAAAGCGGCAATTGTCTTTAACTCGGGGCACATTCAAAGTACTTTACAATGCAGCAATTGTCTGTAACTCGGGGCACATTCAAAGTACTTTACAATGCATCAATTGTCTTTAACTCGGGGCACATTCAAAGTACTTTACAAAGCAGCAATTGTCTTCAACTCGGGGCACATTCAAAGTACTTTACAAAGCGGCAATTGTCTTTAACTCGGGGCACATTCAAAGTACTTTACAATGCAGCAATTGTCTTTAACTCGGGGCACATTCAAAGTACTTTACAAAGCGGCAATTGTCTTTAACTCGGGGCACATTCAAAGTACTTTACAATGCGGCAATTGTCTTTAACTCGGGGCACATTCAAAGTACTTTACAAAGCGGCAATTGTAAAACACCATAGCGTAGCACACCGCGTTAACTTTAACTCGGGGCACATTCAAAGTACTTTACAATGCAGCAATTGTCTTCTAACTCGGGGCACATTCAAAGTCACTATGGACGGCTTTCTTTCCTTGTTTTATTCCATGTTTTAAACATTAAAAAAATTATTTAGCAAAAAAGACCAACTGAAAATTGCTTTTCTATGCCTCGCTAAAAAATGTTTCCACAAGACGGCAAATGATTACCATTATTTTATCGGAAGGCACACCTTTATATAATGCGCAACCCCACATTTTCAGGGAGGCAAAGGGGATTTTAGATATTATTACGATATTTTTTATTTTATTAGTCACATTATGCGTGTGTGCGCGGTGTGTACGTGTATGGTTAGACGCATGTATGCACACGCGAATATTAAAAAGTCATGCAATGCGTATAAGTTTTATAAATCCATATTTCAACTCTATCTACGAATCATAATATGCGCAACACCGAGGTTTGCTACCTTTATGTTCGCATCTGTAATGTGTAAAACACCATGCCTTGCCACGCTTGTGTTCTATGCTCGTACATGTATCAACAGACAGATTGGAAGGCTAGGGTTGCCTAAAATCTTTATGACGATGAAAACCAAAGTTTAAGTTTTCAAAGTTTTGTCCCTGTGACTGACCATTGTGTGGATTGTTGACACACATGCTGAGGGCTGGGATGACCGCCAAACACAAATCGAGGTCACCCTGGTTCATCACACAGCTCTTCCTCCTCCGCTCAGCACACTGCCAACAGCATTTTATTAGGGAGGCTCCAGCAATGTTAGGGAGTCAAGTCAATGACGATAAAACACCATAGCGTAGCACACCGCGTTTAACTTTATCTACGAAGACAGGGTCAGCATCAATGCGCAACAGAGGCCGAGGTTTTCTCAGGGAGGCTCCAGGGGATTTTAGGGAGTCAAGTCAATGACGATAAAACACCATAGCGTAGCACACCGCGTTAACTTTATCTACGAAGACAGGGTTAGCATCAATGCGCAACAGAGGCCGAGGTTTTCTCAGGGAGGCTCCAGGGGATTTTAGGGAGTCAAGTCAATGACGATAAAACACCATAGCGTAGCACACCGCGTTAACTTTATCTACGAAGACAGGGTTAGCATCAATGCGCAACAGAGGCCGAGGTTTTCTCAGGGAGGCTCCAGGGTATTTTAGGGAGTCTCTCTTCACATTTTACCACGAACATTAAAAAAAATAAAATGCAAACTACATAAGATAAAAACTAGCTATGTTTATCAATGTACTGGTCTGAAATTCAGCTACACATGGGTGCATGCGGTGACCACAGCTTGTGCCTGAACTTCCTATCACAGCCCTTGATATAACGATCATTTCAATGGTGACCAAAGCTTGTGTGAACTTCCTATCACAGCCCTTGATATAACGATCATTTCAATGGTGACCAAAGCTTGTGTGAACTTCCTATCACAGCCCTTGATATAACGATCATTTCAATGGTGACCAAAGCTTGTGTGAACTTGTTATCACAGCCCTTGATATAACGATCATTTCAATGGTGACCAAAGCTTGTGTGAACTTCCTATCACAGCCCTTGATATAACGATCATTTCAATGGTGACCAAAGCTTGTGTGAACTTCCTATCACAGCCCTTGATATAACGATCATTTCAATGGTGACCAAAGCTTGTGTGAACTTCCTATCACAGCCCTTGATATAACGATCATTTCAATGGTGACCAAAGCTTGTGTGAACTTCCTATCACAGCCCTTGATATAACGATCATTTCAATGGTGACCAAAGCTTGTGTGAACTTCCTATCACAGCCCTTGATATAACGATCATTTCAATGGTGACCAAAGCTTGTGTGAACTTCCTATCACAGCCCTTGATATAACGATCATTTCAATGGTGACCAAAGCTTGTGTGAACTTTCTATCACAGCCCTTGATATAACGATCATTTCAATGGTGACCAAAGCTTGTGTGAACTTCCTATCACAGCCCTTGATATAACGATCATTTCAATGGTGACCAAAGCTTGTGTGAACTTTCTATCACAGCCCTTGATATAACGATCATTTCAATGGTGACCAAAGCTTGTGTGAACTTTCTATCACAGCCCTTGATATAACGATCATTTCAACAGCTTGTCAGTAGAGGTGGGGGGAAAAAACCGGTTTGAACCGAAAACAGTGCTAAACTTTCGCGGTTCGAAAAACCGGTTTGAATTGCTGTGAACCGTTTTTTTTAACTGCAAACTGAAAGTAAGTTTTTTTAAGAATAACGCATTATTTTCGTTAAAGAACAACACTGATTCTCAGTGCAGATTGGGTGTTTGTAAACCAAGAGTATCTGTTTCTCGAGTTGAGTGTATAAGTCATAAGTTTCTTTATTATGTGTGTGTGTGTAAATATTCTGACAAATAAATATGTGTCTGCATAGGTGAAACTAGTGATACGAGTACTTGTTTAAAAAAACCGGTTTGAAGAGGGAAAACCGGTTTAGTTCGGATTTTTGAACCAGTTCTCAACTCTACTTGTCAGGCTGCGGGCATGATACCAACGCACCCCTGCCACTACATCAAATGTCAGTTGTCAGTGTCATAGACTCACTGCCATAATCATACCATGCCGACTTCTTAAAAAAGAAAAAAGATAATAATAAGTACTACCTGAAAATCAGCAGCAGGTCAGCCATAACTCCAGTGTCCTTCACCAGCCTCTGACCTGAACCTGACCACAAACAGTTGACATCATCACCATCATTATCATCATAGTCATCATCATCATTACCCCCTCCAAAGTTGGTGTGTGGCTGCCCACGTGCTGGGGTAATCAAAAACGGTTACACACGTAATGTTCTCATCCCTAGCTTGTGCGTTTGTACCATAGTGTTCAAGTGCTTCGGCTTTTGGGATGATCCCTGGAGTCTTTTAGCCAAGGTACAACATCATCATCATCATCGTCACAATGAGTCACCAATATCATCACATTATTGATTATCATTCATCATCACCATTATGGTCACTATTACCATTATCACCACCTATCATTGTCACCAACAATTTAATCATCAGAAAATTCTCTTCATCATTACTATCATATTTGCCATCATCATCAACTGATCAATCACCACATCATCCTCATTGTCGCTAAAATATTAACACTACGTGCTTACAAGAAGAAACCTAAATAAATGATTGGACTTTTTTTGTGATTTACGTACTCCCCCCTCAAATTCCTGCATTGAAAATGTTCAGACATTCTGCCATTTTCAAGGAAGGGAATATGGTTAGGGTCAGCCTAGGATTTTCTTAAAACTGAAAGAAGCAGACTTTGAGACCGACAGTCATAAATATGAGGGGGGTGTCTGAAGTACAAGTTTGCCCCAAAATGCACTTTGGCTTAAAACAAAAATGAAATATTTTGTAGCCCATAGCAAACATATTTGCATATGTTTGCTAACAGACAGAGAGAGAGAGAGAGAGAGAGAGAGAGAGAGAGAGAGAGAGAGAGAGAGAGAGAGAGAGAGAGAGAGAGAGAGAGAGAGAGAGAGAGAGAGAGAGAGAGAGAGAGATATAGGGGCAGTGAGTGGGAGAGAGAAAGTACTTACTATTGTTGGCCACAACATTAGCAACGAGAAAGGTGACGGTCTGCAGCCATTTTCTGTCGCTTTTCTTCTCCGTCAATATCTTGTGGAGGTAATCAAACAGCTCTGCCTTTGTCACACTGTTCTGGCTAAACACTACAACAAAACACACACACATAGTAAACCATTAACAGTCGATACAATGAGGGTCTTACAATAGAGATTTGACTGTACCACAAAAAAATCTTCTTTTGTTTTGGTTCCAATTTAATCCATTATAGCAAAAGTTATTTATCTGAAAATATCCTGTCTCGTGCACTGAGATGCGTGCGCCACCTTCATAAGATTATCGCCCTACGAAGGAGTAAACATCCACAAATAATTCTCTGCCCCTGACTCGTCAATAGGTGGCATGGTCAATTCAGTCCAACAATTATTATCCCTTCGTGTCGCCAAGCAGGATAAAGCCCCATTGTAACATGAATAAAAAAAAAATTAAACTCTTGAATATGTTCTTCTTTTTTTTAAAATTGATAGCAGGCAACGCTTTTCTTGCAATGAAATTTCAACAAAACAGAGAAGGCAATATTTGTTGCCGGTCACTTCAGTCTATCTCGCTTTAGCAGCATAAGCAAAGAGAAAGAAAGTGAGGCAAAGATGGACTTTAGTTTCATGTTAATTACCCTCAATCTCAAAATCTTTTTCAGTTTTATGAAAATGATCCTGATTATAACCCTATCCCTTTCCTAAAAATGGCAGAATGGTGCTTCTCAGTCAAAATGATCCTGATTATAACCCTATCCCTTTCCTAACAATGGCAGAATGGTGCTTCTCAGTCAAAATGATCCTGATTATAACCCTATCTCTTTCCTAACAATGGCAGAATGGTGCTTCTCAGTCAAAATGATCCTGATTATAACCCTATCCCTTTCCTAACAATGGCAGAATGGTGCTTCTCAGTCAAAATGATCCTGATTATAACCCTATCCCTTTCCTAACAATGGCAGAATGGTGCTTCTCAGTCAAAATGATCCTGATTATAACCCTATCCCTTTCCTAATGGCAGAATGGTGCTTCTCAGTCAAAATGATCCTGATTATAACCCTATCCCTTTCCTAACAATGGCAGAATGGTGCTTCTCAGTCAAAATGATCCTGATTATAACCCTATCCCTTTCCTAACAATGGCAGAATGGTGCTTCTCAGTCAAAATGATCCTGATTATAACCCTATCTCTTTCCTAACAATGGCAGAATGGTGCTTCTCAGTCAAAATGATCCTGATTATAACCCTATCCCTTTCCTAACAATGGCAGAATGGTGCTTCTCAGTCAAAATGATCCTGATTATAACCCTATCCCTTTCCTAACAATGGCAGAATGGTGCTTCTCAGTCAAAATGATCCTGATTATAACCCTATCCCTTTCCTAATGGCAGAATGGTGCTTCTCAGTCAAAATGATCCTGATTATAACCCTATCCCTTTCCTAACAATGGCAGAATGGTGCTTCTCAGTCAAAATGTTCCTGATTATAACCCTATCCCTTTCCTAACAATGGCAGAATGGTGCTTCTCAGTCAAAATGATCCTGATTATAACCCTATCCCTTTCCTAACAATGGCAGAATGGTGCTTCTCAGTCAAAATGTTCCTGATTATAACCCTATCCCTTTCCTAATGGCAGAATGGTGCTTCTCAGTCAAAATGATCCTGATTATAACCCTATCCCTTTCCTAACAATGGCAGAATGGTGCTTCTCAGTCAAAATGTTCCTGATTATAACCCTATCCCTTTCCTAATGGCAGAATGGTGCTTCTCAGTCAAAATGATCCTGATTATAACCCTATCCCTTTCCTAACAATGGCAGAATGGTGCTTCTCAGTCAAAATGATCCTGATTATAACCCTATCCCTTTCCTAACAATGGCAGAATGGTGCTTCTCAGTCAAAATGTTCCTGATTATAACCCTATCCCTTTCCTAATGGCAGAATGGTGCTTCTCAGTCAAAATGATCCTGATTATAACCCTATCCCTTTCCTAACAATGGCAGAATGGTGCTTCTCAGTCAAAATGATCCTGATTATAACCCTATCCCTTTCCTAACAATGGCAGAATGGTGCTTCTCAGTCAAAATGTTCAATGCGAAAATTTGAAGGGGTGTGTGATGTAAAGTACATAATAGCGGAAAGTGAAAAAGATAAATATTAAAACAGTAATAATAATAATACTAATATTGATAGTAATAATAAATAAATAAAGTTTATAGATAGCGCTCTTCGATTAAAAAATATAATCCTCAGAGCGCTTTACAATTATGAGAAAACAAAATCAGAAAGAAACATTATTGCAAAACATTAAGAAGAATCATATATAAAAATTTAAAATTCTCACACCGATCGTTATCCTCCCCCCCCCCCCCCCAACTTATTCACATACACACTATAGACACAAAAACGTTTGGAAGCATAAAATGCTCCTCCGGAATCGGAATGTGTCAGCTGAATGCAGCGAGGAGACCAGTGAAAACTGGAAAACGGACACATACGTACCCATTGCGGCCTTATGGCCTGGGAATGCAGAAGTAAAAGAAGCATAAAAATAACTTTAAAAATAGGAATGGCAGGGTATCTAACCATCATTCTCGACAGCGCAGGCTAGGCAGAACACTGCACACTGCTGCACAGAGTCAGGGACATTGACCTTCAGCAGTCTGCACACCAACTGTATGCCCCCCACCCGGCGGAAATACTCCTTAGAGTCACCTGTAAACACAGCAGAAATACTCCTTAGAGTCACCTGTAAACACAGCAGAAATACTCCTTAGAGTCACCTGTACACACAGCAGAAATACTCCTTAGAGTCACTTGTACACACAGCGGAAATACTCCTTAGTCACCTGTAAACACAGCGGAAATTCTCCTTAGAGTCACCTGTAAACACAGCAGAAATACTCCTTAGAGTCACCTGTACACACAGCGGAAATACTCCTTAGAGTCACCTGTAAACACAGCAGAAATACTCCTTAGTCACCTGTAAACACAGCAGAAATACTCCTTAGAGTCACCTGTACACACAGCGGAAATACTCCTTAGAGTCACCTGTACACACAGCAGAAATACTCCTTAGTCACCTGTAAACACAGCGGAAATACTCCTTAGAGTCACCTGTAAACACAGCAGAAATACTCCTTAGTCACCTGTAAACACAGCAGAAATACTCCTTAGTCACCTGTAAACACAGCAGAAATACTCCTTAGAGTCACCTGTACACACAGCAGAAATACTCCTTAGTCACCTGTAAACACAGCAGAAATACTCCTTAGAGTCACCTGTACACACAGCGGAAATACTCCTTAGAGTCACCTGTACACACAGCGGAAATACTCCTTAGAGTCACCTGTAAACACAGCGGAAATACTCCTTAGAGTCACCTGTACACACAGCGGAAATACTCCTTAGAGTCACCTGTACACACAGCGGAAATACTCCTTAGAGTCACCTGTACACACAGCGGAAATACTCCTTAGAGTCACCTGTAAACACAGCGGAAATACTCCTTAGAGTCACCTGTAAACACAGCAGAAATACTCCTTAGTCACCTGTAAACACAGCAGAAATACTCCTTAGTCACCTGTAAACACAGCAGAAATACTCCTTAGAGTCACCTGTACACACAGCGGAAATACTCCTTAGAGTCACCTGTAAACACAGCAGGAAATACTCCTTAGAGTCACCTGTACACACAGCGGAAATACTCCTTAGAGTCACCTGTACACACAGCAGAAATACTCCTTAGTCACCTGTACACACAGCAGAAATACTCCTTAGTCACCTGTAAACACAGTGGAAATACTCCTTAGTCACCTGTAAACACAGCGGAAATACTCCTTAGTCTCGAGTCACCTGTACACACAGCGGAAATACTCCTTAGAGTCACCTGTACACACAGCGGAGAAATACTCCTTAGAGTCACCTGTAACACACAGCAGAAATACTCCTTAGTCACCTGTAAACACAGCAGAAATACTCCTTAGAGTCACCTGTACACACAGCGGAAATACTCCTTAAGAGTCACCTGTAAACACAGCGGAAATACTCCTTAGAGTCACCTGTAAACACAGCGGAAATACTCCTTAGTCACCTGTAAACACAGCGGAAATACTCCTTAGAGTCACCTGTACACACAGCAGAAATACTCCTTAGAGTCACCTGTACACACAGCAGAAATACTCCTTAGAGTCACCTGTACACACAGCAGAAATACTCCTTAGAGTCACCTGTACACACAGCAGAAATACTCCTTAGTCACCTGTACACACAGCAGAAATACTCCTTAGTCACCTGTACACACAGCAGAAATACTCCTTAGAGTCACCAGCGGAAATACTCCTTAGTCACCTGTAAACACAGCAGAAATACTCCTTAGAGTCACCTGTAAACACAGCAGAAATACTCCTTAGAGTCACCTGTAAACACAGCAGAAATACTCCTTAGAGTCACCTGTACACACACAGAGAAACAGATCAGTTATCGAGAAATAGAGAGAGAGAAAGGGAGATGAGAAAGAAAGAGACAGAGTATTAGTCACCTGTAAACACAGAGAGAGAAAGGGAGATGAGAAAGAAAGAGATAGAGTATTAGTCACCTGTAAACACAGAGAGAGAAAGGGAGATGAGAAAGAAAGAGATAGACTATTAGTCACCTGTAAACACAGAGAGAGAAAGGGAGATGAGAAAGAAAGAGACAGAGTATTAGTCACCTGTAAACACAGAGAGAGAAAGGGAGATGAGAAAGAAAGAGACAGAGTATTAGTCACCTGTAAACACAGAGAGAGAAAGGGAGACGAGAAAGAAAGAGACAGAGTATTAGTCACCTGTAAACACAGAGAGAGAAAGGGAGATGAGAAAGAAAGAGACAGAGTATTAGTCACCTGTAAACACAGAGAGAGAAAGGGAGACGAGAAAGAAAGAGATAGGTCAGTTATCTCTAGTCTAAGTATTAATCGTCTGCAAACACAAAGAGAGTCTAAGTATTAGTCGTCTGTAAACACAAAGAGAGAAACAGAGAGAGAGAAAGGGAGACGAGAAAGAGATAGATCAGTTATCTCTACCAAGTATTAGTCACCTGTAAACACACAGACAGAAACACAGAGAGAGAAAGGGAGACGAGAAAGAAAGAGATAGATCAGTTATCTATAAGTATCAGTCGTCTGTAAAGCACTGCAGCCCCAAGAGCAATGGGTTGACTGTTACAAGTCTGTAAAGTACTGCAGGTCTCCAAGACCACAAATTCTTTGCAACACACACATGCAAACGCAGATGCACACACATTGGCACAAAATGAAAGCATGTCATAATTCACTTTTTTCAATGTTCCATTTGGAGACAAACAAATTGACTTTGAGACACAAACACATGTATGCACACACACACATATGGTCTTTCAACGTTTCAGGCTCTGAAAAGGTAAACAATATCACTTAGAATCTCCTAACAGGCGTACACAGACACTCATGAGAAAGCAAAAGGCAATCGCCAAAAGAGTAAACCTACACAGATTAACTCAAACAATAAAAATTCAAGTATGTACCCAGGAACTTTTCAAACATTGAATTAAAACAAGTACTGTACCAGCATTAACTTTTCAAACATGGAATTAAAACAAGTATTACCAGCATTAACTTTTCAAACATTGAATTAAAACAAGTATTGTACCAAACTTTTCAAACATTGAATTAAAACAAGTACATACCAATGGAACTTTTCAAACATTGAATTAAAACAAGTACTGTACCAGCATTAACTTTTCAAACATTGAATTAAAACAAGTACTGTACCAGTATTAACTTTTCAAACATTGAATTAAAACAAGTACTGTACCAGCATTAACTTTTCAAACATTGAATTAAAACAAGTACTGTACCGGCATTAACTTTTCAAACATGGAATTAAAACAAGTACTGTACCAGCATTAACTTTTCAAACATGGAATTAAAACAAGTACTGTACCAGCATTAACTTTTCAAACATTGAATTAAAACAAGTACTGTACCAGCATTAACTTTTCAAACATTGAATTAAAACAAGTACTGTACCAGTATTAACTTTTCAAACATTGAATTAAAACAAGTACTGTACCCGTATTAACTTTTTGCTTTACAATTTTCAGAGATCAAGCTTGGGTTTTAGTATTCAACCATTTGTATTCCTTCTCTTCATTCATTCCACAATTCCTACTTTGTCTATGGTGGAGAAGCCTTGGCCAGGATACATCCCCACTCTCTCAACCAGAGATTTGATGACAGATGGCATTGGGGAAGGTCCCCAAAGGCCAGCAAATCCCTTTGGCTGAGCACTCTACCAGTATTAGCACTCCAGATAGACAACATAGCATGAAAATCAGCACCAAAACATTCCACACAATGCTAATGGCTATGAGAAAGCTGACTTACTGTCAAGGTTGAAGAGTGAGGCTAGGGCCTGAAGACTTCTCTTCAAGGCCTGGAAATCCTTGTTTTGAAATTTAAGGCACTCCAGCAGAATGTCCACATCTGTCTCCGTCTCTGCACACACAAAATATTATCTCTGTCTCTGAAGTGAAACTACCATATTTTTCGGACAATAAGGAGACACTTTTTCCCAAGATTGAAATTCCTGCGCCTTGTAATATGATTGATAACATAGTCAGATACAGTGGAACCTCAATCATCCAAAATGACGTCTTAACTCTTAACTTCCCGTAAGAAATCCACTAAGTCAAACTCTTTCCCAGAAGGATTTGCTAGAAATGAGGAAAAATTGGGTATGCTCATTAAAAACTATAAAATGGTTGTTTGCGGATGGATTGCTATGAAACTTGGAAGTATTGTTGGTATAATGTTTTTTATGTGGAATATGCCATTTGCAAACAAACATTTGTGTGTGTTTTACCTGTAATAAATTACATAATTTAAAAAAAAAATACAGGTGTGTTGAAATAAAGATGTTGAAAAAGCATGTGTGATGTGTTTGTTAGTAAAGTCATGCACACAGTTACTTTCTCACATGATCAAACAAACAACACAGGGACACACAAAAATTGTCACTGACCTTTTTAATGACAGGCGACCAGGTAATCCAAAGGTAATAATCCAAAGCACTGGACACATTTACGCTCACAAACACAAAATATTTTGCACTGAATATGCACTCTATAATCCAAGAACCACTGAACACTCCAAAATAATAGTCACATATTGTCACTGCCAATCTTCTGCACTGAAGGAACATCGCCAGTAAAATCCTCAAAATCATGATCGCGAACAGTATCTGACCACTCGCCCGAATCAGTGTCACCAGCAGTTGAGATCGAATCTGAATCCGAATCGTCAGATCGATCGCTATTGCTCACTGACGAAGCCGACGACTCTGTCCCCACAGTAGTGTCACTTTGATCGTCGATTCCCATGCCTAGTGCATGATTTTGACACATTTCTTCCATCAAATCGTCAAAGTATCATCGTCGATGTCGGGACGATCCGCCATTTTGAGGAACATTTTCCACAAAAATCAAACTTGAGGAAAATTCGATCGCAATTGACAAAAATGAAAGTGGTAGGCAAATGGCGCTAAAGAAGGAAGTAGAACGCTTTACGGCAGTCGCTAAAGCTTCTTTCCTTCACTAGAGAGCTCTGTCTTCCTTAGTAACAGGTTCAAACAAAGCAAGTATCGCGGTTGCGGTTTCGGAAAGCGCGGCACTTGCGGTGATGTGCGGTTTGGGAAGTTAAGAGTTAATGTGAGGGAGTTGTATAAGGGAGGTACTTTTAATACTTACAAAGAAGGGCACTGTCTCAGAGAAGTTGGTCTTAAAAGGGAGGGAGTCTTATAAGGGATGTTCCACTGTCATATAATAACAAAATCTGAGATTTCTGTAAAATTTGGGTTGTGCACCTTACTATGGTGCGTCTTACAGTCAGAAAAACACTGTATAAGTCGTTCACACTCGTTCAGCGGAAATGTGGAATTTTTTGTCGCTGACCGTAACAGCGTAATCGGAAGTCTCAAAAAGTAATTATGGACAAATCCGAAAGGAAAACAGGTCTGCATGGACGTATATGCACACACACACACTCGCACAAAAAACTACAAACTTTAATGGGGAAAAAGCGTTTGTTTCTTACCCTCCATGCAGGATAGATGCAGGTGTTTATCGCTGTGTCATGGAAAGGAATGCCAAACCTGTGGACAGACAATCAGTGAATCATATCAACATGTTAAATATCGCTGTGTCATGGAAAGGGAAAAGAAGGCCAAACCTGTGGACAGACAATCAGTGAATCACATCAACATGTTAAATATCGCTGTGTCATGGAAAGGGAAAAGAAGGCCAAACCTGTGGACAGACAATCAGTGAATCACATCAACATGTTAACTATCGCTGTGTCATGGAAAGGAATGCCAAACCTGTGGACAGACAATCAGTGAATAATATCAACATATTAACTATCGCTGTGTCATGGAAAGGGAAAAGAAGGCCAAACCTGTGGACAATCAGTGAATCTCATCAACATGTTAACTATCGCTGTGTCATGGAAAGGGAAAAGAAGGCCAAACCTGTGGACAGGCAATCAGTGAATCACATCAACATGTTAACTATCGCTGTGTCATGGAAAGGGAAAAGAAGGCCAAACCTGTGGACAGACAATCAGTGAATCACATCAACATGTTAACTATCGCTGTGTCATGGAAAGGGAAAAGAAGGCCAAACCTGTGGACAGGCAATCAGTGAATCACATCAACATGTTAACTATCGCTGTGTCATGGAAATGGAAAAGAAGGCCAAACCTGTGGACAGACAATCAGTGAATCACATCAACATGTTAACTATCGCTGTCATGGAAAGGGAAAAGAAGGCCAAACCTGTGGACAGACAATCAGTGAATCACATCAACATGTTAAATATCGCTGTGTCATGGAAAGGGAAAAGAAGGCCAAACCTGTGGACAGACAATCAGTGAATCACATCAACATGTTAACTATCGCTGTGTCATGGAAAGGGAAAAGAAGGCCAAACCTGTGGACAGACAATCAGTGAATCACATCAACATGTTAAAATCGCTGTCATGGAAATAAAAGAAGGCCAAACCTGTGGACAGATCAGTGAATCACATCAACATGTTAAACGCTGTCATGGAAATGGAAAAGAAGGCCAAACCTGTGGACAGACAATCAGTGAATCACATCAACATGTTAAATATCGCTGTGTCATGGAAAGGGAAAAGAAGGCCAAATCTGTAGCCAAAATTGCCTATTGAAAATTAATAATAAAATATGAAATGTTTTTATGGGTATATTTGACCGACTGGCTAGACTGAATGACTGCAGATTAGCACACACTTGGACACTGACAGCACAGCTGTATGCACACACATTTACTCATGCACAGTCAACACACAAGACCTTACTTCATGGAACGGTGTGGAAAGGCTCAGGATGGCAACACACCTCATCAGCCTCACACCCAAACAGGACTCCACAGCCGTGTCAAAAGGACACAAACTGGTAACCCACTAACCCCAAACCCACTAACAATAGTTTGATAGATGCAACAGCATTTGACATGCCTGATACAAAAATGTTATTGTAGAACTTTATTTTATGGAGTATTTCTATGGTTAGCCGCCATTTTTATTTTTTTAAGGGATGGTACACAGAAAAATGATTGGCCTACAATGCCTATGCAATTCATATTTTTATACTGTACCTGACAAAGAAAAAAACATGGCTATATAAAAATAGGTTTTAGAGGTTGTTCAAAAAATGCTCATACAAGTTGCATGTATCTACAAAGTATCGTCCCCAAACTTGGAGTGTGCACAGAGTGGTAGGGTTTTTCAAATGAAAATGTAAGGCTTGCTCAGAACCATGGTAAATGACTGCTTCTTGCCATATCGAACATTACTCATTTTTATGTTGGTATGGAAGTTTGAGTGTAAGAAGCAAGCGTGTGCTGAGTGATATGGTGAATGTGTGCAGTAAGATTGTGGGTGTGAGGCAGAATGGATTACAAGATTTATTTGATGAAAGAGCAGTACAAAAGGCCAGGAAAGTAATTAATGATGACAGCCATGTTTTAGCCAGATATTATGAACTTTTACCATCGGGTCGCCGTTACAGGACGTTGAAGCTGAAAGCTAGAGCACAGAAAACGTTTGTCCCCAGATCAATCAAGCTTTTAAATTCATGATTATTCTGTGAAATGGTTCTCTGATGAAATGCAGCATGTCCGTCCATTGGAAGTGAACATGCATGTGTGTGTGTGTGTATGGGTGGGGGTGTAAGGGGGTGTGGGGGGGTAGGTGTGTGTGTGTGTGTTAGTGTCTGTGGGTGGGTGTGTGTGTTAATTATGTACTGTACTGCTGTTCTTTATCAGCAGCATTTTTTTTATTTTTTGGGGGGGATTTATTTGAGGTCGTTCTTAATCAGTATTATGTATCTTCTTTTTAAAAGAAAGTAATGTTTTATGAATTACAAAATGATTTAAGATGTATATCTTCTTAATTAGCATGTTATTAATGAGTATTATATATGTTTATTAACTTTAAACTTAATCTGCTCTTAATGTACCTTCTCTTAAAAGAAAGTAATGTGTTTGTGAATCCTAAAATGATTTACTATTTAATGTATATTCTTACCTGGTATATAAGCCATTTTGTGTGTGCAATATGGTTTGAATGTTTGCTGGTGCAATGCGATCCTAGTATATGAATTGTTAAATTTGTGGCAATATGGTTGACGTATTAGTTCTTGTGACTGTTTTTAAGCCCTTAAATAATATGTTGTGTTCTATTTTTGTAATTCTGTGTTTGCACCCGAATGCAATTTCTCTTTATAGAGATAATAAAGATTTCTTGACTTGACTTGACTTGACACCATCTGGCAGACAGGGATTTTTTTTCTCAAATAAAAATGATTCCACTTATACTAGTTTGACTAGTGGTCCTATGCATTTCCCTATCACTGGATTTTCACCTTAGACTAGATTTAGTTATTATTTTGTTGTTACAGAAATTGATTTTTGTATGCTTAGAATTTAATCTATGTGTGTGCGCGCGAGAGCGTGTGCTTTGTTGTTATAAGCATTTATGTGTACACAACGTACGCCTGTTTGTGTGCAGGTGTGTTTGAATCTCTTTGCAATCCCAGTTCTATAAGAACGGGAGTACATTACGATAGGGACAATGTGTTTCTCTGGTGTCTGTCTGTATGTATATAGTGTGCATTTGTGTGTAAGCAAAATGTGTTCTAGTCCATAGAACCTAAACCACTGTACCGATCATAACTTAAAAATTGGTACAATTATTCAATACACCTTGCAGATGCTGCCCACTACAGTATGTCAGGTTCACAGAACAACAAGCCATATCAACATAATCCCAGTGCCATATTTTTTAAGATAAAAAACAGATTATTTAAAAGATTATTGGTGAATTTAAACCAAGAGGTATATTTTAGGTGTGTTTTATTTTTTGAAGACTGACTCAAACTAGCCCCCCATCCCCGTGGGAATAATTCACCCACCTTCTGGAAGTTATTTGCCTGTAACTCTATAATCTGTCATTCTTTTATTCTGCCTTTTCCCTTTGCCTGTCTTTCTGCCTAACCGGTCCATTCTCTTGCCTTTTTTCAAGAAATACTTTAAAAAAATTAACGATACTGAAATAACAGATGCAAACACACAAAACAACGAATGAATGAAGAATGAAACATGGTGTTTTACGTCCTCTCGGTCTGGAACAGACACATATGGGACATTTGTTTAAGGTTTTCATTATCCCCACGACTGTCATGGCCATAAGGTTTTCATTATCCCCACGACTGTCGTGGCGATAAGGTTTTTCACCCGTTTTCATTATCCCCACGACTGTCGTGGCCATAAGGTCGGCCTTTCTCATTATTAAATGCTTTGGTTACCAACATGTATCTCCCTTACCTATCTGTTATACCATACCATTTTTCAACTCAAACCGGTGTGAAATTGATATCCTACCTCTATCAAATAAGTACCCCTAGCTGCCCCTAGCCAATCAGAATTGTTTGTTTGTCCGCCATTGTGAATTGTACGAAACTAAGTGCATGGCTTTGTACATCGATTTCTCGGCAAATATGTAGATTTACACCCTCCTGCTCTATTTCTTGGTTCTTTCCGTGGTTAGGGATAGGGTTAGGGTTAGGGTTAGGGATAGGGTTAGGGTTAGATCAGATGGTTATAGTTCGTATGCGAGAGGTAGATATTTCATGACAGGTACTTATTTATCGTGACACCAGTATTACCGGTTTGCAGCTCGAGTCAATTAGCAGAATTACCCGTATTGACCCCTCATTTTGTGCAGCCATGGATAATCTGATTCAGACCCATGAAGTTTACCAAAAAATATAAGATTTTATACTAGTTTAAAATCAATCTGAAACTCTATATAAACAATGGGGTTCCAGGAGTGTATTATTTCATTGGTATTGCCTATGGGGGGGGGGGGGGGGGGGGGGGGGGGGGGGGGGGGGGGGGGGGGGGGGGGGGGATAACTAAGATCTGCAGGCTAGCAGCTGAGGCATTTTTGTTTAATTTCTCCTGTTTCCTTCTTTCTTCTCACCGTTGGTCACACCCCTAAGTGCGCACATTTACTTCTGTAAATAGAAGTTGGTCGCCACCACAGAAGAAGAAGAAGAGCTGCCCAGATGATCATCTCAAAGAGTGAAACTAAACTTTAGTCTAAAGCCAGTAAAGGGGGCGATTTAGATCTGGGTCTTGACTCGATTTCCATCGAGGCTGATGAAATTGTAGATACCGTATCCACTGTTACAACTATAAGACTATTCAAGAAAAGATTATTGTAACAAAAACTTTACCGTAACGATGTTGCTGAAAAAAGGTAGAACACCGCCAGGAGTTGACTACAAACATTCATGAACAACAGACATGAAGGCTAACAGACGACAAATAATTATGCCAATTCTTAAATATAGTCCAACATAAATTATTACTGTTTTAAGCTATGCTTCAATGAATCGAACACTTTTTCAACAGACGTTCAACGATATATTTTTGGCTAAAATAACTTCATAATAGAATACACAAAAACATACTTATGCTACTTCAGCATAAATGATGGCGGATTAATATCACTAGACCGATGACGCGGGTTTCTACCACCGACATAGAACCTTTTTGGTTTCTACAGACGCGGATAAGCTTCTGGTAAGGTGTCGCGCATGCGCAGAGCGAAGAGCGTCGTAACTTGCCAGTCAAAAAGTTGGAAGGACATGCTAGAAATCGTTACCTACATAAGTTGCAGCTTTTGAATGGATTTGATCCATACGATTCGACAGATGAGTGGGGTTATGCCCACAATGATCGCTAAGATTACAACAAAAATCCATCATAAAACGTCAAACCATGTTCCTAGTGTTAGGTTTGCTACCCCCCCCCCCCCCCCCCCCCCCCCCACCTCTCTCGATCTCTCTCTTTCTCTCTCAGTCTCTGTGTTGTTGTTCATCAGTTTAACATCCTTCCACTAAATAGTAAAAGTGATTCAGACAAGTGTGTGTCACACTGTGTGTGTGTGTGTGTGTGCTTCCAAAAAATATGGTAGGCCTAATTTAGATTCATTAAGTTAGACTTGAAAAAGCCACCCGGCCACTTCTTATCTCACTGATGCCGATCCGCCCCTGCAGTTTACTTTTTGTCAAACAAACAAATGGCAAGCGCCTGTTTACTGTTACAGAAGCTTTTTTCGGGCTAATCTAATCGTCAAATGGTCTTCGCTGATTAGTCTAAACTGGAAGTGATTAATCCACAGCCAATCATCGACTGCCCTGCACATGCACGTGCAATGATGTCGTTATTCGTCGTCAATGTCGCTGATAGAACTAAAACTTTCAACTCTTCTTCAAGTTCTTTCTGTATCTGTATCTGTATTTGATACGTTGAAGGAGCCTATGAAGGCTATTACTCAACGGAAAGGGGAGAGCGCTTTGCGAGTTTAAATACTTGCACTGGGTAAAGGTAAAGATGTGCCACCCGCATTTCTCGGTTAATTCTATTTTTCCGTTTTTGCCTTTCTTACCATACATAAAACTGTATTTTAGGAACATTTTTAGCTAATAACCTTTTTGGAATACTAACCCTAGCCCTAACCCTAGCCCTAAACCTAACGTTACCCCCACTATGTACTGCATTACACCGCGATTTGTCACAGTTGTGGTTTGTTGCGTTTTTCCGTCTTGTAGGGTTAGGGTTAGGGCTAGGATTAGGGTTAGGGTTAGTATTCCCAAAAAGATAATTTGGTGGAAATGTTCCTAAAATACAAGCCCCGACGCCACTTCTGACGACGATAGACGCGACGGAACTAGGAGGGCGCATTCCCTATTAGAATTAAAAGAAAAAGATAGAAAAGAGAAAGACCTACTGCTTACCCTGGGTTAAGACCATTAAACCCCCCAGTTCAGCCGGAAGGGCCCAGGAAGCAAGCACAAAAAATATATTAAAAAAAACTAATGATCTAGTGGTCAGTGGACGCAGGCTCAGATGGTGATCTGGTCAGCGCTTATGTGAATGCGCTGATGGAGCTTGCTGAAGTAAGCCGCATCGAAGGTACACTGCGTCATAAAACCCAAATAAAACACCAATTTGCAATAAATTGATGCAAAACGAAACGCTACAAAGCAAAATGCAGATGTCGAAAATAATATTTAGTCAAAAACTTGATAGTAGGCCTACTTGAACCACAGGATGCAACCAATCTGTAAGTTTTATGTACGCTTCTTAAAAGAACAGTTTTTTTAAGTCCAACCATAGATATTTACCCGTTCCTGGTCGAACTTATTGCTCAGCACAGAGACGGAGGAGCGTTTTGATTCTTTTAGTGACAACAGTTTCCAATAATGACACAAGAGCTGCCTTGGAGACGTCGCCTGCGGGGTGGACAGAGAAAGAGAGAGAGAGAGACTTGGCACTAATCGAATGGTGATTGAATGGTCACTTAAGTACAGCCATAGTAATATCCCAGTGCAGAGAGAAAGTCTGTAGAGAGGGAATCAACGTTGGCAGGGTGTGCAGCTATTTCAGCTCTCTTTCACTCTCTCCCATTCTCTTACGCACAATGATTTGACCTTCTGAACTTTAATTCTTCAATCAATTACTTTCGTTTAAATATTCCCTGAAATATTTAAAAAAAAGAAACTTGAAAAGAAAACTTTAAAATCAGAAGCAAACTTTATGAATAGGGGAGCAAAATTGAATTGACTATAACTATTTTGAACCTTTTTTTTAAGTGGACATTGACGGTAGGGTATTTAAATTTAAAACAAAAATAAAAAGTCTTATAACCATGGCGACGACTGTGGAGGAACCAATGAAAACTCCTGCCGAGAAACTGCAGACTGCTGAGTGAGTAGAGTTGTTGATCTGCTTCAGTCTTTCTGTATGTTTTTCTTTCTCTGTCTATGATGATGGAAAAAAAGGAGTGGGGCTAACAAATTTTAGTCTCCGCTGGGGGGTTTTCTATCAGTTTCTTTTTTCTTTAATCTCTACTTTCCTTTTTTTCCCCTTTTTTACGAATTTTCATTTATGCTTCTCCCCTCCTTCCCCTCTCTTACTCGCTGTCTCTCTATGATCTCTCTCTCTCTCTCTCTCTCTCTCTCTCTCTCTCTCTCTCTCTCTCTCTCTCTCTCTCTCTCTCTCTCTCTCTCTCTCTTATGCACAAAATAATGAACGGAATGGCATCTGTCTCTCTCTCTCTCTCTCTCTCTCTCTCTCTCTCTCTCCTCTCTCTCTCTCTCTCTCTCTCTCTCTCTCTCTCTCTCTCTCTCTCTCTCTCTCTCTCTCTTATGCACAAAATAATGAACGGAATGGCATCTCTCTCTCTCTCTCTCTCTCTCTCTCTCTCTCTCTCTCTCTCTCTCTCTCTCTCTCTCTCTCTCTCTCTCTCTCTCTCTCTCTGCACAAAATAATGAACGGAATGGCACCATCTAGATTAAGAAATAATTTCACGTCAAATGATAAAAGACATTGTGCACAAGATTTCTCTCCATAGACCCCGATTGGAGTTATTCAAATCCAGTCTGCATTATTCCGGAGGTTCCTTATGGAACTCTTTACCTACTAATTTGAAAGAAATATCACGTTATTCATCTTTTCGAAGACATCTTAAGAATTATATTTTGACATTTGATTTTTTAAATGTTTGGACACTAATGTAATAAATGCCCATACAAATGTTGGATTGTTTGTATCCCTCTCTCTGTCTGTATGTCTCTCTCTCTCTCTCTCTCTCTCTCTCTCTCTCTCTCTCTCTCTCTCTCTCTCTCTCTCTCTCTCTCTCTCTCTCTCTCTCTCTCTCTCTCTCTCTCTCTCTCTCTCTCTCTCTCTCTCTCTCACACACCACACACACACACACACACACACACACACACACACACACACACACACACACACACACACACACACACACACACACACACACATCATCATTATCATCATCATCATCGTCATCGTCATCAACCTTTTCCATCACTCATCAACCCCATTGTCCCCTTCACATCATACTCATTATTACCATAATCATCATCATCTTCGTCGGTCGTCATCGTCGTCATCATCACCATCGCCAACCTTTTCCATCACTCATCAACCCCATTGTTCCCTTCAACATCATACTCATTATTATCATCATCACCATCACCACTATCGTCATCCTTCTCTTCATCCTCACCATCACGATCATCATCATCATCATCATCACTATCATCATCATGCATACGGATGTGTTTCAGAGAGCTGAAGCCAGTACCGTTCGGCACCACACATCAGGACAGTGTGTTCACAGTGAGTATAATGTCTACACACATCAGGACAGTGTGTTCACAGTGAGTATAACGTCTACACACATCAGGACAGTGTGTTCACTGTGAGTATAATGTCTACACACATCAGGACAGTGTGTTCACAGTGAGTATAACGTCTACATACATCAGGACAGTGTGTTCACTGTGAGTATAATGTCTACACACATCAGGACAGTGTGTTCACAGTGAGCATAATGTCTACACACATCAGGACAGTGTGTTCACAGTGAGTATAATGTCTACACACATCAGGACAGTGTGTTCACTGTGAGTATAATGTCTACACACATCAGGACAGTGTGTTCACAGTGAGCATAATGTCTACACACATCAGGACAGTGTGTTCACAGTGAGTATAATGTCTACACACATCAGGACAGTGTGTTCACAGTGAGCATAATGTCTACACACATCAGGACAGTGTGTTCACAGTGAGTATAATGTCTACACACATCAGGACAGTGTGTTCACAGTGAGCATAATGTCTACACACATCAGGACAGTGTGTTCACAGTGAGTATAATGTCTACACACATCAGGACAGTGTGTTCACAGTGAGCATAATGTCTACACACATCAGGACAGTGTGTTCACAGTGAGTATAATGTCTACACACATCAGGACAGTGTGTTCACTGTGAGTATAATGTCTACACACATCAGGACAGTGTGTTCACAGTGAGCATAATGTCTACACACATCAGGACAGTGTGTTCACAGTGAGTATAATGTCTACACACATCAGGACAGTGTGTTCACTGTGAGTATAATGTCTACACACATCAGGACAGTGTGTTCACAGTGAGTATAATGTCTACACACATCAGGACAGTGTGTTCACTGTGAGTATAATGTCTACACACATCAGGACAGTGTGTTCACAGTGAGTATAATGTCTACACACATCAGGACAGTGTGTTCACTGTGAGTATAATGTCTACACACATCAGGACAGTGTGTTCACAGTGAGTATAATGTCTACACACATCAGGACAGTGTGTTCACAGTGAGTATAATGTCTACACACATCAGGACAGTGTGTTCACAGTGAGTATAATGTCTACACACATCAGGACAGTGTGTTCACAGTGAGTATAATGTCTACACACATCAGGACAGTGTGTTCACAGTGAGTATAATGTATACACACATCAGGACAGTGTGTTCACTGTGAGTATAATGTCTATACACATCAGGACAGTGTGTTCACAGTGAGCATAATGTCTACACATCAGTACAGTGTGTTCACAGTGAGTATAATGTCTACACACATCAGGACAGTGTGTTCACAGTGAGTATAATGTCTACACACATCAGGACAGTGTGTTCACAGTGAGTATAATGTCTACACACATCAGGACAGTGTGTTCACTGTGAGTATAATGTCTACACACATCAGGACAGTGTGTTCACTGTGAGTATAATGTCTACACACATCAGGACAGTGTGTTCACTGTGAGTATAATGTCTACACACATCAGGACAGTGTGTTCACTGTGAGTATAATGTCTACACACATCAGGACAGTGTGTTCACAGTGAGTATAATGTATACACACATCAGGACAGTGTGTTCACAGTGAGTATAATGTATACACACATCAGGACAGTGTGTTCACAGTGAGTATAATGTCTACACACATCAGGACAGTGTGTTCACAGTGAGTATAATGTCTACACACATCAGGACAGTGTGTTCACTGTGAGTATAATGTCTACACACATCAGGACAGTGTGTTCACAGTGAGTATAATGTCTATACACATCAGGACAGTGTGTTCACAGTGAGTATAATGTCTATACACATCAGGACAGTGTGTTCACAGTGAGCATAATGTCTACACACATCAGGACAGTGTGTTCACAGTGAGTATAATGTCTACACACATCAGGACAGTGTGTTCACAGTGAGTATAATGTCTACACACATCAGGACAGTGTGTTCACAGTGAGTATAACGTCTACACACATCTGTTTTCACACCACTGAGTTTTAGTACCGCAGCCATAGGGATCCGTTGGCCTTTGGGGACCTTCCCCAACGCCAGCTGTCCTAATTAAAATCCTTTTAGTGGAGAGAGTGGGGATACACCCTGGGTACGACATGATCCAAACAAGCGCTAGGCTGCCTCCTTGAACGAAGTCTGTGCCTGTTTTGTTTATTGGTTTATTAACGTAGCCTACATAAGAGTGCGTTTTTCTCAAAACCTTAGCTTTTGTTTTTCTGTCTTTGTCTGTAGGTCTGTCTGTCCACCAGTTGGTTAGCCTGTCTGTCTGTCTGTCTGTCTGTCTCTCTCTCTCTCTCTCTCTCTCTCTCTCTCTCTCTCTCTCTCTCTCGAAGTCGGATGATCAAATTAACAATTTATATGTTGTGTGTGAGTGCGCACGCATGTGTGTGTGTGTGTGTGTGTGTGTGTGTGTGTGTGTGTGTGTGTGTGTGTGTGTGTGTGTGTGTGTGTGTGTGTGAATTATTGCTTTAAAGATTGCTGTTAAAATAGTTACTTGAATACATGTTTTCTTTCATTTCAGGCATTATGTTTATTAGTTTTGTTTCTTATCATTTCGTTCGCCGTTAGTATGTTTTTGTTATCTAATGCACCCCCTTGGCATTAAGGCTGTAAAAAGCTATTGTCAATAAAAACGTCCAGTGTCCAGTGTCCAGTGTCTCTCTCTCTCTCTCTCTCTCTCTCTCTCTCTCTCTCTCTCTCTCTCTCTCTCTCTCTCTCTCTCTCTCTCTCTCTCTCTCTCTCTCTCTCCCTCTCTCTCTCTCATGATTTTTTTCATGAACTGAAGGTGCAAGTATGTAGGCCTACGTGATGTGTTTTTTTTGCTTTTGATTGCATGTAGTTTTTCATTATTGTCTAGGCCTAGTTGTTTTCTTTTTCTTTCTCTTTTGTTCTATTTTATTTTGTTTATCTAGAAGACAGGATGCCAATTATTCTTATTCTATTAATTATTCTCGATAAATAAAATTAATTTATTAATCTTCTCTTTCTATCTCGTGCATGCATACAATTACGAATGAGTGTGCACCACAGACCTCACAAACCATCACTATGTACGAATGAGTGTGCACCACAGACCTCATAAACCATCACTATGTACGAATGAGTGTGCACCACAGACCTCATAAACCATCACTATGTACGAATGAGTGTGCACCACAGACCTCATAAACCATCACTATGTACGAATGAGTGTGCACCACATACCTCATAAACCATCACTATGTACGAATGAGTGTGCACCACAGACCTCATAAACCATCACTATGTACGAATGAATGTGCAGCACATACCTCATAAACCATCACTATGTACGAATGAGTGTGCACCACAGACCTCATAAACCATCACTATGTACGAATGAGTGTGCACCACATACCTCATAAACCATCACTATGTACGAATGAATGTGCACCACATACCTCATAAACCATCACTATGTACGAATGAGTGTGCACCACAGACCTCATAAACCATCACTATGTACGAATGAGTGTGCACCACATACCTCATAATTGATAAACCATCACTATGCACGCGCTGCCTCAGGCCTACAAGTGGTCTAATTACGCACCCTTCAGTCTGCACTTTCTCCCTAGATTATCTCCATGTCGGTATCGCAAACATACATGCGTGCATACGTAGCGCACCCAGGAAGACACACACACACACACACACACACACACACACACACACACACACGCGCGCGCGCGCACACACACGCACACACACACACGCACGCACACGCACACACACACACGCGCACACACACACACGCACACACACACACACACACACACACACACACACACACACACACACACGTGCGCGCCTGCACACCTATTCAAACAACACAGACACGCACAAATTACAAAGCGTCTTATCTTTTCTCTACTAGTAGTAGTCTTTGAGCCCGATATGCCTTCGGCAACTAATCTTATTTTAGTAGATTACTAGCGCAACACCGAGTACCGGTAACGCCTAGTACCGGTAACGTCAAGTACCGGTAACGCTGAGTACAGGTTTCGCCGTGTCCGCGAAATATTATGTTATTACTTTTGTCTCTCTCCCTCCTTCCATCTTCTTCTCTCATCCCGTTCCACCCCCCACCGCACCCACCATCCCACTCCACCCCATACACACACGCGCATGCGTTAACCTCATATTCAACGTCAATGAGCTGGAAGACAATACCGGTGAATAGCGCAATGTGGTACCTTGCTGAAGTAATCTCCGCTTTCCAACCGTTTTGTTGGCCGCGTGTGCGCAGTACTGAGGTGTTTCTGTGTAAACTGTTTGTTGTGGCCGGCTTGAAATTTGGATTCACGCAAATGCAAATTGGCTCATATCGCGTGCGTTTATGAATGGATGCTTTTGAAATTTTGCACTGAGATAGTCATGCACGTTCCAAATTTCGAGTCAATGGCGGGTCTCGTTTTGCCGCGGTTTGTGAAAAGGTGAAGTGGCGCATATTGTGCTTATTTACAAATCGATTCCCTTTCACTTTGGCACACATATAGTCACTGTCCCCGGTCATCTACCTTCCAAATTGGAAGGCAATCCGTTCAGAAATACTGGAGATACGGGCGCCGAGAGGCCGGTGGATACGCGTTTTGCGCATTTGCCAAACCGCGCAAATGACACAGCCACATTGGTTGCCGTTGCCATCGCCACGTTAGGGCTGATAGCAAATTGGAAGCGATTCGGTCGAAAAACGGCGGAGTTATAAGGCCTGTTCTGTGTTCCACACACACATGGACACACGCACACACAGTTGGCGTTTAATAATATGTGTCACTGTGTGTGTGTGTGTGTGTGTGTGTGTGTGTGTGTGTGTGTGTTTCCTTGTGTGTGTGTGTGTTTCCTTGTGTGTGTGTGTGTTTCCTTGTGATTGTGTGTGTGTGTTTCCTTGTGTGTGTATGGGGATGGGTAGTGGGGGGAGGGGTGTATGTGTGTGCGCGCATGGGTGTTTGTGCACGCGTGCGTGCATGCATTTGTATGTTTATGTGTCCGTGCACGGCCCACGAAAATGCGTTTATGTGTGAGAGTCACTGTGCAACTGTGTGCGTGTGAGCTGATAAAGTTGTACACAATGTAGTCTACAGATTAGTTTGACATTCCGCTGGTTCAATCTGTGCTGTATAATGCCCATAATGTCAACGCTGTCTACAGGATAAACCAGGCTCAGAGCGCAAAGAAATTAATGAAATTGAACAGAGCAAATCACGATTAGATAAGAACACTGGCACAATATTGGTGGGCTTGAAATGGGGGGGGGGGGGGGGGGGGGAGAGAGAGAGAGAGAGAGAGTTTAAAGGGAGAAAGAGAGGGAGGAGGGTCGTTGTCTTAAAAAGAGAGGCGGGACAGACATAGATATAGACAGACAGAGTTTTGTTTGTTTTGTTTTCATTTGTTTATTGATTTATTTTCATTCTTATTTCAATGTTCTACCTTCACGACACCTCTTCTTGGTTTTCCATTTCTTTTCTTTTGTTATTTACACCCTCCTCTCTTTTTCATTCTCTCTTCCTTTCTTTTCCATAGCATTATGGGGCCCCTAGACAGGAGACTCCCTGGCATTACGGGTTCCTGCTCCTATCTCTCTCTGACCCCCCCTCTCTCTCATTCTCTCTCTGACCCCCCCTCTCTCTCATTCTCTCTCTGACCCCCCCCTCTCTCTCATTCTCTCTCTCACCCCCCCTCTCTCTCATTCTCTCTCTGACCCCCCCTCTCTCTCATTCTCTCTCTGATTCCCTCCCTCTCTCTCTTCACAGCCAGCCGTCTAATTGCATGGAGACCCTTCATATATTTTTCAAACATCTGGCCCCCCTAGAGAGAAAGTACTGTCCATGGTGTGTCTCTACCTCTGTCTGTCTTTGAACCCGCTACCCCCTCCCTCCCTTTGTTCCTTCCTCTCTTCACTGTCTGTTTCTCTGCTCGTCTGTCTCTTTGTTTCTGTCTGTCTTTCTCTCCTCTCTGTCTCTATTTCTGTATGTGTGACTACGTCTTTCTCTCACTCTCTGTCTCTATTCTTATGTCTCTGTCTATGTCTCTCTGTCTGTCTGTCTGTCTCTCTCTCTCACTCTCTTTTCGCGTTTGCCTATCAATCTGTCTCTCCAGCGTTGTCTCTTCTCTCTCTGCCAGTCTGTCTGTCTGTCTCCCTATGTCTGCCTCTCTTTGTCTGTATCCATGTTTGTCTGTCTGCTTCTCCCCCCCCCCCCCCCCCCCCCATCTTTCTCTTCGTGATGTCTGTTTGTAGAAATGTCATCTTTCAATTGAAAAAACCACACCAAACAAATCGACAAAATGACCATTCCAACACACTGGGGTCTATACACTAAAATCGCTTTAATTTTTGTTTTTACCGCAATGTGTACATTTGACAAAATAATAGGAAAAACACAGACAGACAGACAGAGAAAGACCATTAGTTCAGACTCACTGGGCATTGCTTAATATGGCTGACCGCCCAGCCGACCCCTCCAATTGCACTGACCACTACAGGGCAGCCCAAAGTGGCCGACAACCGGCAGATTATCACCAGAGATTATCTCTCTCCTCGTGCCGCTAATCCTCCAGGGCATTAATCTCCCTGATTAAGCTGCACAGGTTGAGCGAAGTGTGTACTTGTGGAACATACGGTGTTCAAAGGCTTCTGACCGCATTGTCCTCTGCCGTTGAGCTGTATGTCCCTGACTAAACAGCCCTTGGCTGTGATAGGGGAGAGGGGACACTTTCGGATCACATTATAGGGGAGTTTGACTAAACAGCCCTTGGCTGTGATAGGGGAGAGGGGACACTTTCGGATCACATTATAGGGGAGATTGACTAAACAGCCCTTGGCTGTGATAGGGGAGAGGGGACACTTTCGGATCACGTTAATAGGGGAGATTGACCAAACAGCCCTAGACTATGATAGAGAAGAGTGGATATTGTCATCAAAAGCCGTATGTTCAGATAGGAGAGAATGGACACTCTCGGATCACGGTTATAGGGGAGATTGACCAAACAGCCCTAGACTATGATAGAGAAGAGTGGATATTGTCTCTCGGATCACGGTTATAGGGGAGATTGACCAAACAGCCCTAGACTATGATAGAGAAGAGTGGATATTGTCATCAAAAGCCCTATGTTCTGATAGGAGAGAATGGACACTCTCGGATCACGGTTATAGGGGAGATCGACCAAACAGCCCAAGACCCTGACAGGGGAGGTTGGACACGCTAGCGTCACGTTAATAGATAGTTATAGGTGAGAGTGACCAAACAGTCCTCTCCGATAGGGGAGAGTGGATATTGTAGGGTCACGTTACGATTGGAGATTGACCAAACAGCCCTTGGCTATGGTAGGGGAGAGTGGGAATTTTCAGATAACGTTAAATGGGGAGATTGAGGAAACAGCCCTAGGCCCTGATAGGGGAAGCGTGGACACTTTGTTAGGGGAGATTGACCAAACAGCCCTAGGCCTGATAGGGGAGAGTGGAAACTGTCGACTCGGGTCATGTTATAATAGGGGAGATTGACCAAACAGCCCTAAGCCGTGATAGAGGAGAGTGGATACTCTTGGGTCACTCTAATCGACAGCTATGCATGTGCGCGTGCACGAGCACACGCGTGCATGCATGCGCACATGTACATGCAAGTGTATCTCTCTGTCTGTGTCAATGTACATGCATTAATGTTGTGTGTTCCAACAGAACTCGTTCCAAGCCAAGCCGTACTACGTGGTTCACCCCGAGTGGAACAGCGAGGTTGTGTCCGACCCTAACCCTCAACCCCTTGACAGACCCCCCTGGCCCTGGGAGCAGCCTAGGTACAGGGTCAACATGCAGATCCCCTCCACCTATGACTCCCCGGCCCAGGTAACATCCCCACTATTATCTCCATCATTTTTATCGTCATCATCATCTGCCCAGGTAACATCCCCACTATCATCATCATCATGGGAGCAGCCTAGGTACAGAGTCAACATACAGATCCCCTCCACCCATGACTCCCCTGCCCAGGTAACATCCCCACTATCATCATCATCAGCATCAACGTTGTCATTGTCGTCATCATCATCATCAGAAGCAGAAACGTTTATACTTCAAGACATACAGACAAAGACACTGAAAGAAACAGAGAGAGAGAGAGGGAGAGAGAGAGAGAGAGAGAGAGGGAGAGAGAGAGAGAGAGAGAGAGAGGGGGGGGGGTGGAGTGGAGACAGACAGACAGACTGACAGACAGAAAAAGAGTTTTGAATATTCAACATAGGTAATTGATCGATCAATAATTTTCTTGATTGATTGATTTGATAAACTGGTTGATTGACTGATTGATTGGTTGATTGATTGACAGAAGTCAGCAGAGGAGGAGGTAAAGAAGGAGGAGGAGTATAACTTCGCAGCAGAGGTGCCTCCCCTGTCCTACCAGCTGACCCAGAACTACAAGAGCACACACCCTGAGTACATCGTGCGGTATTGAGCCACTCTCCCCTATCAAGCCCCTCCCCTGTCCTACCAGCTGACCCAGAACTACAAGAGCACACACCCTGAGTACATTGTGCGGTATTGAGCCACTCTCCCCTATCAAACCCCTGCCCCTGTCAAACATTGGACAGTATTGAGACTCTCCCCTATCAAATCCCTTCCCCTGTCAAACATCGGACAGTATTGAGGCACTCTCCCCTATCAAATCCCTTCCCGCACTCTCCCCTATCAAATCCCTTCCCCTGTCAAACATCGGACAGTATTGAGGCACTCTCCCCTATCAAATACCTTCCCCTGTCAAACATCGTACAGCATTGAGGCACTCTCCCCTATCAAACCCCTGCCTCTGTTAAACACACACCCCTCCCCTCCAACCCAACCCTCCCCCCACTTCACTTAAAACTAACTACAAGAGCATACACCCTAAATACATGTTGTATTATTGAGATACTACCCTCCACCTTCTCCAACCCAACCCTCCCCCCACTTCACTTAAAACTAACTACAAGAGCATACACCCTAAATACATGTTGTATTATTGAGATACTACCCTCCACCTTCTCCAACCCAACCCTCCCCCCACTTCACTTAAAACTAACTACAAGAGCACACACCCTAAATACATGTTGTATTATTGAGATACTATCCTCCACCTTCTCCAACCCAACCCTCCCCCCACTTCACTTAAAACTAACTACAAGAGCACACACCCTAAATACATGTTGTATTATTGAGATACTACCCTCCACCTTCTCCAACCCAACCCTCCAAAAATCAGGGCGTTATTGAGCCCCCCACTCACTCCTCTTCCCACCGCTTCTACAAAGCTTAAAGACCCACCACGTCATGTGTCAAAATCAGTTTTCATGTGTTTTCCCTCTTATAGCCGTAAGAAATATTAAGGAATCTTCCTAGTATAAGAGGGAATGTGACACGTGACGTGGGGGGTCTTTAATGTCTCGGTACACGTTAACATTATTCATGGGATAATGCTATCTCCCCATGGCAACACAGTGAGTTGTAAGTCATATTATGAGTGGCCTAACACTGTGTTGCCATGGGGAAATAGAAATAGCCTGTGAATAATGTTAACGTGTACCGAGACCTGTACACACATAAACACATGTGTAAGCACACAACAACAACAACAACAATAAACGATGAATGGACCATTGTCACCACAGTATGACAGGTCGTCTTTTGCGACACAGCGATGTACTTAAGGAGATTGACATCAGATTAAATTACACATTAACCGATGTCAAATTAAATAACCGACTGATTCATGAATCGACAGATAAAATAAGAAACTAAGTACATTTTGGTCATAATAATTGTCCATACAGTTGCTGACTATGCCAGATCAGCAACAATATCAATGATCTTCTACTGAATGGTGTATGAGCGTAGCATACATTTTATTAATAATACAGAAGCATAGAATGGTTTTTTTAATACAATGGCATCATATAAAGCAACGGTTTTTTTCTTTAAATTTTATGTTGTGTTGATTTGTTTGTTATGGATGAAACATGCTCTCTGTATGTCACTTTCACTCACTTGTTGCTATTTCTTTTGTAAATGTATTTAAGCAAAGTTTTCTATAGTTTTTATTGTATTATTATTTTTCTAAATGACTGATTGATAATTTATAAATAATTCATTTACATTCAATGAATGTGATGCTGTTTCACTAAGGTGTGGTTGGAGCATGAGTTTTAAAACATATTTTTGACATGATCTGTGGAATGCGATTATGATTTGCTTCCAAAGAATAGACACATTTCAATAACAGAAGTGAACAACAATTGTGTGTGTGTGTGTGTGTGTGTGTGAGAGAGAGAGAGAGAGAGAGAGAGAGAGAGAGAGATATTGCATACATTTTTGCAAGCACATGATTAAATAAAATATCCACCCTCTCTCTCTCTCTCTGTGTCTCTCTCTCTCTCTCTCTCTCACACACAGCCATTTGTGGCAAAATATGTCAGTATCTGTTTTAACAAAAAGCACCTATAGTACTTTGCGTTGTCTGTAGTGTTAACTTGTGCCTTATAAGCCTTTGACTGGGTTTCATCAATTCATGGCAATAAACCAATGTTCGATGTTCAAACACATACACACACACACAATTTTGTTACAGTAGGACATGAAGTTTATTTACATTTTAGCCAACAAACAAACAAGCCTTATCCAAAAACATCAGTCAGAAAACACTCACACACACAAATCAAAGATACGCCTGTTACCGTTGAGCTGAGTTTGCTTCACCAAACTATACAATATATAATGATAATCCAAAAAAATATTAATAACATTAAAAAAAAAAGCAAGCACAACACACTACATGTAACTTCAAAATAGTGACAACATGTTATTTTCCCCTCTTTCCCCATGGCAACACAGTGATATGCAAGTCACACCATAACCTCATATCACTGATATGCAAGTCACACCATAACCTCATATCACTGATATGCAAGTCACACCATAACCTCATATCACTGATATGCAAGTCACACCATAACCTCATATCACTGATATGCAAGTCACACCATAACCTCATATCACTGATATGCAAGTCACACCATAACCTCATATCACTGTGCAGCCATGAGGAAAGAGGGAAAAATAACAACTTAATATATATCTTTACCATAAGCACAATGTGGCAAAAGACCAAATATCCGGTGAATACTGTTAGAACATGCACTATGTACGGTGTACATGTATGTTAAAATGCGCATTGCAAACTGCACAGCCACGGTACATGGAAAGCAACCTTTAAACCTTTACCGCGGCTCCTCACTGTTAGTTAGACTGAACACAAATGGCTAAATTAAATTAAATTAAAATATTAGCAAGTTGGGGGGGGGGGGGGGGGGGGGGAGAATGGGGAAAGTGAAAGGCCACTTCGGTATAACAACAATGTTGATAATACACTACGTAACACACAGACCACAGGCATAGCAAAGACCATAATGTCATCTTATACAACTATTTAGAATAAGGGTGTGTCCACCCCACATATACGCATCCATCCATCTGCGTCTCCCATCCACAAAAAAACGCTGGAAGACGATGTGGATAGGATATGTGAATGGCTTTCTGCGGATATGTGCAAATGCCCCCCCAAAATTTTTTTTTGTTTGTTTTGCCAATGAAGTAATTATGTGGATGGGTTTTATGCATATCAAAATGACCATTCTGAGAAAATGGCACAGTTGAAAACTTCAGGTAATTCTCTTTCTAATGATATAAAAACCATTCTTGTATCCTTTTTTGTTGCAGTTATGAGCATTTAAAGTTGGTAAGGTGACTGTTGGGTATTTTGAGAAAAGCTTGAAAATTAAGATAGCTCTCTGCTTGGCCGGCCGTCACTATTATTGTTTGAGCACTTTTTTCTTTAAGATAGGGGCTTTATATAAGTTTTCTTGTTGCCCTATATAATGATCATTGTTGATTTTCATTTGTGATTTTCAGAAATAAAATGCTATTTAAACCAAAAGCTCGTATCTCTAACGACTTTCTATCTGGGGTAAATGAGGTTGTGTAAATTGAAGAAAAATTCTTAAGTCCCAAATTCATAACTACTTAAGGACAAAAAACTCGTAACTTTGTTCTTTTCAAGTAGTAAAAAAAAGAAGTAATTTTAACATAATGCAGGACTAAACTCGCAATGTCTTGAAAAACATATTCATCATAGTTAATAACTTGCGATAAACGCGGTTCATTTTTAAAACTTTTTTTCTCTCTCTAAAACCTACCAAAATTGAGATACGAGGTTTCTGAATTTCACAGACGATATGAAAGATAAGATGTTAGAAAGCACGAAAATACCCACAACTCAAAATTGAAACAAGAAAGAAGAGATTTTTTTAATTTTGCAAGCCTGTTGAGAAACAAATCCAGCGACTTAATGTCCCTTTCGTGGTGCTGGATCACATACCCTTTCAAAGAAAACTTCCAAATGTACATAACTCATTTTTTAAACACAGCCACTACCAATAGACAATTGCACATTTTTTACAGTTGTACCTAGGACCCCAGCCTTATTTGCACTCTAATATCGCAGATATTTGATTAACCTGGGACAGTTTCATTCAGCCAGTCTCTCCCTATCACTGAAAGAAGACGACAATCAACTACTCCTAACCCTGAGGATAGAAATGTTGTATTCACCTGGGACAGTTTCATTCAGCCAGTCTCTCCCTATCACTGAAAGAAGACGACAATCAACTACTCCTAACCCTGAGGACAGAAATGTTTTATTAACCTGGGACAGTTTCATACAGCCAGTCTCTCCCTATCACTGAAAGAAGACGACAATCAACTACTCCTAACCCTGACGACAGAAAGGAGCTAACTCCATTTACAGACTATATCTTGTCCCTTGACTGAGACCTCTGCATCTTACACCATACTTTTCGGGCCGTGTGTATATGGCGAATCCAGCGATTTTCAAGAAAACTCTGAAGAAATATAATCCACCAAAAAAACGCCCTTGTACCCTATTGTTCAGACTATAAGGTGCACCCTATTATAACAAGCACCCGCCAAACTTCACACAACATTCTGATTTGGTTATTATATCTCATTACTTATATTATAAGTGCAGGGGTCTAGGAAAAAAAAGTATTGCCTTATAAAATATGGTATATAAAGGGATACAAACCTGCCGAAAGAAAGTCAACATTCTAACCCCGCAAGCGTTCAATAAACATTTTCTTAGCACCATTACTGCGGTCATAAATGAGAGTAGGCTCCCCCTTCAAATCAGCAAACCTTCCATTTGTGTAACTTCCTGTTGTTTTGTTTGCACTTTTCTTCACAAAAACTGGTACAATGATGATTTTGATGTCCTATGAATGGTTATGGCATCTGTTGAACGGTATCTCAGACAATAATAGGGATTTTGAAGGATTTTAAAGTAAGTATTAGTGACTCGTGAACACTTTCAATGTCTAGTGTACGGCGCACAACAATCTTTGCCTCTCTCTACGAGGCGAAATATTGCCTTCTAGTCTGAACATGACAGTAATATGACATTAGTACAGTAAGAAATTGTTATAACCAGATTGTTGTAAATGTGGAGAGTGTGCCTTAAAATATGTAAAATACAGTATCAACTTACAAAGCAACAAAGTACTACAAAACCAGATTTTTGCAAAAACATAGGGGGCGCGTCCTACAATGTGAAATGTCTTACAGTATGTAAAATACAATAATCCTGAAATCTACAGTCTTGCAGTGTTACTTACAAACAAAACAGGTTCAATGAATCGAAGACAATACAATGCAATGCCCATGCAAAAATCTCTAAAAGAATGGGGGGGAAATGGAGCTATCTTGTACTTCAGACAGCCTCCCTCAATTATTCACATTGAGAATTTCCACTGAGAAGCAGCCTTGTGCCATTGCTGGGAAAGAGGTACGGGTAGGATCAGCCTAGGATTGTTTCCACTGAGAAGCAGCCTTGTGCCATTGTTGGGAAAGAGGTAGGGTTAGGATCAGCCTAGGATTGTTTCCACTAAGAAGCAGCCTTGTGCCATTGCTGGGAAAGAGGTACGGGTAGGATCAGCCTAGGATTGTTTCCACTGAGAAGCAGCCTTGTGCCATTGTTGGGAAAGAGGTAGGGTTAGGATCAGCCTAGGATTGTTTCCACTGAGAAGCAACATTGTGCCATTGTTGGGAAAGAGGTAGGGTTAGGATCAGCCTAGGATTGTTTCCACTGAGAAGCAACATTGTGCCATTCTCAGGAAAGGGATAGGGTTAGGATCAGCCTAGGATTGTTTTCACTGAGAAGCAGCCTTGTGCCATTGTTGGAAAAGAGGTATGGGTAGGATCAGCCTAGGATTGTTTCCACTGAGAAGCAGCCTTGTGCCATTGTTGGCAAAGAGGTAGGGTTAGGATCAGCCTAGGATTGTTTCCACTGAGAAGCAACATTCTGCCATTGTTGGGAAAGGGGTAGGGTTAGGATCAGCCTAGGATTGTTTCCACTGAGAAGCAACATTGTGCCATTGTTGGGAAAGAGGTAGGGGTAGGATCAGCCTAGGATTGTTTCCACTGAGAAGCAGCCTTGTGCCATTGTTGGCAAAGAGGTATGGGTAGGATCAGCCTAGGATTGTTTCCACTGAGAAGCAGCCTTGTGCCATTGTTTGGAAAGAGGTAGGGTTAGGATCAGCCTAGGATTGCTTCCACTGAGAAGCAGCCTTGTACCATTGCTGGCAGAGGTACGGGTAGGATCAGCCTAGGATTATTTTTATTAAACTGGACTTTGAGATTGAGAGTGGTAAACATGAGTGGGGTGTTTAAACTACAACTTTGTCAAACATTGTTCTACACAACTTCAGATATATCATGGAGATACACCACCCTCCACCAAGATACTCTGTTAGATTCTGAACACAGAGGGTGGGAGTTTGGAGATACACCACCCTCCAACAAGATACTCTGTTAGATTCTGAACACAGAGGGTTAGAGTTTGGAGATACACCACCCTCCACCAAGATACTCTGTTAGATTCTGAACACAGAGGGTTAGAGCTTAAGTCAAGTTCAATACACGTTAAAGACAAAAAAGTATACACACTACATGCAATCATACTTATTTAAAAGGACTAGATAATAAGTGTGATATCTACACAGACAAACACAGCCACTAAGTGCAGACAATTAACAAAGGTCATGAAGAAAAAGGAAGAGCACACACAAACATATTAAATAACTATGAACAATATTTTTTGGTAATGACTAGATTGCAAGTGTAATATGTACAAAAACTTGTCCTTATATTGTTGTAGGACTTGCAACATTACAGGAAACATTGCACTGCTAAAAATATAATATCTTTGGAAAAGCTTTCTGCAAAACTATTATAATTTGTGAATTGCTTCAAAATGTCAGTGAAGCTGGAATTCCATATGCGCTAATTTCGCTGGCCTAAATGAATCGCCCGCGACTTTCGACAGCGACGGAAGTAGTTGCTTGCAATTTCATCAACGCTAAAATCGCCAGTGATTTTCAATGGCGCTATTCAAACATTGCGCTAAAAAAAATGATCGGCCTACAGAATTGAAAGCAACATCTTGAACCAGTCTCTCCATGCTTTTGGAAGTCATGCTGGCTGAAAAAATGGCGAGATGTTATTAGCTCCGCCCTCTCTGACTATTTTTGACGGCAACAAAAATATTTGTTCAGCTTCACCAGGCATTAAAATAAAATTGCGAGCAATTTTCGACTGACTGCTCGCGATTATCGTGCTTATGGGTGTACAGAAAAGACAAAGCAAAAAGCCTATGCACACACTGATGATGTCACTCTGATGTCTTGAAACAAAAATGCACAAAATTTGAGTTTACAAGAACTGTGAAGCTTTCTAAGAACACATTGGTTAAGATAATGTGGTGCTGTGAAGTAAAAAGTAAAGAACACTGCTGAAGTCCAAGCATTGCTTCATTATAAGTCATACAGAACACATTGGCTAAGACAGTATGGTGCTGTGAAGTAAAAAGTAAAGAACACTGCTGAAGTCCAAGCATTGCTTCATAAGTCATACAGAACACACTGGCTAAGACAGTATGGTGCTCTGAAGTAAAAAGTAAAGAACACTGCTCAAGTCCAAGCATTGCTTCATTATAAGTCATACAGAACACACTGGCTAAGACAGTATGGTGCTCTGAAGTAAAAAGTAAAGAACACTGCTCAAGTCCAAGCATTGCTTCATTATAAGTCATACAGAACACATTGGTTAAGTCATGCACTTCTTCAAGAGGACATTAAACACAGAGAAACACATATATGTGTACATTTCACACAATATTTCCATCACACAGACAGAAAGCTGTGCGCACTCACACACACAATTAAACTCAGCATATACAACAATTCTAAATGACATCAAATGCCCATGGTCTTCAAAAAACACAATAATCTTCGAAGCAGCAAATGCGTAAATTAAAAACAATTAATTATTTAGCACACTTCATCCATAGCTAACCCACGTCTGGAGGAAGCAAGCATAATATTCGTTTACATTTAGTTTTCATCCCTGCTCCTATCCACTGCCTGCTTTCACACTGCTCTAAGAATTGCTAACACACCTCAGGTCAAATCCAGAAAGTACAACCACAAAAAGAATGTAAGAAGGTGGATAGTACCTCCTGGATCTCAGCCACATACACAGGATATGTAGACATTAACACAAAGTAGGGAACAAATAAAGATAATTCAGAGAGCACAAAACAATAATACCCAAGACTTGCACTTTTTTTTTTTAGTAGAAAATCCGTCAAAAACAACAACAAACCAACAACACTAAAAAGCTCTTTTTGTACCAAATCAAAGAACGTAAATTCTCTGCATTTTCATAGTAGACGGAGGGTCGCTTTTGGCAAGAGTCACTTCCCTTTCCTAAAAAATATAACATGGTGTCCATTTCTGTCAGTAAACGACAAAAAGCGTGCAGAGGCGACACTCCTTACATCTTGGCTGAACAGTCTCCCAGACAAGCCAGGTTCCACCAACCAACAGTTAATGACAAAAAGTGACACTCCTTACGTCTGGGCTGAACAGTCTCCCAGACAAGCCAGGTTCCACCAACCAACAGTTAATGACAAAAAGCGACACTCCTAACGTCTGGGCTGAACAGTCTCCCAGACAAGCCAGGTTCCACCAACCAACAGTTGACAAAAAGCGACACTCCTTACGTCTGGGCTGAACAGTCTCCCAGACAGCCAGGTTCCACCAACCAACAGTTAATGACAAAAAGCGACACTCCTAACGTCTGGGCTGAACAGTCTCCCAGACAAGCCAGGTTCCACCAACCAACAGTTAATGACAAAAAGCGACACTCCTTACGTCTGGGCTGAACAGTCTCCCAGACAAGCCAGGTTCCACCAACCAACAGTTAATGACAAAAAGCGACACTCCTTACGTCTGGGCTGAACAGTCTCCCAGACAAGCCAGGTTCCACCAACCAACAGTTAATGACAAAAAGCGACACTCCTTACGTCTGGGCTGAACAGTCTCCCAGACAAGCCAGGTTCCACCAACCAACAGTTAATGACAAAAAGCGACACTCCTTACGTCTGGGCTGAACAGTCTCCCAGACAAGCCAGGTTCCACCAACCAACAGTTAATGACAAAAAGCGACACTCCTTACGTCTGGGCTGAACAGTCTCCCAGACAAGCCAGGTTCCACCAACCAACAGTTAATGACAAAAAGCGACACTCCTTACGTCTGGGCTGAACAGTCTCCCAGACAAGCCAGGTTCCACCAACCAACAGTTGACAAAAAGCGACACTCCTTACGTCTGGACTGAACAGTCTCCCAGACAAGCCAGGTTCCACCAACCAACAGTTGACAAAAAGCGACACTCCTTACGTCTGGGCTGAACAGTCTCCCAGACAAGCCAGGTTCCACCAACCAAAAGTTAAAAACAAAAATCACAAAAAAAGAAAGAAAAAGAGAAAAAAGACTTTTGGGGACATTTGAAAATAGAAGTTAAATCAATAGATGTAAAGCAACAAAAATGAAACAAGATATGCAAACTATTGATAAAAGTGGCCAACATAAAATGTTACTTTAAAAACAAAGTTAGAACTCCTGTATTTAAAACTGTTAAAAAAAAGAAACGCATAACTTGTAGACCTACCATTTATAAGGCGATACTTTTTTCCAATACTGAGGCCCCTGGGCCTTGTAATATGACTGATAAAATAGTAAGAAACTATACTAACCAAATCAGAATTTTGTGCAAAATTTGGGGGGTACGCCTTATAATAGGCGTAAAACATAGAACTCAAATATCGCATTTTAATTTTTTTAAAATTAACCGGAAATCACACAAGGTAAATTCTTTGTGACATGCTACATTGGGATAGATGAATGTTCATTTGTGTCCTCAAACAATTCAATCAATTCATACGCTTAGGTGTGGAGACTGTCAAATGACAGAAACCACCTTTTAGAAAGCTGTATGCGCTTTGTTTTGGAACAGTATAACTATAAGATTGATCAACTTCTGTAATCATGTTATTAGATCAATCCAGAAAACCATGCTATAGTATAAAACTGATATTATATCATAAAATCATCCAAGACAACAAGATATGTGACTAGATTGGTGCTTTCAACTGATTAGATTATAGATATACAAAAAAGAGCAGATATGTCCCTGATAATCCACATGACTACGGCTCACAACGCTATTATTGAAGAGAAGACCCATACATATTGCGCACATTTCAGTTTCACTAAACAAACGTGACTCCATGATATTCAACGACTCAGTGATATTCAACAAAGCAACCATGACTGAAATTCAAATGTCGGTAAACGCAAACTAGTCTCTCTTTTTCTTCTTTTCCCCACTTTCTCTTCCAGGCACCATTTATCACGTTCACTTTTATAATGATCAGTTCAGCAATTTGGGTTGTGTTATTGTTGACTGCACTTTGTGCGCTCACACATACAGAGAAGAAATAAGCGGAGTGAACTGAACTGAACTGAATCCACTGGTGGGTGAACTATGCTTATCAACTCCACACGCAGAACAATCCAAGGGAGGCAACTGCAGCACAATGAGTGCAGGGTGCCTTGTAAGACTGGTTTCCTGCCTTCTGACTGCACCTATGTCCTCGTCTTCATCGTTATAAAGATAACACTGCACACACATATCCTCACAATCTTTCTTTGTGTGAATTCTTTTCGTGTGTGTGTGTGTGTGTGTGTGTGTGTGTGTGTGTGTGTGTGTGTGTGTGTGTGTGTTCTTCAGCTCAAGGTCCTTCCACTAAAAGTGATTCAAACGCACAATTGCTTACAGTTTAGATGGGAGACTGAAAAATATTCTTAAATCTCCCACCATCACCCTGAATTTTAATATCTGTTATTATTTTAGAATTTCAACCTCTCATTCACCCTGTGCGTAGATGTGTGTGTGTATGCTCATACACAAATGTGCGTATATATATATGCGCGTATCTTTGTACAAAGCTAAGTACAATTCTCATTACTAAGACATTTGTGAAAGCCATATTGTAACTGCCCCCCATTCCATCAAAACAAACCCAACAAATCACTAAAGCAAAAACCGGAGAAAATACTTCAGCCAAATCATCTGACAAAACAAAAAGAAATCTACAATATGTACAAAAAATTAAAATGTAATGTCAGAACATCAAAACATCTAAAAAAACATTGCAGAAAAGCCACAAACATCAATCATAAAGCTACTGACATTTTTTAAGCATTACCCTTCACAAAATAAATTCTGCGCAAAAACAGTGATATGGACCCAAACTAAATGTTACATTGTTTTCTGAGTATGCCAGTCTGCCGCTTCCGACTATGACTGCCTGACAGCAGAGGGGGCAGACGCTATCTGGGATGGATGGACTAGAATGTGATCATAGCGGTGATGCCTTGCCAAGGGTACATCCCCACTCTCTCTACCCCCAAAAAAATAAAGAATAGCTGGTGTTGGGTCCCCAAAGGCCAACCAATCCCTTTGGCTGCAGCACGAGAGCCAGTGAATGCCCCCTAGTTTGAGAGTCCTAGTCGTCCACAACATGATTTCACATTACTACAGAACATTATTGTGCAGCTCTCATTTCACTACTGGCCCTCACTATAGGCTACTATCAGCCAATGATAATGAAGCGGTTTGAATAAAGGGGTTACACTGTACTTGAAAAAACACACAAAAAGCTATCACCGTTTCTGAATGCCTACTGTTTCACAAAGTCACACTTTTACAATGCAGGGGAGATAACAAGATAAGGCTTCATGTCAGCACACACATGCAATGTATAATGCAAGGGAGATAACAAGATAAGGCTTCCTGTCATGCCCACACAGCTAGGTCACTGGGGAAATCAAATATACAAGAATCTTTGAATCAAAATCGTCTCCACTTACATTATAATAGACATTTTGACAAATAAAGCATGCAAGAAACTCTGAATCAAAATTGATTTCACTTTATACATAAGACATTTTGAAAATTAAAGCATGCAAAAATCTCTAAATCAAACATGTACTTCATTTTATGCACACGCAGATTAACGTTCTTTGAAAGAATAAAGTACAATACATTTGTCTGAAGGCAAATTTGATGACACATGGAGGGGCAGATTGAAGAAAGGCGTTCCACAAATATGACACAATGGGCAGTAGACTAAGATAGAGCCAGATTCAACAAAATGTCAAGCATAAACAAAAAGACTAACATGTACATTCTGGACTTTTTTTCCCATGCATTTTGTCTCTTTCATACATGCTCTCTCTATATTCATCTGTATGTTTTTGCCTACTCCAAATATAGGCACTTTTCTGATAACACTCTCTCAATCTGTTTTTCTCTCTCTGTCTCTTTCGTGTGCCTTTTTCTCTCTCATTCCTTTTTCTCTTAATTCTTATCCACCCCAGTTATAGCGATTTACTGGCAACATTCTCTTCCTCCCTCTTTCACTCCAACAATCTCTCTCTTTCTCTCTCCTTCACTCCAACAATCTCTCTCTCTCCCTTTCTTTCTCTTTCACTCCAACAAACTCTCTCCCTCTCTTTCTCCCACTATTCGTCCTTATCTTTCTTTTTCCCCATGGTTGGCACGGGCACTTTGCTGACGACAGTAGCTCCGACGTCGTAGGTCTTGCCGGCGACCCACCGCACGCCCCCTATCCCTGCGCCCACGGCCCCCGAAGCTGTCGAGTAGACGCCGCTGGTCATGCGCCACAACATCCCAGGCTGCTTGCTGGGGTCTGCACACACAAAGAACACAGCCTGGGTCACTTCACAGTTGAGACATACCAGTCTGAGTCAATTTTCAATCTTCTTTGTCAAATAAAACAGCCTTGGTCTCTTCGCAGCTTACACATACCAGTCAATTTTCAGTCTTCTTTGTCAAATAAACAGCCTTGGTCTCTTCACAGCTTACACATACCAGTCAATTTTCAGTCTTCTTTGTCAAATAAACAGCCTTGGTCGCTTCACAGCTTACACATACCAGTCAATTTTCAGTCTTCTTTGTCAAATAAACAGCCTTGGTCTCTTCACAGCTTACACATACCAGTCAATTTTCAGTCTTCTTTGTCAAATAAACAGCCTTGGTCTCTTCACAGCTTACACATACCAGTCAATTTTCAGTCTTCTTTGTCAAATAAACAGCCTTGGTCTCTTCACAGCTTACACATACCAGTCAATTTTCAGTCTTCTTTGTCAGTCAATTTTCAGTCTTCTTTGTCAAATAAACAGCCTTGGTCGCTTCACAGCTCAGACATACCAGTCAATTTTCAATCTTCTTTGTCAAATAAAACAGCCTTGGTCGCTTCACAGCTTAGACATATGACTTTTTATGAGTCAATTTTCAATCTTCTTTGTCTTTTTGTCAAAGAAAACAGCCTTGGTCTTTTCACAGCTTACACATATCAGTCAATTTTCAGTCTTCGTTGTCAAAGAAAACAGCCTTGGTCTCTTTACAGCTTACACATACCAGTCAATTTTCAGTCTTCTTTGTCAAATAAACAGCCTTGGTCGCTTCACAGCTCAGACATACCAGTCGATTTTCAGTCTTCTTTGTCAAATAAACCAAAACAAAATACATTGAGCACCCTGTGTGTGTGTCATGTTTGGGGGGCAGGGGGGTCAATACCATTGTAACAACACAACACACAACATTGCAGACAGTGCATCCTGCAACTAGTCCATGGGTGTAACCACACAAAATGAAAAAAACCCTGAAAGGCCGCGGTCCAGGGGTAATGTCCCCCTGCAGCTGAAGAAAACATTGATTTATGAAGGTATTTTAGTTTGCTTTTTCCACAATTTATACAAATGCTTATTTTAAAGTGTTTGAAAAATACAGTAGACACACAAAGATCTTGTTTGACCAAAAACAGAAAGAAAAGGAACTTCCTTTTCTGGCAAAGTTCAAAAACAAGAAATCCTTGTATAGCAGGAAAAGTTGAACCCATGCTAGTAGCATTGCAAGACGCATGACATGTCGTGCATGACAGGGTATTTAGGTCAAGTGCTGCTCATTCACGATTTCGCCGCAAATACAAAAGGTGTGTCAAACCGGCAGCACAGAGAGGCAATACAAGGGAGAAACCTGGACACAATGCACAGCAGGAAGGCCTGGGTCCTCGCCTTGGTGAAGGCAAGGGGCACAGTTGTTAGAGAGGCAATACAAGGGAGAAACCTGGACACAATGCACAGCAGGAAGGCCTGGGTCCTCACCTTGGTGAAGGCAAGGGGCAGTTGTTAGAGAGGCAATACAAGGGAGAAACCTGGACACAATGCACAGCAGGAAGGCCTGGGTCCTCGCCTTGGTGAAGGCAAGGGGCAGTTGTTAGAGAGGCAATACAAGGGAGAAACCTGGACACAATGCACAGCAGGAAGGCCTGGGTCCTTGCCTTGGTGGGGGCAAGGGGCACAGTTGTTAGAGAGGCAATACAAGGGAGAAACCTGGACACAATGCACAGCAGGAAGGCCTGGGTCCTCGCCTTGGTGAAGGCAAGGGGCAGTTGTTAGAGAGGCAATACAAGGGAGAAACCTGGACACAATGCACAGCAGGAAGGCCTGGGTCCTCACCTTGGTGAAGGCAAGGGGCAGTTGTTAGAGAGGCAATACAAGGGAGAAACCTGGACACAATGCACAGCAGGAAGGCCTGGGTCCTCACCTTGGTGGGGGCAAGGGGCAGTTGTTAAGAGAGGCAATACAAGGGAGAAACCTGGACACAATGCACAGCAGGAAGGCCTGGGTCCTCGCCTTGGTGAAGGCAAGGGGCAGTTGTTAGAGAGGCAATACAAGGGAGAAACCTGGACACAATGCACAGCAGGAAGGCCTGGGTCCTCACCTTGGTGGGGGCAAGGGGCAGTTGTTAGAGAGGCAATACAAGGGAGAAACCTGGACACAATGCACAGCAGGAAGGCCTGGGTCCTCACCTTGGTGGGGGCAAGGGGCAGTTGTTAAGAGAGGCAATACAAGGGAGAAACCTGGACACAATGCACAGCAGGAAGGCCTGGGTCCTCACCTTGGTGGGGGCAAGGGGCAGTTGTTAGAGAGGCAATACAAGGGAGAAACCTGGACACAATGCACAGCAGGAAGGCCTGGGTCCTCACCTTGGTGGGGGCAAGGGGCAGTTGTTAGAGAGGCAATACAAGGGAGAAACCTGGACACAATGCACAGCAGGAAGGCCTGGGTCCTCACCTTGGTGGGGGCAAGGGGCAGTTGTTAGAGAGGGGGGGGGGGGGGACACCCCTGAAGCTGAAGGCTTTTTTGTACACTTTTTGCTCATAAATTTAGAACATTTAAAGAAAGCTATAATTTTTCAAAACAATGAAAACAAGGGTTTTTTCCTCATTTTTTGTGTAATGATATGAAACTGCTCAATAAAGTATTGCTAATTCAGGATTTCCTAAAAAAGCCATATTCAAGATTCTTGCTTTTCCTGTCATATGGTTTCCTCCATGGTAAGATACAGCAGTGAAAGGGTTATAATAATAATAATAATAATGAGGAATATTTATATAACGCCCATCCTACTATGTAGGCTACAGGACGCTTTACACAGAATTGAAATGGAATAAAAACATGAGCAGCAAAACTAACTAACAGAATTATTATTGAATCTTGAGACATTGATTTGAACGCTTTACAATACGACAAAACAAGCACAGTTATCAAATTTTGAATTTAAAAAAGAAGGAAAGGAAAAAAAGTTAAAGCCAAGACCAAGAACCCCCCCAGTACATGTAGAACATTTTCAATGAAGCTAAAGGCCTGACGTTCAGTCACATCTGTATTCAATGAACCTAAGGCCTGACGTTCAGTCACATCTGTATTCAATGAAGCTAAAGGCCTGACGTTCAGTCACATCTGTATTCAATGAAGCTAAAGGCCTGACGTTCAGTCACATCTGTATTCAATGAAGCTAAAGGCCTGACGTTCAGTCACATCTGTATTCAATGAACCTAAAGGCCTGACGTTCAGTCACATCTGTATTCAATGAACCTAAAGGCCTGACGTTCAGTCACATCTGTATTCAATGAAGCTAAAGGCCTGACGTTCAGTCACATCTGTATTCAATGAACCTAAAGGCCTGACGTTCAGTCACATCTGTATTCAATGAAGCTAAAGGCCTGACGTTCAGTCACATCTGTATTCAATGAAGCTAAAGGCCTGACGTTCAGTCACATCTGTATTCAATGAAGCTAAAGGCCTGACGTTCAGTCACATCTGTATTCAATGAAGCTAAAGGCCTGACGTTCAGTCACATCTGTATTCAATGAAGCTAAAGGACAGACGTTCAGTCGCATCTGTATTTTAGGATCCACCTCAGACACCTACCTGTCACTTCGTCTGTCTTCTTGTTGGAGTACACCGATGACGATGATGACGTCGATGTCAATGTCTTGCTGTCAGACTCCTTCACGTCGCTGACGTCAGTGATCACCTCCACTTGCTGGGGCCCTGGGCCCTGAAAACATCAGTCAATCAATATTTCAGTCAATCAAATCAATCAATGCGTCTGTATCCATAATGCTGCTCTTGTGGTGATAGGGCATGCGTTGGCGTGTCTCTGTGTCCCATCAGTACCTTCAGGTGTCCCTTTCATTCACTGGTTGGCATTAGCAGAAACTGGGTCCACACTGCCCCGGGTCCTAAAGCATCTTTCCAGTTGTGGATCAATCAGTCAACTAATGAAACCAGTCAAACCATACAGCTGGCGGTCATGGGCTGAAATAGTGGCCTAGCTAAAACGACACTAAAGCTGTGTGTGTGTGTGGGAGGAGGGAGTTGGGGGGAAAATGACCCAAAGGTTCGGTACTTGGTGGCATCAGTTGATCTGCTCACCCTCTGCCATATCCATTATCGTCTGAAATGAATTCTTAAATGTTTGAAAGAGTCTACAGACAACAAAATCCAAGGTTCCTTGCAAGTTCTCGCACACTGTTGCACACGTTAAGGAACCAGGTGACAACAGAGGAGTTGATGATTTATCCAAATAAAGCTTCCTCCCTCTACCCCTCCTTCCTTAATCAATCACATAAACAGCACACAAAAGGAGTTGATGATTTATCAACATAAAGCAATCACATAAACAAAAGGAGTTGATGATTTATCAACATAAAGCTTCCTCATTCTACCCCTCCTTCCTTAATCAATCACATAAACAAAAGGAGTTGATGATTTAACCAAATAAAGCTTCCTCACTCTATCCATCCTTCCTTAATCAATCACATAAACAAAAGGAGTTGATGATTTATCAACATAAAGCTTCCTCATTCTACCCCTCCTTCCTTAATCAATCACATAAACAAAAGGAGTTGATGATTTAACCAAATAAAGCTTCCTCACTCTATCCATCCTTCCTTAATCAATCACATAAACAAAAGGAGTTGATGATTTATCCAAATAAAGCTTCCTCACTCTACCCCTCCTTCCTTAATCAATCACATAAACAGCACACAAAAGGAGTTGATGATTTATCAACATAAAGCTTCCTCATTCTACCCCTCCTTCCTTAATCAATCACATAAACAGCACACAAAAGGAGTTGATGATTTATCAACATAAAGCTTCCTCACTCTATCCATCCTTCCTTAATCAATCACATAAACAAAAGGAGTTGATGATTTATCAACATAAAGCTTCCTCACTCTACCCCTCCTTCCTTAATCAATCACATAAACAGCACACAAAAGGATGGGGTCGAGGGCGCTGCATTACTAGCGACATGTTCTCCAGGTGAGGGCAGCTGGACTTTTCACAAAGATGATTCTCTGTCAATTATAAAAACAATACAATGCAATAATAATATGTGATGCAATGCATTGCAATAAACTGCAATACAACAGTCTGAATGTTCACAGAATGCAATACAACATAACAAGTTTGTAAATACTAAATGGTAATACAATGCAATACAATCAGGATCGGTAAGTTGCAGGCGCCACTTCTGACGATGAATCACGACGGAACTAGGAGGGCGCATGATGTATCTAATAGAAAACATAGACGGAGAAACACCTACTGCTTGCACTGGGCTAAGACCATTACCGCCCCCCCAGTTCAGCCAAGAAGGAACAGACCCCACTTCCAGCAACAAGCACCAAAAACAAAAGAAATAATTTAGTGGTGAGTGGGCGCAGGCTTAGAAGGTGATCTGGTCAGCACTGATGAAAATGTGTTGACGGCGCCTGCGAAGACAGTGGCCTCACTCAGTTGGTTCCACTCCGTGGCAGTCCTGATGAAGAAGGAGCTGCGTGCGATATTGCTCTGTTCTCACGTCGGGGACACAAAATCCACGAGAGTGGTTTATGGCCTGCCTTTCCAGGATGTTTTTTTGTTTAACCCTTTCACCACCAAGGTCGCATTTTTGCACCACAATGATTTAACACCCGTATCATTAAAACTCCTGAAATCAGGGTCTGTTATTCAACAATATTGTGTTCCTAAATTTGGGTAGTAAGGATTGACCATATTCTAAATGTATCACAGAGAATCCCACAATATTGCAGATTAAATCTTTTCTGTAGCCAAATAAATTTAATAGAAATTTTTGGCTCAAAGATGGCTGGCGGTGAAAAGGCTAAAACTCCAATCTGGTTGGCTTAATCCCGCAGCGATTGTGGAGGCCGGCTCTCCAGCCTCTCGATGTCCTGTCTCTGGTAGGGGCCTGTGACGAGGTAATGGGTTAAAAGGCCAAGTCTCTAGGGAAGACTTTAGAAAATTTGCCTTTAGCCCACTTCTCTAGGGTATGGGAGATGAGCAACTTTCCCGGCCCCTTTTCATCTAATAAATTTATATTTGTGCCCGGGTTCTGGCTCGTATGGTTGTAAGAAATACAAGTGGTTGAATTGCTCTAAATGGCAGACAGAGAGTAGTAGGGTTTTACATGAAATTACAAGACTCCCACTCTCATCAGTCTGACCAAAGGGTTCAGGATTATTTGACACTTGTATTTTATTTACTCCCAAAATCTGCATAAGATTATGCAACAATAATAATAAAGCAGCTCAATGGCGCCAAAACAAAATATGGATAAAAAAACAATGAAATCCGAAAGGATTCACAAGACTTTTGTCTTTCTATAAGGTTCGCCCCATGCCGGAAGGGTTACTAATTATCTTCGGTGTCCGTAGGAAAGTTCAAATGATTGGCGCAGTCAGGTGGACTTAGCTGTTTGAAGTTCTGGGCTTGCTCGTCAGGTGAGAGTAGCTCCCAGTCGTTCCGATTACGGCTTCGCGGGATGGCACGGTTCAGGCGTGGTCTCCTCGCGGATTCTGGGTGCGGGTCGTCTTGGCGGCGATCCCGTCTTGGTGCTTGGTGGAGTCCGGGATAAGCATCCGGCCCACGATGCCCTGCTGATAATCACAGGAGAAGGTGGATGTAGATCTCTATGGCTTAGAGACAAGGGGCTTCAGTCGGCAGGGAATTAGTGAATCCCAACCGGCTTGAAGGCTTCCCTTGTACAATAGCACTACATGTAGTTAATAAATAAACTGAATTTCAGTTAACAAACTGAGATCAGTAAAACATAAAAGGTGATCAAGACAACATCACTCTCCATCCAACACCTGGAAAGGAAGGGTATCATAAAGTGCAAGATTGCGGCCCATAGGTTTCCTACTAAAAATAGTGCAAGATTGCGGCCCATAGGTTTCCTACTAAAAATAGACAAATGGGTTAGTAGGCATAAACTCCGGTTCTGGTACCAAAAGTGTTCAAGTCAAAAACACACACACACAAATAATCAGTGCACATAAATAGAATAGAATGTTTACCACTTCTTTTCTATAACATATCTATCTACTCCTTATTCATCATTGAACATAGGATCTAGATCAAAACTAGAGTCAAACAAACCAGATCTCAATCACCTGCCATCAATAATACTTACTAGTGGGCTTATGATGACTGGTTGTGAGTGTTGCTCTAGCTACGTTTCAGCATCTTGTGTGACAACTTTTTCTCACCACTCCAATTATAGCCTTCACTTTCAAACAATGAAAGCCTGCTATTGGTGTATTACAGTCCACACGTCACAAGATTGCTGTTCTAAATGTACCGAACAATCACGCGCCTATTACATCCTTATCACGTGCCGGACATTCAAAATCCTTCTCGTGCTCGGAAAAGCAAAACCATCTTCAAAGGGAGATAACCTCGGTTGTCACGGGTAAGGACGCGGTGTCTTACAAAGGAAGCTGAGAAAGATAAGGGTGGGGGGGGGGGGGGGGGGGGGGGGTGAAGGGAGATAACCTCGGTAGGTGGTACGTGCTGACCGGGGAGACAAGTCTAACTTGAAAAGGGACCAATCCCGGAATCGGCATTCTTTAGATGGTGGGTGGCAATTAACGTGGCGGCCGGACAGAGAAATGAAAAGGAGAGGGGGGGGGTGGGGAGGGGAGAAGGGGGGGGGGTGTAGATAAGGAATAAAGAAAGCGGGTCGCGCGGGACACTTACGTCACAGGGCCCCACACTGACCACTGTATTCTGTTATCAGCGATTGTGGAGGCCGGCTCTCCAGCCTCTCGATGTCCTGTCTGTGGTACGGGCCCCACACTGACCACTGTATTCTGTAATCAGCGATTGTGGAGGCCGGCTCTCCAGCCTCTCTATGTCCTGTCTGTGGTACGGGCCCCACACTGACCACTGACCACTGTATTCTGTAATCAGCGATTTGTGGAGGCCGGCTCTCCAGCCTCTCTATGTCCTGTCTGTGGTACGGGCCCCACACTGACCACTGTATTCTGTAATCAGCGATTGTGGAGGCCGGCTCTCCAGCCTCTCTATGTCCTGTCTGTGGTACGGGCCCCACAATGACCACTGTATTCTGTAATCAGCGATTTGTGGAGGCCGGCTCTCCAGCCTCTCTATGTCCTGTCTGTGGTAGGGGCCCCACACTGACCACTGTATTCTGTTATTACAGATGCTGACCCCAACTTTCGATGTTCAGAAATTAAAACCTTAACCTCTTTCCTGCCTACCCTGCCGTTTTTGGACTCTAAGGCATCAAACTGGTTTTTTCATCAAATATGTTCTCCAGCAGTGAAGGGGTTCTTCAAATGATCCACAATTAATGCATGATTTTCAGGAACATGACAAAGCAACGTAGCTCACTAATTAGCATCAAGTTGGCACAAGCTTCATAACGGTTGCACTCCATAATATCGGCAGTTTAATTTTTTCAAGAGATGTCGATTTTCAATCAGTAGAAACATGCAGCAGAGAATTGTATTTTCGAAACACTGTAACAAATTTTCTAATTGTCTGGGACCAATACGGCAGGGTAGGTATCCTTGTATTAGGTACTCTATAGTCACAGCAGCGTCTATGAAATTCGGGTTGCTCCCACCTGGAGAGCACGTCGCAGTCAGAGGCGCGCCACCCAATTTTTTGTTTTTGCATGCAATTTTTGTGTGACTGATGAGGAAGGAAGGGGGGTGGGGTGGGGGGTAACATTTTGACCAAATGACAACTTTTTCGTTGCACTGGGTTTAATGTGTGCTAAGTGCATGGGCACACGGGACCTCGGTTTATCGTCTCATCCGAAAGACTCCACGTTCAGATCGTAAGGCCTAGTGCAAAGTGAGAGGAAAAATCCTCTGTACCCAGGTTCGAACTCGGGTTTACTTGACACGAGGCGAACGCGCTACCACTGTGCCACTCTACACTACTGTACCAATACTAGTACAATAGAAAAACATACAAATGACAATAGAATAAACATGACATGCAGCCTTACTTTATACAGACAGGACTTCACCGTTTCATACAGCTTGGCCATAACGTCTGACGGTGGGTGGCTCAGGGATCGGGACACTACAGATCGCGTGCACTAGGGCTCCTGAAAACAAAAATTAATGATAAAATATTTAACGAGTTGTAAAGCTTTGCCATAACGTCTGTTGTTTGATGGCTGAGGGATTGGGAGACTACAGATCGCGTGCACTAGGGCTCCTGAAAACAAAAATTAATGATAAAATATTTAACGAGTTGTAAAGCTTTGCCATAACGTCTGTTGTTTGATGGCTGAGGGATTGGGAGACTGCAGACTGCACAGACCACTGGGGATCCTGAAAAAAGTAACGATAACGACATTATCAACGAAACATTTCTGTGACCCTATTGCAGCTTGGTTAGTTAGTTAGTTAGTTAGTCTGTTATAGTCCCATCAACAGCTATGGTTATCTCAGGAATGTCACCGCATAAAAATCCACCACGTATAGCAAAACACAAATCCATGAATCTTAACAACGTACAAAACCTGAAAACAAAAAATGTAGTACAATTCATAACATGACACTTCCATCATTATACCCTATAGCACATAAGTCCACACAGTGCTGGAAACGTGGAGCTACGATACTCTCATTTATCGGATCCAGGTTTAAAAAACAGTAAAAAAGGATAACAAATACATACTAGTAAGCTAAAATACATAAAAAAAGGCTATATAAGCTAATATGCACTGCAGAATGGACAACAGGTGCCCACTCAAGTGCGCAATTATCACGCGTGGATGCCAGTGTACAATAAAAAAAAAACAACCTGGCATGTCATAAATTGTAAAAAGGAAAAACGTGGAAGGGTTTTATAGAAAAAATGCAGGTGAATGGACCAATAAGGCAGAAAAAAGTAGACGCCAGAAAGCAAAAAGAAGAGAAAAGGCAGAGTCAAAGAGAGTGATAGAGTAGGGGAAGTTACTAGCATAGAACTTCCAGAAGAAGGGGGAACTATTTCTGCTGAAAGACCCCCCGGTATCCCCACGGGAGGGCCATAACCACATAAGCCAGCCTAAGCCGTTGCCCGCCTCCTACGACGAGGACGTGTGGTTGGACTTTAGGAGGCTGTTGGGCTACTCTCCGTAAGCCCCCCCCACCATGAAAGGTGGAAGCCCGCCGGGGGGTTGCAGTTTGGTGGTGGTAGTGTCTTTGGGCTGGTGGGTCAGGGGTAGGGAGGCTGCACATTGCACACACCAGGACTCCTATATTAATGAAACACTTGGGGCAGTGGGTGGATGCCTCGTGCCTCCATAAGGGGAGCTGGATGACCCCGCCCCCTCCATGAGTCTCTCCCCGTGGGGATACAAGGGGGGGGGGGGGGGGTCTTTAATAAAAATAATAGTTTCCTCACCTTCTGTGCTGGTAACTTCCTCTTATCTGCCATTCTCTTTGACTCTGCCTTTTCCCTCTGCTTACTGTCATCTACCATCTTCTGACTTATTGGCCCATTCTCCTGCCTTTTCCCTCTGCTTACTGTCATCTACCATCTTCCTGACTTATTGGCCAATTCTCCTGCCTTTTCCCTCTGCTTACTGTCATCTACCATCTTCCTGACTTATTGGCCCATTCTCCTGCCTTTTAAACAAAATATTGTCATTCTCCTGCCTTTTCCCTCCTTTGAGCTCCTCCGAAATTGGAATGTGTCCTGCCTTTTAAACAAAATATCTGTACGCAGCGGGTACGCAGCGGGAAGACCAGTGAAAATTGAAAATGGACACATACATACTTTACCCATTATGGCCTTACACCCAAACACACACCCACACCTTGAACTTTGAAGAAGACGACAAAGGGTGAACATTACCTCTTCACCTTAGGGAAACCAGGGAGCGCCCGTGTCAGGAATGGGGAGGGACAGCTACACTGGCTGCTGGACTCTCTGCTGGCTGGCAATGGCAGGGCACTCCTTTTTCCAGGTCTTCACAAAAAGGACTAAAAACTCTGGGTCTGACAAAACAACAAAAAGAAGAAAAAAATATAGCAGTGATACACCGAGGATCGAAAAGTCATGACGACAAACTGTCCTGAGATGAGAGAAATCAATAGGACAAAGTCCTGGCTCTTGAAAAAATATCAATAGGACAAAGTGTGCCAGAGCTAAAAATGTAATCAGACATTTGTCCTGACAGGAGAACACAATAGGACATTTTACATTTTAATAGGTCAGTGGCCTAACCTGGGCCTGGGGACATGACTGGTGTAGGTGCATCATTGTGAATGAAGAAAAGTGAAGACGAATTAAGAAAGAAACACCCCAGAGATGGGACCCACAGACCCACTGGCCCCACCTGCTTTACCAACTCAAGAGCAGCCCTCCACCGACCCTGCAAGTCTGTACTGTGTTATGCATACATGTAGGCACAAACTTCCACAATTGATGTGGGGATGCTCTTGTGTAGGTGGGGCCAGTTTCATCGGCTACTGTGTCTATGGTTCTTCTAGGCAGTGGCTATTCTCCCTCTAGTGGGAAAATAGAACTCAGGCTATTTTCCCTCACATGGTTTTGTAGCACTGAGTCTATCCGATTTCGCCAAGCATTGCCGAAGTAAATTCCGGCTGAAATAGGCTTAAATACAGTGGAACTTCCCTTATAAGACCTCCCATTATAAGACTCCCTCCGATACATGTATAACTTATAAGACCTACTTCTCTGAGACATTACCCTTCTTTGTAAGTATTAAAATTACCTCCCTTATTTTTAAGACCTAATTTTTAAAGATTTTTTAAGGTCTTATAATGGAGGTTCCACTGTATTTAGAGTAATAATTCGACAATGTGTCCGTGTCATTGTATCCACATATAATAAATTGTGCCCGTAATGACGTGTCGATGTGTCCAAGCGTCGATGTCGCTGTGCCACCATGTCGCTGTGCCCCAGTGACTTTGTGTCCCTGTCATTGCGCGCATGGGGTAACAACCAGAGGTTCTGTTAACTGAATATTCTCAGTATTTGATGGGAAAGATGTGGATTTGATAGAAAAAAAATTGAATCTGTCCCTCACCAGGACGGACAAAATCGGAAAAGGGTGAGAGAGGGCATTTCAGCCAGGAAGAAGGGTAGCGGGTATGGTCTAGGCTAGTGCCCCAGACCAACTCCTCTACTGCTCAGCTAAGAGCTTGTATGATTTGTGAAATGAGTCTAACCATTTTTTTAGAAGCCTTTCCCTGGCAGGGTTTAAATGCGAACAGGGCACAAAGGAACATGTGTTTTTTAAAGCAAAAGGTCTTAAATAGTAATAGTCTTTCTAATACACCAATGCATTATGCTGGATTACCAATATGAATCATATTATGGTTTTGATCAGCCAATCTCACAGGTCTATCTCAGTATCTGATATCAATGCCACAAGAAGCAGAAGTGCGCACCCTACACATCGCACGATCGCAATGCTTAGCGAACACATTTCTGCCTGAGAAGCCAAACAAGCTCTTCTTCTCTATAAATCTACGGCTTGTTCGCAAATAGGAGTGTGTTAAAATACCCATGGTCAAAATGCGAAAGATACATTTTTGATTTTTACATAATCCGTGACATTGACAACACAACTCAGTGAGGACGGGTGAAAATGGTCCCAGGACGGAACATTTTTTTACCTCGTCTGTCAGCGGGACGAATAAAAATAACAGCTAGCGGAACCTCTGACAACAAAAGGTCATAACAACACGGAGTCACAATGCACAGCTAGTCTTAAACGCACAGCCGGCATATATAAAGCGTTCCCGCGAGGCGCGCGGCATCAATGTCATTCTCATCGCTGCTCATGACAGACGGTTCAACCGTTCTTTTTTCCCTGTTGCCCGAGTCACTGCGAGGCAGAACTTCGCAGCGACTAGGCTAGCAGTCTACACCCGATCCCTGGGATCGGTAGTTTTCCCTTTAAGGACAAGGGGTCACAATGAGTGAATGACATGGGGTCACAACGACTTGTGGGTACGACATGGGGACAATGAGATGGGGGAAATTGACACATGGGCACATCAACACATGGGCACATCGACATGTGGACACATGTAGAAACTCGGACACATCGACAAGTTGATACATGGACACGTGGACACATCGACACGTCACAAGTCATTGACATGTGGGTATATCAACACATGGCACAATGTCACATCGACAAGTGGACACATTGACACATCAAGTGATCAACCCTTGGATACATTGAAAAACTTGTGGACACATCAATATGCCGACACATCAACGTGGACATATCGACACTCGAACACATCATTATGGGCACAAAGACATAGCATAGCATAGAATATATGGCACTATAGGCTATTTTGTTTTAGCCTTTTGATGCATCCGAGCATCGGTGTGTCTATACACCGGAAAATGCTGACAAGTACCGGAAAATGCCGAATGGTGAATGAGAATGGTCAAAACATACGCAAAAATGCCGAATGGTGAAGGCAGAATGATCAAAACACGGAATGGTAGGGCTGAATTATGAACACATTCTACAGAAATCCCCAAAATTTATTACAATGGAAAGTGAAATTGCCGAATAGCAAAGTGATTAACACAGTACCAATGACACATTTCCGTAGTTCGGCTATCCCGCACACTAGAATAGAATTCACGTCATACTGCATCATATCGACGTGTTTACAAACAAAACAGCGTGCACACGCTTACAAACACATCGGAGTAGATATAATTATTTTTAAGTAGACGCGGTTTTGTGGCATCACACACCGTTCACACAGGCTGAGATCATCACAGGGCACGTAGCGACCTCAGGCATGAGCCGTGAGTTATTTTTAATTTTAATGCATTTTCCGGCATTCACCTTTCAGCATTTTCTGGCATTTTCCAGCATTCACCTGTCGCCATTTCCCGGTGCTTAGACACACCCTCCGGGCATTGCCTCCAGGATCGTTCCCACCATCTGTATATAGATAGATCTACTAATGTCCTCTCTGTGTCTGTTCCAAACTGGAGGACGTTAAACATAATTTCATCAAAGCCTAAATTCGATTCAGAGATAGGGGTGCCGAGAGATAGTATAAGCAGAGACTATCTCTGTATAGAATTGTCAAAGTTAACAACACCAGACTGAAGTCAGCTCCAACTCGCCTAAGAAGAGGACACAGCCGGCAACTATCCACCACGGCAACTATCCACCATCCAGTGCCGGACTGAATACAAGAGAAGTTCTTTCTTCCCGCGCACCATCAAAGACTGGAACTCGTTACCTGAGGAGGCTGTGTCTGCTTCTTCTAGTCCTCCATTGATCAAGCTGCAAATTCCCCCCGTATACGGTACAGCTTAGCCTTAGGTGTTCCTGCCGACTCAGCATCACGTGAGGGGCTCGATCTGCGAGACCCGACTGGCTGGGTCATCTTCGTAGAGTAGGTTTTTGTTTTATTTTGTTTCTTTTTGATGCCCGACTTCGGACCTCGATCGCATGTACTATGTAGTATCATAAAATCAAACTGATGATTAGGGATGCTCAACGGTAGAAGAAGAAGAAGAAGAAGAAGAAGAAGAAGACTAGCGAAGCATAGCGAGATGTTGATCATTTTTTCGGTTTCAGCATCAATTTTGTTGACTTCTTTTCATAAAGAAGAGGGGAATAACCAATATAACTACTAGTGCCGTAATATGCCACACGCACAAAACCGTGACAATGAACGATCAGACTCAAAGTTGTCTTTCTCAGTGGCTAGTGCTTGCAAAATGCCCGCAGGGATCAAAAGAGTTGCACAAGAGTTTGTTTTGATACTCAATGCTTTGTTAACTCCATCCATAAGTCATTCCATCACTTGGCAAACAACTTACCTTCTCTTTAAGAGCTGATCAAATGCCTAGGCTTGCAAATCAATGATTTGCCAGACCCTGTTCTCTCTCCTCAGTCAAGAACTTGCCACGTTGTTTCGCCTTGTCAACAATATTCACTTCGTTCTGCTGTTGTAAAAGGCGACGCGATTGGATGATGTGGAAACTCTTACCCAATCAAAAAGAGATACCCTTTTGGACGCGGCCTTGACCCAATATAGTGGCTGAAGTTTCTGGAACTGATTCGGGGTGGGGGGGAGCGATGGCTGGAAATCGGTGAAATGTGTAGAAATGAACGGGGTCAGCCCATCGACGTTTAGTACCTCGATGGGTCAGCCCTGTGTTGCCCCGTCCCGTTATTGACGTAAAAATATGGTTTTACGCCCTCTTCGGCCTTTCGGCCATGTGGGGCATTTGTAAATACAAAGATGGTGGGAACAATACTGGAAGCACCGGAGGCAGTGCTAAACCAGTAAAGTCCTGATTTTTTAATAATACAGATATGTGTAGCAGTAACCACGCCTCGGTTAAACCTCATTGGCTATGGTACCGCCACAAGAATATTGCCGCGTCCTGACTTGTCTCTTTATGTGTCCCCATCTCTGTGTGTCCCCATCTCTGTGTGTCCCCATCTCTGTGTGTCCCCATCTCTATGTGGCTCCATCTCTGTGTGTCCCCATCTCTGTGTGTCCCCATCTCTGTGTGTCCCCATCTCTATGTGGCTCCATCTCTATGTGGCTCCATCTCTATGTGTCCCCATCTCTATGTGTCCCGGGCCATCTCTATGTGTCCCCATCTCTGTGTGTCCCCATCTCTATGTGGCTCCATCTCTATGTGTCCCCATCTCTATGTGTCCCCACCTCTATGTGGCCCATCTCTATGTGGCTCCATCTCTATGTGGCTCCATCTCTATGTGTCCCCATCTCTATGTGGCTCCATCTCTATGTGTCCCCATCTCTATGTGGCTCCATCTCTATGTGTCCCCATCTCTATGTGGCTCCATCTCTATGTGGCCCCATCTCTATGTGGCTCCATCTCTATGTGGCCCCATCTCTATGTGGCTCCATCTCTATGTGGCCCATCTCTATGCTCTTTTATGTGTCCCCGTCCCTACATAGTGTCCACATCTCTATGTGACCCATCTCTATATGTCCTTCAGTCTCTATGTGTCCCCATCCCTATATGTGCCCTCGAACTCTAGTGTATGATGTGTCCCAATATTGTGTCCCTGTCGCAATATGTTTCGCTGACTATTTATATTCCTGTCTCCATGTCAATGTCCCCATCACCATGTGTCCCTGTCTCTATGTGTCCCCATCTCTATGTGACCCTGTCTCTATTTGATCCCGTGACCCTGTCTCTATGTGACCCTGTGTTGTGTCCCCATTAGTGTGTCGACATCTCTATGTGACCCTGTCTCTATGTGACCTATCTATATGTGTTCCTTTCTATGTGCCCCCGTTCTTACTTTCCCCCACTTCTATGATTGTGTCCCCTCGCTGTCTCTATGTGCCCCCGTTCTTACTTTCCCCCACTTCTATGATTGTGTCCCCTCGCTGTCTCTATGTGCCCCCGTCTCTATTTGTCCCCATTATCATGTCCCCGTCTCAATGTGTACCGAGTCTACATCTTCCTATATCTATGTGTCCCCATCACTATGTATCCGCGTCTCTATGTCAGTGCACAAAGAAGGGCACATAGAGATGGGGGCACATAGAGATGGGGACACATAGGCCTACAGAGACAGAGATACATAGTGATGGGAACACATAGATACGGAGACGTGATGATAGGGACACATAGAGACAGGAACATAGATTCGGGGACACAATAACCTGGACACATAGAGATGGGGTAGGCGGCCTACACATAGAGATGGGGACATAGATTGGGACGTGGATACATAGAGGGCATCATGGAGAAGGGGTCATACATAGAGACAGGGACACTGATGGGGACAGTAGACTTCCAGGCATCTCTAAACACAGGTGTGGTTTCGGAGGGAAGCGCTCGTCACCCCGATTTTCAAGAAAGGAGAGAGATATAACGCCGAAATTATAGGCCGATCTCCCTGACGATCGGAGGAAAACGAATAAATAGATTTTGTGGTCTGGGCGTGTTTGTGCTTGCATGCGTGTGTTTTGTAGTACTATGTGTTGTGTATTGTTTGTAGATTATAATTATTATGTTTGTAGAGTCAAGTCTACTTTATTATCTCAAGGTAAAGGTCAACAACAATACAGAAATACAACTGTAGTAAAAAAACAAACCACAACAACATTAAAAGAGGGTGTATGTGCGTGTATCAGTATGTTCTTAAAGACACACTGACCCACCACGATTAAGTCCATTGGTGTGTTTTTCTGGGTAGCTGTGACCCACATACAAATTCCCCCAACTTCAAATTGAGGCTGTTCTTTAAAATTGTGTTTCGTTTCGAATTTGGGGTCATTTGTATGGGAGTCAACTTGGTCAAAACAAGATTTCTTACCAACTATAAGAGGGAAAACACGTAAAACCCGTGATTTTGACACGTGATCTGGTGGAACTTTAAAGACTAGAAACAACCAAACAGTGGGTTTTTTAAAGCATACTTCATGCAGGCTTTTAAAACAAGGTGTCGATGCCCTGTAGTGTCAACAGTGTCAGTGTTGCTTTGCTATGCGGCTTGCTTTCACAGATGCATAGACTACATTCTGTTGTGCCCACATGTCGTGCCGTTGTGCCCACATGTCGTTTTGACCCCTAATGGCGTATCGTTGTGCCCACATGTCGTTTTGACCCCTAATGGCATATCGTTGTGCCCACATGTCGTTTTGACCCCTAATGGCATATCGTTGTGCCCACATGTCGTTTTGACCCCTAATGGCATATCGTTGTGCCCACATGTCGTTTTGACCCCTAATGGCGTATCGTTGTGCCCACATGTCGTTTTGACCCCTAATGGCGTATCGTTGTGCCCACATGTCGTTTTGACCCCTAATGGCACATCGTTGTGCCCACATGTCGTTTTGACCCCTAATGGCATATCGTTGTGCCCACATTCGTTTTGACCCCTAATGGCACATCGTTGTGCCCACATGTCGTTTTGACCCCTAATGGCACATCGTTGTGCCCACATGTCGTTTTGACCCCTAATGGCATATCGTTGTGCCCACATGTCGTTGTACCCCCATATCACTGTGACCCCATCGTAAGACTCCGTGCATTGTGTCCCTGTGTTTTGACCTTTTGTTGTGACCCCAGCCCTGATCCAAACCCTAACCCTTACCCTAATCCTAACCCCAAATGTAAGCCCTCTCCCTATCCTGCATGTGCACAACGTGTTGTCACCTTTTGTTCTGATTCCAACTTTAACCCTATCCCAGGGACGGATCGGGGGGGGGGTCCTAGATTTCCGGAACCCCCTCTACCCCACGATGTACATTATGCAAAGGTGCAAAGTAAGAAAATGACTTGATTTTTGCTTCAATAATCACTAAATTTCAAATATTTCCAGGAACTTCGCCCCCAGGGCCCCCGCAACGGCACTGCTCCTTAACCCAGAACCCATGCAGCTCCCTGGACCCCCCACCCCCCACGGCGGAAACCTCCTTTACGAATCATTTGGTCCGGCCCTGCTAACCCTAAAGGCTCGGCTACACGTCAACTAATACTGTACGACTGTAAAATATAAATCATACTGTACGACTATACCAGGCTCAGTGACTGTAGAGGGTGCAGCAAGGGGACCCCTGCACTACTGGCATGGCGGCTCTTGGAGTGTACAGTGACTGTAGAGGGTGCTGCAAGGGGACCCCCGCACTACTGGCATGGCGGCTCTTGGAGTGCTCAGTGACTGTAGAGGGTGCTGCAAGGGGACCCCTGCACTACTGGCATGGCGGCTCTTGGAGTGCTCAGTGACTGTAGAGGGTGCAGCAAGGGGACCCCTGCACTACTGGCATGGCGGCTCTTGGAGTGCTCAGTGACTGTAGAGGGTGCTGCAAGGGGACCCCTGCACTACTGGCATGGCGGCTCTTGGAGTGTACAGTGACTGTAGAGGGTGCAGCAAGGGGACCCCTGCACTACTGGCATGGCGGCTCTTGGAGTGCTCAGTGACTGTAGAGGGTGCTGCAAGGGGACCCCTGCACTACTGGCATGGCGGCTCTTGGAGTGCTCAGTGACTGTAGAGGGTGCTGCAAGGGGACCCCTGCACTACTGGCATGGCGGCTCTTGGAGTGCTCAGTGACTGTAGAGGGTGCTGCAAGGGGACCCCTGCACTACTGGCATGGCGGCTCTTGGAGTGCTCAGTGACTGTAGAGGGTGCTGCAAGGGGACCCCTGCACTACTGGCATGGCGGCTCTTGGAGTGTACAGTGACTGTAGAGGGTGCAGCAAGGGGACCCCTGCACTACTGGCATGGCGGCTCTTGGAGTGCTCAGTGACTGTAGAGGGTGCTGCAAGGGGACCCCTGCACTACTGGCATGGCGGCTCTTGGAGTGCTCAGTGACTGTAGAGGGTGCTGCAAGGGGACCCCTGCACTACTGGCATGGCGGCTCTTGGAGTGCTCAGTGACTGTAGAGGGTGCAGCAAGGGGACCCCTGCACTACTGGCATGGCGGCTCTTGGAGTGTACAGTGACTGTAGAGGGTGCAGCAAGGGGACCCCTGCACTACTGGCATGGCGGCTCTTGGAGTGCTCAGTGACTGTAGAGGGTGCAGCAAGGGGACCCCTGCACTACTGGCATGGCGGCTCTTGGAGTGCTCAGTGACTGTAGAGGGTGCAGCAAGGGGACCCCTGCACTACTGGCATGGCGGCTCTTGGAGTGCTCAGTGACTGTAGAGGGTGCAGCAAGGGGACCCCTGCACTACTGGCATGGCGGCTCTTGGAGTGCTCAGTGACTGTAGAGGGTGCTGCAAGGGGACCCCTGCACTACTGGCATGGCGGCTCTTGGAGTGCTCAGTGACTGTAGAGGGTGCTGCAAGGGGACCCCTGCACTACTGGCATGGCGGCTCTTGGAGTGTACAGTGACTGTAGAGGGTGCAGCAAGGGGACCCCTGCACTACTGGCATGGCGGCTCTTGGACTCTTGGAGTGTACAGTGACTGTAGAGGGTGCAGCAAGGGGACCCCTGCACTACTGGCATGGCGGCTCTTGGAGTGCTCAGTGACTGTAGAGGGTGCAGCAAGGGGACCCCTGCACTACTGGCATGGCGGCTCTTGGAGTGCTCAGTGACTGTAGAGGGTGCTGCAAGGGGACCCCTGCACTACTGGCATGGCGGCTCTTGGAGTGCTCAGTGACTGTAGAGGGTGCAGCAAGGGGACCCCTGCACTACTGGCATGGCGGCTCTTGGAGTGTACAGTGACTGTAGAGGGTGCAGCAAGGGGACCCCTGCACTACTGGCATGGCGGCTCTTGGAGTGTACAGTGACTGTAGAGGGTGCTGCAAGGGGACCCCTGCACTACTGGCATGGCGGCTCTTGGAGTGCTCAGTGACTGTAGAGGGTGCAGCAAGGGGACCCCTGCACTACTGGCATGGCGGCTCTTGGAGTGTACAGTGACTGTAGAGGGTGCAGCAAGGGGACCCCTGCACTACTGGCATGGCGGCTCTTGGTACAGTGCTCAGGGTGAAGGGGACTGCAGATGGTGCAGTGTACAGTGACTCAGAGGGATGGAAGGCCAAGTCATGGGAGTGCGTCACCATAACTATGACTGTCAGGGTGCACGAGGTGACCCCTGCACTATCAATATGGGGCAATGACAGTGACTGTAGAGGGTGCAGCAAATTACTGCATCAGCATACGGGTCAATGACCCCTTCAAAGAGGGTCACCACTCAATAGATGGGTCAATGACCCCTTCAAATCACCAGGTGGAAGACGGGTCAATGACCCCTTCAGAATCACCAGAGATACGGGAGAGAGAGAGACCCCTTCAAAGAGAGAGAGACCATCAATGCGGGTCAATGACCCCTTCAAAGAGACCAGAGAGATACGGGTCAATGACCCCTTCAAATCACAGATCAATACGGGTCAATGACCCCTTCAAATCACCATCAATACGGGTCAATGACCCCTTCAAATCACCATCAATACGGGTCAATGACCCCTTCAAATCACCATCAATAGAGGTCAATGACCCCTTCAAATCACCATCAATACGGGTCAATGACCCCTTCAAATCACCATCAATACGGGTCAATGACCCCTTCAAATCACCATCAATGGGTCAATGACCCCTTCAAATCACCATCAATACGGGTCAATGACCCCTTCAAATGGGACATCAATCAACGGGTCAATGACCCCTTCAAATCACCATCAATAAGGGTCAATGACCCCTTCAAATCACCATTTAATATTCTTCTCAATGACCCCTTCAAATCACCATTCCAATCTCGGGTTTTTGACCCCTTCTAATCACCATCAACTTATAGTGAATGACCCCTTCAATATCACCATCAATAGCGGGTCAATGACCCCTTCAAATCACCATCAATGTTCTCTGAGTTTTTCGGCCCATTCTTGCAAATCAGTCAACCAAAAGTCAATTTGAAAAAGGAATCAAATCACTCATCAATACGGGTCAACTGACCCCTTCAAATCACCATCAATACGGGTCAATGACCCCTTCAAATCACCATACAATAGAGGGTCAATGACCCCTTCAAATCACCATCAATAGGCGGGTCAATGACCCAAAGCCTTCAAATCACCAACAATTCGGGTCAATGACATTGCTTCAAATCACCATCATCTCCGGGTCAATGACCCCTTCAAATCACCAAAAGAATCAATCAGTTTTTTTGTATACTTCAATGACCCCTTCAAATCACCATCATTTTCGGGTCAATGACCCCTTCAAATCACCATCAATCCGGGTCAATGACCCCTTCAAATCACCATCAATATACAAAATGACCCCTTCAAGACTCACCATCAATATTCGGGTCAATGACCCCTTCAAAGCACCAAAAAGGTGCTAATGATTACATCAATGACCCCTTCAAATCACCATCAATATTTGTCTTGATGACCCCTTCAAATCTCCATCAATGCGGGTTTTCAAAATAAACCCCTTCAAATCCATGACTCAATACGGGTCAATGATAACATTCAAATCACCATAATACGAGTCAATGACCCCTTCAAATCTGTAACATTGCTGTAGGTCAATGACCCCTTCAAATCACCATCAATACGGGTCAATGACCCCTTCAAATCACCATCAATACGGGTCAATGACCCAGGCCCGCCAACAACGCGAAGCTCTGAAAGAGAGAATGCTGGTTCTTCCCAAATGGAGAAGGGGGCAGAACCCAGATGTGGACAACTCGAGGGGCAATGACCCTACCGCACTATGACAAGAGAATAAAGAAGGGGGGTGGGGTGTTTAGACAATTACCCCTATGTTACTGCTCGGTTCAGCCATGCTCAACTCGAGGGGCAATGACCCTACCGCACTATGACAAGAGAATAAAGAAGGGGGGTGGGGTGTTTAGACAATTACCCCTATGTTACTGCTCGGTTCAGCCATGCTCAACTCGAGGGGCAATGACCCTAACGCACTATGACAAGAGAATAAAGAAGGGGGGTGGGGTGTTTAGACAATTACCCCTATGTTACTGCTCGGTTCAGCCATGCTCAACTCGAGGGGCAATGATATGATTAGGTTTTATGCTAACGCACTATGACAAGAGAATAAAGAAGGGGGGTGGGGTGTTTAGACATTATTACCCCTATGTTACTGCTCGGTTCAGCCATGCTCAACTCGAGGGGCAATGACCCTATTATTTTACTATGACAAGAGAATAAAGAAGGGGGGTGGGTATGTTTAGACAATTAAGAAACTGTTACTGCTCGGTTCAGCCATGCTCAACTCGAGGGGCAATCAAATAACGCACTATGACGGGTCAATGAAGGGGGGTGGGGTTTTAGACCAATTACCCCTATGTTACTGCTCGGTTCAGCCATGCACCATCAACTCGAGGGGTCAATGACCCCTTCAAATCACCATCAATACGGGTCAATGACCCCTTCAAATCACCATCAATACGGGTCAATGACCCCTTCAAATCACCATCAATATGGTCAATGACTCCTTCAAATCACCATCAATTTCTCAATGACCCCTTCAAATCACCATCAATCCGGGTCAATGACCCCTTCAAATCACCATCAATGCGGGTCAATGACCCCTTCAAATCACCATCAATGCGGGTCAAGTTTTCTTCAGTTATGGAAAATCACCCCTTCAGTTTCACCATCAATACGGGTCAATGACCCCTTCATGACTCCATCAAACGGGTAGCATTGGCACCGGCTCTGGTGCTAGCATGACCATCAATGCAGAGGGCAATGACCCCTTCAGAATCACCATCAATATCAATGACCAATAGATACATGGTTAAAAAACCATGACCCCTTCAAATGCAATTGTTAAACAGTTCAATGACCCCCAAAGAAATCACCATCAAACGTCGAGAACAAGAAGAAAATCACCACAGGTCAGGAAACAATAGAACACAAACGATCATTATCAGTGGAGTTTGAAATCAGATAATTTTTTTTATTGATTTCATTACAGATGTACCGGGAATGACCCCTTCAAAATTCAATACGGGTCAAAACGAAGGGAAAAGCAGCAGCGCTTGACTGAATAGAGTGAAGGCCCGCCACAACGCGAAGCTCTGAAAGAGATAATGCTGGTTCTTCCCAAAGGGAGAAGGGGGCAGAACCCAGATGTGGACAACTCGAGGGGCAATGACCCTAACGCACTATGACAAGAGAATAAAGAAGGGGGGTGGGGTGTTTAGACAATTACCCCTATTTTACTGCTCGGTTCAGCCATTATTATCTCAAATGGCTTTTATCTGACATTAGCCTGTAGTAGGCATGACATGACAGCTGTGCATGTAAGGGGCCAACAGTAACATGACAGCTGTACAATGTTTCTACAGTTATGGAAAATCATGGCACAGTTTAGTCTCTGGTGGAAGACTATGACTCTCGAACGAGTTAGCATTGGCACCGGCTCTGGTGCTGGCATGACCCCGATGCAAAGGGCTTGCTGTCTCAGATCACCCGAATATCTTATACCAATAGATACATGGTTAAAAAACCATGATATTATGCAATTGTTAAACAGTTCTAGAACTACCAAAGAAACAAGACAAACGTCGAGAACAAGAAGAATATTCCACAGGTGAGGAAACAATAGAACACAAACGATCATTATCAGTGGAGTTTGATTCAGATAATTTTTATTGATTTCATTACAGATGTACAAATGAATGACAAAATTCAAGGAACAAAACGAAGGGAAAAGCAGCAGCGCTTGACTGAATAGAGTAAAGATTATACCACTCGGAGATTCAGCATGCATTTTGAGAGAGAGAGAGAGAGAGAGAGAGAGAGAGAGAGAGAGAGAGAGAGAGAGAGAGAGAGAGAGAGAGAGAGAGAGAGAGAGAGAGGGAGGTAGAGAGAGAGAGAGGTAGAGAGAGAGAGAGAGAGAGAGAGAGAGAGAGAGAGAGAGAGAGAGAGAGAGAGAGAGAGAGAGAGAGAGAGAGAGAGAGAGGGGGAGAGAGAGAGAGAGAGAGAGAGAGAGAGAGAGAGAGAGAGAGAGAGAGAGAGAGAGAGAGAGAGAGAGAGAGAGAGAGAGAGAGAGAGAGAGAGAGAGAGAGAGAGAGAGAGAGAGAGAGAGAGAGAGAGAGAGAGAGAGAGAGAGAGAGAGAGAGAGAGAGACTCTTCCGCAGCTATTCTCCAATCTAGTTTCAACGTAGTAATTTTGAACTGAGATTACTTTTCATAAAAAAGAAAAAGAATGTAGGGCCTACACGAGCGCACGCTTCATTTGAATCTACATACATAAATAATGACGACTGAAGTGGCCTGAAACAAAAGCCCCAGAGAAGTGATTCACTAGTTCATTACAGCATCGTGACACATGATGTCATCCGGTCCTATGACGTCATCGGGTCCTGTCATGGCTCCTGAGACGTGTATGAGAAGAACGGGGTCTTGAGGCGTTATTGGAATCCTGTGACGTCATTGCGGTGGACGTCATTATGGTTCACGTCACACGGAACTAGTCCGTCGTTTGGAACCCAGATGACTGCTGCTGAACACACACACACACACGCACGCACGCACGCGCGCACGTACACACGCACACGCACGCGCGCGCGCACGCACGCGCACGCACGCACGCGCGCACGCACGCGCACGCACGCACGCACGCACACGCACGCACGCACACGCACACACACGCACACACACGCACACACACACACACACACACACACACACACAGAGACACACACGTGCGCGTGCACGTGAACACACACATGCACATTCGCACGCGCGGCACACACACACACACACACACACACACACACACACACGCACACGGGTTTATACAACTTTTTTGTGAGTTTTTTTAAAGGATGGTATGGGATGATAATGATGGTAGTCGCGGTGGCATTTACAGCAGTGCAACAAGTAGTATATACCACAGAGTAAAGGGCCAGCCACACGTCCACTAAAATCGCACCACTGTACGATACGATTCGATCACGTGATCTCGAAGCGCGAATCACATTTTGTTCGAAGACGTGATCGAATCACATTGCGATTTTAGTGGACGTGTGGCTGGTCCTTAACAGTGGTATCGTTATGATAGAACAGTGGATCTGGTCCTTAACAGTGGTAATACCATGTGGTTATGATAGAACAGTGGACGTGTGGCTGGTCCTTAACAGTGGAAATACCATGTGGTTATGATAGAACAGTGGACGTGTGGCTGGTCCTTAACAGTGGTAATACCATGTGGTTATGATAGAACAGTGGACGTGTGGCTGGTCCTTAACAGTGGTAATACCATGTGGTTATGATAGAACAGTGGACGTGTGGCTGGTCCTTAACAGTGGTAATACCCAACGTGTGGCTGGTCCTTAACAGGTTTGTTACAGTGGACGAGTGGAGTTGTAATAGGGGGTGTGGCTGGTGGTAATACCATGTCGCTATGATAGAACAGTGGAGACTACATTGAAAACCATCCCAATTGGCCTAAGGTTTACAGTGGGAGGGAGTTGTAATAGGGGGGGACTTTGCTACAAAGAAATGCAATGTCTCAGAGAAATAGGTCTTAAAAGACCCACTGACCCACCACGATTAAGTCCCTTGGTTTATTTCTGGGTAGCTATGACCCACATACCAATGCTCCCAACTTCAAATTGAGGCTGCTCTTTAAAATGATGTTTCGTTTTCAATTCTTGGGCATTTGTATGGGAGTCAAACCTGGTCAAAGCAAGATTTCTTACCAGCTATAACAGGGGAAACACGTGAAACGTGTGATTTTGAGACGTGATCTGGTGGGTCTTTTAGTGGGAGGAGTCTTAAAAAGGGAGGTTCCCCTGTCGTGGCAGTAGTTGGTCTAGTACTAGTAGCAACAGCAGTACTGTGGACAACATTAGTCATGGAAACATTCAATCAATAATCGACGAAAAAACAACCAGTTGACCAACCAAGCAACAAAACCCATTGCGACACACATTCGTCATGGCAAATACTGTAGGATACAATCAAACTAAGCAAATTACCCTGATAAGGATCATTGCTCGGGCGGATCTGGGGGGTTACAGGGTTTCCGGAACTCGACCCCCACCCCCGGCCAATTTGTGTTGGACAAAACGGCTGTTAACTGCCGTTTTGTCCAACAGTATCTATAGACAAAACGGCGGGGTTAGAACCGCCGTTTTGTCCAAATTTTCTATTATGATTTGGACAAAACAGCGGTTCAACAATCCGCCGTTTTGTCTATAGACAAAACGGCGGGTTGGACAAAACGGCGCCCGATTTTGAACCGCCGTTTTGTCCAAGTGAAAGTTGGAGTTATAACAAGCGCGAAATCGCAATAGTTTGTGGCACGCGGTCTATTTTTACCACTCCAATCATGAGTTACCTCCCCTGGATTTTCAATAATTTTAATCTATAAACCAGAATGTTATCTCTGCACCATTTCGTAACTTTTTATATCTTTTGGAAAACATTTAAAACTATGTATCCTACTTATACTCATCAAAAGAAGCACCGCATACTCGTCGTGTCTGTTGTAGTGTCTGTATTACGTATGTTTATTATTTTGTACGCTTTTAAAATACATCATTTTAAAGAGCGGCCTCAGTTAATTTTGAAGTGTAGCCTCGATTTGAAGTGCGACAATTTTGTCAAAATGTGCGACAATTTTGGAACGACAGACCGACCGACCGACAGACCGGCCGACCGACAAAGTGAGTTATAGGTTTGTGGCTTGAGCCACAAACAAAAACTCATTCTTGACATGTTCTCATTTTAAAAAAAATCTTTGTTAAATAAAATGAATAACAAGCTGGCCACTGACACTGGTCACTTTGGCCTAATTTTACCGTTTGAATGCTAATTAGTGTATTAGGAGATCATATGAACAATTGTTGATGTGGCTGACCAGTGGTCAGTGTTACTGACCAGTGGTCACTTTGGCCTATTTTCACTTTTTGACTGAATTTGGACAAAACGGCGGTTAACAGCCCCCCCAAAAAACAACAACAACAAAACAAGCAAGTACAACGCCGAGCGGCTGCAAAGTCCCCTCGCAGCTTCGCCGAGGTTCTCCGAAATCGGAATGTGTCGGCTGTACACATACATAAAAACGCATCAAAACAGCACGTAAATACATAAAAACGCATCAAAACAGCACGTAACTGTATAGTTTTTTATATATAGCCTTGGGGTTCGGACCCGTGATTTGAGCGCGCGCGATCATGCGCAGACGCGCGCTCAGAAAAATTCATCACAACTGTGTTATAGACCATTCATCAAGAAATGTTGTGAAAAAAACTGCATTAAAATAGATGCAAAACTTCGCGAGATATTAGCGATTATGTGTTTCGGGGTTTGAACCCCGTAATTGGCGCGACCTTGACCTTAATGTAAAACTAAATACATCAGTGGATAGCTTGCATCTTGGCAAACTAGTATACCAAATTTCATGATGATAGACTGAATAGTTTTTGAGACAAACGGACGAATAGCCGGACGGACGGAGGCACGCCGGACGGACGGAGGCACGCCGGACGGACGGAGGCACGCCGGACGGACGGAGGCACGCCGGCCGGACGGACGGACACCGGACGGACGGACGGACCAGACAAAAACAATAGCTCCCCGAACCTTCGGCTCGGGGAGAATTTTTTTTTCTGATGGTGGTGGAAAATCCTGGTGGAAGGATTTCTTGGCTGGCTATGTAGCTCCCTGAGCCAACGGCGGACCCCCCCCCCCCCCCCCCTACGAATCATTTGGTCCGCCCCTGCATTGTCATTGCATGCCCCCAGTTCTGTAAGAACAGGAGCATACTGGAATGGAAACGAGGGCATGTGCGTTTCTCTGTTTGTCCGCGCGCGCGTGTATGTGTGTGTGCGTGTGCGTGTGTGTGTGTGTGTGTGTGTGCTTGCGTGCGTGAGCGCACACGCGTTAGCATCTGATAACAAATGAGTTCCGTGTCATAGCGCGTACACCACTGAACCGATCGTAGCAAAACTTGGTACTATGATTTCTGAAGTCCGTCGATTCACACTGCGATACATGACAGGTTCACCGGATGGCAAGTCATATCAACGTAATCCCAGTGAATATGGTTGGATTATTACAAAGACGCTGATCATTTTAAAGACAGTGGACGGATTTTGGGCATGAGAAAGATTATTTTAATTAAAATATTTAATCATTCAGTATTGCCATGCCGCTACTGAGGTAGTTTTAACACAAAAACACCCACAATGACGTAAGAGTAAACAGTTACCTCCCTTGACTTCCTCATGAACTGGAAGCACAGTTTATATGGATCCTCCATCTTGTTTTTCTTTTGCCTATTGTCAATAATTTATCAAACTTTCATTATAACAACCATCGTGGTTTTGCGATGTTAACATGACTTACCCAGCCAAACATGTGGTCAATGTCGTCGTTACAACTCATTACAACAACCATCGTGGTTTTGCGATGTTAACATGACTTACCCAGCCAAACATGTGGTCAATGTCGTCGTTGCTGAAGGTGTTGGTTCTGCTTAGGAAAGTAGGCAACACGTAGTGATGGAATGCGATCAAGGCCAGGCCTCGCCACTGTGAGCACCCACCTGGATTGTCACGGACTCCCTCGACCATGCATCGAATTACGGTGGGGAAATACCTGGGATGATCACATAACAAACGACCACATAACAAAGATACCGAAACACTCATACATCTTGCTACCAGTCTGGTTCCATCAAAGCTGACTTATGGACAGGAAGTTTATTTTTCGGCTTCTCAGACAATACTAAAACGGTTACAAAGTGTAGACAGTAAAGCTGTTAAAGTAGCACTGGGCGTACCAGTATATACAAATACGTTTAATGCATACAGAGAAGCTAGTTTGTTGTCACTTGACGATCAACGTAAACTGGCCACTGCCAAGTATGTGACTAGAAGTATTTTAGTGTTTAATTCAGTGACAAATTAAATATTCCTTGATTCTAAAGAGGATTTCCCTAAGAGGGCACATAATCTTTTTTACTTTCAGCCAATTATAAATAATTATTATGCAGATGATTTATTTAGAAAATGTGAGATTGATATTAAGTCAATTTCAAGTACACCAACAGTGCCTATTGTTCCTCAGTGGGAGCATAATTCTCCAAAATTGGATATAGATTATACTACTCTGAAAAAAGACGATAATATCAATTTAATATTAGTAGAGGCCAAAGAACACCTCAAAAATACATATCCACGTCATCTTAAGATTTACACAGATGGCTCAGTTTTAGAATCTTATACAGGAACTGGATTTGTGATCCCTGATTTAAAAGTTAGAAAATCATTTTGTTTAGGAAAAGACTTTTCTGTATATATTGCAGAACTATATGCTGTCCTTATAGCATTATCTTGGATATCTGATGTTAATGTGGCGAATTACAGCATTCTAATTTGTGTTGACTCTAAATCTTTCCTTTATAGCTTAAGAAATTGGAATGTAAACATTAGGAGAGACTTGATTTTTTATATCAAATTCATGATACATTCTATCATAGCTAAAGGAATATTTGTAGAGTTTTGCTGGATTCTATCACATTGTGGTATTTATTGGAATGAAATAGCTGATACATTAGCAAAAGAAGGTGCTCTTATAACAAATCCAGACAGTACATTAAAACTGGAAAAACATGAAATAAATTCAATATTAGAAAATTGTATGAACAATGAAAAACTTCCAAGGAACACAAAAGTGCTATTATGTCAAAGATCTTTGTCTAGTTCAATCTACAAAATTCGCCTATTTTCATGGAAGACCAAAATTTCCAAAGATGTAGAATGCGCTTGTGGTCAGCCACTGTCTATTCATCATATTTATTTTGAATGTTCAGTTTTAATTTCTATATACAACAATTTTAAGATAAATATTGCAAACTTAGGTCCTTTAAAAGAAATAATTTACAGCTCTGAAATTATTAACATTGCAAAGATTATATCCAAGTCTAATATCACCATTGTTTTGAACATACTTTAAATTAAATTAAATCAATCAATCAATCACATAATAAACGAAGTATTGACCATGTTGACGATAATTCCGATGACAAACGGTGATTAAGGCCAGTCATGCGTTTCCCATCGGCGAGCGAAGTTAGCCGAGTACAGCTAGCAAAGATAGGGGGAAATAAAGAAATTGAACAAAGGGTGAATACTCTCTTTCTAATTAACTCCCCTCCACCTAGGGGGAAATAGTCATCCGGTATGGTGTGCTACTAATGATAGCACTCAACTCGTCAAATATCCCCCTAGTTGTTAGAAAACTGTTTAAATGCTGATCGATTCGATCAGAAAGTCGGCCGCCATTTTATTTATCTAACGTATTTATTGGCGAGGCCGCTGTCGCTGCTAACCTAGCAGCTAGCTGCTACGATGATGTGGTGTCCAATTGAATATCTTCCTGCTGTCTGTCATCTACTATCTTTCTGACTTATTGGCCCATTATGCATACCTACTATAAGTAGTAGTAGTAGTAGTAGTAGTAGTAGTAGTAGTAGTAGTAGTAGTAGTAGTAGTCACAGCATTTGTTGTTGCTGGTTGTTATGTGTATTTTACCGGCCAAACGAAGTCTGACCGGTATTGCTTTGTCTGCTCATGTTATTGGATTTTTGTTTCATGTTTTTATTCCATTTCAATTGTGTGTAAAGCGTCCTGTAACCTACATAGTAGGATGGGCGATATATAAATTTTCCTCATTATTATTATTATTATTATTATCCTGTCTTTTTTGTTTATCTTTCAAATTTTCTCCTTTGAGCTCCTCCGAAATCGGAATGTGTCGGCTGGATGCAGCGGGGAGACAAGCGAAAACTGAAAACCAGACACATATGCACCTGGTCCTTTATGGCCGTATCACCCGGGAACACGACAGAAGAAGAAGATGCGTGATCATTCACTTGACAAGAACTGGTTCATAACTTGCCAATTGTCATCAACGCTTTTTGGGCAATCTTGTGCTTAAGACCCCCCTCTCATTTTTTAGAATTCTCCATCTCAAGTCATCATTCGGTTTAATAAACATAATCTTCGCCCTGGGCTAGCTGATCCTAACCTGTCCTGTTCGGCAGAATGGCAGAATGGTGCTTCTCGGTTCACATTTCAATACAGACCTTTGAGGGAGTGTGGATGAAGTACAACATAGCCAACATATTAACCTACAACGTTCACAAGCAGACCAACCAGCCAACCAACAACTACATGTAGTGATATTTCCAGCCAGCTGGTCCACACTAAGCTGCTCTATCTGGATGACGTTGGCCATTGTGGGACGTACAATGTTCACAAACAGACCAACCAGCCAACCAACAACTACATGTAGTGATATTTCCAGCCAGCTGGTCCACACTAAGCTGCTCTATCTGGATGACGTTGGCCATTGTGGGACGTACAATGTTCACAAGCAGACCAACCAGCCAACCAACAACTACATGTAGTGATATTTCCAGCCAGCTGGTCCACACTAAGCTGCTCTATCTGGATGACGTTGGCCATTGTGGGACGTACAATGTTCACAAACAGACCAACCAGCCAACCAACAACTACATGTAGTGATATTTCCAGCCAGCTGGTCCACACTAAGCTGCTCTATCTGGATGACGTTGGCCATTGTGGGACGTACAATGTTCACAAACAAATTAACTCACAACGATCAGAAACTGATTAGCATACAATGTTCACAAACAAATTAACTCACAACGATCAGAAACTGATTAACATAGTCCGATGGCTTGGAGTCAAAACGGACTATCTTTAGATAGTCCATTGACATATTATTCAGCTTTTTACGAAAACTAATAACTTGTACAAAACAAAAACTGCTGAAATATAAAAAGCACAACCCCCTTTTTATATTTCAGCAGTCATTGTTTGACACAATATATTAGATTTTGTAATACATCCAATAATACGTCAATGGACTATCTAAAGATAGTCCGTTTTGACTCCAAGCCATCGAGATTACAATGTTCACAAACAAATTAACTCACAACGATCAGAAACTGATTAACATACAATGTTCACAAACATATTTAAACACAATGTTCACAAACATATTTAAACACAATGTTCACAAACAGATTTAAACACAATGTTCACAAACAGACTTAAGCACAATGTTTACAAACAGATTTAAACACAATGTTCACAAACAGATTTAAACACAATGTTCACAAACAGATTTAAACACAATGTTCACAAACAGATTTAAACACAATATTCACAAACAGATTTAAACACAATGTTCACAAACATATTTAAACACAATGTTCACAAACAGATTTAAACACAATGTTCACAAACAGATTTGAACACAATGTTCACAAACAGATTTAAACACAATGTTCACAAACAGATTTAAACACAATGATTTAACACCCATGTCACTGAAAGGCATCAAATGAGGGTCTGGTATCCAGTGACCTTATGTTCTTCATTTTGGGAGGCAAGGACAGGTCCTATGTTGTGCATGTCACAGAGGAATCCCCAATATTGCAGACACAATATTTTCTCTACCCGGGTATAAGTTCAATGGTAAAATTTGGCTGAGGAATGGCTAGCGTTGAAAGGGTTAAGACGTTCACCTGCCAGATTCAATGCGTGACTACAGCGTGAGTGACCCGGGTTCGAATCCCAGCCTCTCCTTTTCTTTCTAAATTCGACAGGAAAATCAAACTGAACGTCGAGTCCTTGAGATGGGAACTTAAAGCTAGTCTGACCCTTGTGCTTACGCACGTAACAATCCCGCAGCAGCTAAAAGTCTGTAAGAGCAGGAAGAAATCTCGCTGCCTGGTATAACCAAATTGATAGCTAGATTTCCCAAGTCTACCCCCACCCACCCCCAAACAAGGGGAGGCGCTGCTCTTGCGGGGACGCACTCTACGGGGGAGAGCAGCCCGAATTTCACAGAGATAAGTCTCTGTGACTAGAATATACCAACTAATGCCAACACACACAACTCACGTGTTGATTTTTCCAGCCAGCTGCTCCATCCCCAGCTGATTTATCTGGCTGACGTTGTCCATGGTGTAGCCCATGGCGGCCAAGGCTTTGATGCTGCACCGATGATGGATCTCCTCCACATTGTTGTCATCGTAACACTGCTCGGCACCTACCAGGTCCGCTTCCGTCAACCGGCTCAACACTGATCAGGAGAAAGAAGACAGTTCTCATCATCATAAGACAACTCCCTAACTCAAGACTTGGGGGGGAACTTTGCGGTAACATTTACAAAGGAATCCCAGAACGGGTCTTCACCGATCGTACACAGCTTGGGTTAAGGCCTAAAGTGTTACAAAGCCATAGTATATTTTATTTTTTAATGATTCAAGTCCTAGTGTGACGTAAACTCCGCCCTTCCTAGAGTTTTTTTCTCCACAGTTTTGATCAGAAATCAGCAGCACATTGAGCATTGTAGTTTACATGACCTACTTTGGCTTCCTGTGCAATATTGCTGGCAGTTTAAGTTAGCAGTTCTTGTTTTCCGTCATTTCAATGAACCTCTCCCACAGTATCTCTCTTCTTCTCTCTGTGCCTATCAAAGCCTTCGCACTCTCCGCTCTTCTTCACAGACAATCCACAAGCGGTCCCTGAAATCTGTTGGTGAGAGAGCCTTCAGTTTCAAAGCACCTGCCATCTGGAACTACCTCCCTGAAGACCTCCGAAATCACCCTACTCCTTCTTCTTTCAAATCTCAACTCAAGACCTTACTTACTTAGTCACATTAGCCAGCCGGGGCTGAAGGGGCACCACTGATATCTGACAACCCTTCTCCATCCGACCCTGTCCTCAGCTAGCCTCATAGTTCTGGCAAAAGGCAGACCCGTCCAATCCCTGATGTTGTCCTCCCAGCCGGCTTCCTTGGTCTTCCTCCTCTCCTCTCACCTGGTCCAGTGCCTTGAAGGATGGATTGGGCGAGCCCGGTTGATCTTGTTACGTGGCAGTACTACTTCATGTTTCTAATTTTAACAATTGAAAGGAGGTCATCATATGGTCCAATGGCTACTTTGACTCGGTTCCGCACTTCATCGTGTGTGATTCGATCTCTGAATGTGATGCCCAAGAGTTTTCTATAGCACCTCATTTCGAATGCTTGCATTCTTTTTTCCAAGTCTGCAGTGAGGGTCCATGCTTCACACGAATACAGGAAGGTTAATATGACAAGAGAACGGACTACTTGGATCATAATTATATTTGTTGTTGATGTTCTTATCCTTCCATATTATTTTCAGCTTTCTCAGCGCTGTTGTTGCCTGTGCTATTCTTGCTAGAACCTCTTTTCTCGACCCCTCATCTGTCACAATACTTACTACGTTTGCCTATCGCCCATCCCAGGGCATAGGCCGCCAACAAGACCGCTCCAGCTGTTCCTGTAGTGGGCCAGTCCATCCAGCTGTTCATGTCCTGGGCTAGTCCCTCCAGCTGTTCATGTCCTGGGCCAGTCTCTCCAGCTGTTCAGGTCCTGGGCCAGTCTCTCCAGCTGTTCAGATACTGGGCCAGTATCTCCAGCTGTTCAGGTCCTGGGCCAGTCCCTCCAGCTGTTCATGTCCTGGGCCAGTATCTCCAGCTGTTCAGGTCCTGGGCCAGTCTCTCCAGCTGTTCAGATCCTGGGCCAGTATCTCCAGCTGTTCATGTCCTGGGCCAGTCCCTCCAGCTGTTCATGTCCTGGGCCAGTCCCTCCAGCTGTTCATGTCCTGGGCCAGTATCTCCAGCTGTTCAGGTCCTGGGCCAGTCTCTCCAGCTGTTCATGTCCTGGGCCAGTATCTCCAGCTGTTCAGGTCCTGGGCCAGTCTCTCCAGCTGTTCATGTCCTGGGCCAGTCTCTCCAGCTGTTCATGTCCTGGGCCAGTCTCTCCAGCTGTTCAGGTCCTGGGCCAGTATCTCCAGCTGTTCAGGTCCTGGGCCAGTCCCTCCAGCTGTTCATGTCCTGGGCCAGTCTCTCCAGCTGTTCATGTCCTGGGCCAGTCTCTCCAGCTGTTCATGTCCTGGGCCAGTATCTCCAGCTGTTCATGTCCTGGGCCAGTCCCTACAGCTGTTCATGTCCTGGGCCAGTCTCTCCAGCTGTTCAGGTCCTGGGCCAGTCTTTCCAGCTGTTCATGTCCTGGGTCAGTATCTCCAGCTGTTCATGTCCTGGGCCAGTCTCTCCAGCTGTTCATGTCCTGGGCCAGTCTCTCCAGCTGTTCAGGTCCTGGGCCAGTATCTCCAGCTGTTCATGTCCTGGGCCAGTCTCTCCAGCTGTTCAGGTCCTGGGCCAGTATCTCCAGCTGTTCAGGTCCTGGGCCAGTCTCTCCAGCTGTTCAGGCCAGTCTCTCCAGCTGTTTAGGTCCTGGGCCAGTCTCTCCAGCTGTTCATGTCCTGGGCCAGTCTCTCCAGCTGTTCAGGTCCTGGGCCAGTATCTCCAGCTGTTCATGTCCTGGGCCAGTCCCTCCAGCTGTTCATGTCCTGGGCCAGTCTCTCCAGCTGTTCATGTCCTGGGCCAGTCTCTCCAGCTGTTCATGTCCTGGGTCAATATCTCCAGCTGTTCATGTCCTGGGCCAGTCCCTACAGCTGTTCATGTCCTGGGCCAGTCTCTCCAGCTGTTCAGGTCCTGGGCCAGTCTCTCCAGCTGTTCATGTCCTGGGCCAGTATCTCCAGCTGTTCATGTCCTGGGCCAGTCTCTCCAGCTGTTCATGTCCTGGGCCAGTCTCTCCAGCTGTTCATGTCCTGGGCCAGTCTCTCCAGCTGTTCAGGTCCTGGGCCAGTCTCTCCAGCTGTTCAGGTCCTGGGCCAGTATCTCCAGCTGTTCAGGTCCTGGGCCAGTCTCTCCAGCTGTTCAGGCCAGTCTCTCCAGCTGTTCAGGTCCTGGGCCAGTCTCTCCAGCTGTTCAGGTCCTGGGCCAGTCTCTCCAGCTGTTCAGGTCCTGGGCCAGTCTCTCCTGCTGTCCCCAGGTGAGGCCCATCTTCTTGGCGTCGGCCTCCAGGTCGTGTCGCCAGGTGTTCCTTGGCCGGCTTCTGTCAAATATCTATCAGAATGGCCCCAAGATATTTATAGTTAGCGATTCTTTCAAGATGTTGATCTTTCACCTTGATGTTGTTGTTAAGGCCGACTACTTTGACATGATGTTAGTCTTCTCAGCACTGATCTCCATGCCATATGCTGTGGATGTTGTGTCCAGCGTTTTCACGAGGTTCTCCAGTTCTTCTTCTTTACAAGCCCAGCCGTCGATAATATCAGCAAAACGAAGGTTTGTAATTGTTCTGCCGCCAATGCTGACTGTGCCCTTATGGTTTTCCAGAGCGTTGTCCATAATCCTCCCCAGGAAGATGTTGAAGAGACTGGAGAGAGTAGGCAGCCTAGTCTGAGTCCAACTGATGTCCGGAACCAGTCTCCTGTCATGCCATTGTAGAGTACTGCACTTGCTGCTTTCTCATACATCTTAGTCCAACTGTTGTCCGAAACCAGTCTTCAGCCCTGCCATTGTAGAGTACTGTACTTGCTACTTTCTCATGCATCTTAGTCCAACTGATGTCCGGAACCAGTCTCCTGTCATGCCCTTGTAGAGTACTGCATTGGCTGCTTTCTCATACAGATTCTTAATTACGGTTATGAGTTTGGTTCTGATGTTCTACTTGTGCATAGTGGTCCAAAGTGCTCTATGCCAAACCATCAAGACCTACCTCTTCAAAAAAGCTGTTTCCCTTCTGTAGATCTCTTCTGAACACTGTCAGTATTACCCTCCACCCCATCACAACTATGGTCGTGGTGTGAATATTGAACATTGAACATTGGTTTATTGCCATGAAACCTAAACAAAGGCTTATAAGGCACAAGTTAAGATTGCAAACAACGCAAAATACTATTCATGCTTTTTGTTAAAACAAATACTAACATATTTTGCCACAAATGGCTGTAGTTCATCTAACATAATCATATCTGATGGTGTGTGTGTGTGTGTGTGTGTGTGTGTGTGTGTGTGTGTGTGTGTGTGTGTGTGTGTGTGTGTGTGTGTGTGTGTCGTGTGTGTGTGTGTGAGAGTGCGTGCGTGCGTGCGTGTGCGTGTGCGTGTGTGCATTATTTATATAAAGTTTATTTATCTATTTATTCTTATTTTGGTGCTTTATAAATAGTGTACTGTTGGGTGAATTAGTTAGTATGAAAGGTGGGCGAAAGCGCATTGAGTTGCATAGCAAGAAATGTGCTTTATTATTATTACTAGCGCAACGCCGAATACCGGTAACGCCTAGTACCGGCAACGCCTAGAAACGGTAACTCCAAGTACTGGTAACGCGGAGTACAGCAAATTTGAAGCGATTCAGTGAAGAAACGGCGGAGTTATAAGGCCCCATTTCCCGTTGGCACTGCTCTGAGAGTGACGCTCTCTCCCGATTTTCTTCAAATTTGCTGCCCGGCTTTGCCCCGACCACAGCAAGCCTGGCAGCAAATTTGAAGCGATTCAGTCGAAAAACGGCGGAATGACAAAAAAACCTGTATCTCAAGTATGAAAAAGGTCTATATACGAGTAGGTAATACCATTGATTCACAAAACATATACAGAAAAGATGCCAACAGAAGCCTGGTAGAAGAGGGAGGGGAGGGGGTATCTTTAAAACACGGAAACAATGAGGCCCAAATAATACAATAAACAAAGTGACAAGACACTGTTTGAAAAAAGGCTACAACTGCAATCAGGCTCTCCTCAGTAGTCCTCACTCACTGTATGTAATGTAGGGGGTTACACTGGAGGTGTTCGGTGGGCAAAGCATTCCAGCCTGCTGGTACACATTGTGTAATGACGGTACTTACAGTGTGTAATGACAGTACTTACAGTGTGTAATGACGGTACTTACAGTGTGTAATGACGGTACTTACAGTGTGTAATGACAGTAATCGCAGTGTGTAATGACAGTACTTACAGTGAGTAATGACGGTACTTACAGTGTGTAATGACAGTAATCACAGTGTGTAATGACAGTACTCACAGTGTGTAATGACAGTACTTACAGTGTGTAATGACAGTACTCACAGTGTGTAATGACAGTACTCACAGTGTGTAATGACAGTACTCACAGTGTGTAATGACAGTACTTACAGTGTGTAATGACAGTAATCACAGTGTGTAATGACAGTACTTACAGTGTGTAATGACAGTACTTACAGTGTGTAATGACAGTACTTACAGTGTGTAATGACAGTACTTACAGTGTGTAATGACAGTACTTACAGTGAATAATGACAGTACTTACAGTGTAATGACAGTACTTACAGTGTGTAATGACAGTACTTACAGTGTGTAATGACAGTACTTACAGTGAATAATGACAGTACTTACAGTGACAGTACTTACAGTGAATAATGACAATACTTACAGTGACATAATGTACTTACAGTGTGTAATGACAGTACTTACAGTGTGTAATGACAGTACTTACAGTGTGTAATGACAGTACTTACAGTGAATAATGACAGTACTTACAGTGAATAATGACAGTACTTACAGTGAATAATGACAGTACTTACAGTGAATAATGACAGTACTTACAGTGAATAATGACAGTACTTACAGTGAATGACAGTACTTACAGTACTACTTACAGTGAATAATGACAGTACTTACAGTGAATAATGACAGTACTTACAGTGAATAATGACAGTACTTACAGTGTGTAATGACAGTACTTACAGTGAATAATGACAGTACTTACAGTGTGTAATGACAGTACTTACAGTGAATAATGACAGTACTTACAGTGTGTAATGACAGTACTTACAGTGTGTAATGACAGTACTTACAGTGTGTAATGACAGTACTTACAGTGTGTAATGACAGTACTTACAGTGTGTAATGACAGTACTTACAGTGTGTAATGACAGTACTTACAGTGTGTAATGACACTTACAGTAATGACAGTACTTACAGTGTGTAATGACAGTACTTACAGTGTGTAATGACAGTACTTACAGTGTGTAATGACAGTACTTACAGTGTGTAATGACAGTACTTACAGTGTGTAATGACAGTACTTACAGTGAATAATGACAGTACTTACAGTGTGTAATGACAGTACTTACAGTGTGTAATGACAGTACTTACAGTGTGTAATGACAGTACTTACAGTGTGTAATGACAGTACTTACAGTGTGTAATGACAGTACTACTTACAGTGTAATGACAGTACTTACAGTGTGTAATGACAGTACTTACAGTGTGTAATGACAGTACTTACAGTGTAATGACAGTAATGACAGTACTTACAGTGTGTAATGACAGTACTTACAGTGTGTAATGACAGTACTTACAGTGTGTAATGACAGTACTTACAGTGTGTAATGACAGTACTTACAGTGTGTAATGACAGTACTTACAGTGTGTAATGACAGTACTTACAGTGTGTAATGACAGTACTTACAGTGTGTAATGACAGTACTTACAGTGTGTAATGACAGTACTTACAGTGTGTAATGACAGTACTTACAGTGTGTAATGACAGTACTTACAGTGAATAATGACAGTACTTACAGTGAATAATGACAGTACTTACAGTGTATAATGACAGTACTTACAGTGAATAATGACAGTACTTACAGTGTGTAATGACAGTACTTACAGTGTGTAATGACAGTACTTACAGTGTGTAATGACAGTACTTACAGTGTGTAATGACAGTACTTACAGTGTGTAATGACAGTACTTACAGTGTGTAATGACAGTACTTACAGTGTGTAATGACAGTACTTACAGTGTGTAATGACAGTACTTACAGTGTGTAATGACAGTACTTACAGTGTGTAATGACAGTACTTACAGTGTGTAATGACAGTACTTACAGTGTGTAATGACAGTACTTACAGTGTGTAATGACAGTACTTACAGTGTGTAATGACAGTACTTACAGTGTGTAATGACAGTACTTACAGTGTGTAATGACAGTACTTACAGTGTGTAATGACAGTACTTACAGTGTGTAATGACAGTACTTACAGTGTGTAATGACAGTACTTACAGTGTGTAATGACAGTACTTACAGTGTGTAATGACAGTACTTACAGTGTGTAATGACAGTACTTACAGTGTGTAATGACAGTACTTACAGTGTGTAATGACAGTACTTACAGTGTGTAATGACAGTACTTACAGTGTGTAATGACAGTACTTACAGTGTGTAATGACAGTACTTACAGTGTGTAATGACAGTACTTACAGTGTGTAATGACAGTACTTACAGTGTGTAATGACAGTACTTACAGTGAATAATGACAGTACTTACAGTGTGTAATGACAGTACTTACAGTGTGTAATGACAGTACTTACAGTGAATAATGACAGTACTTACAGTGTGTAATGACAGTACTTACAGTGTGTAATGACAGTACTTACAGTGTGTAATGACAGTACTTACAGTGTGTAATGACAGTACTTACAGTGTGTAATGACAGTACTTACAGTGTATAATGACAGTACTTACAGTGAATAATGACAGTACTTACAGTGTGTAATGACAGTACTTACAGTGTGTAATGACAGTACTTACAGTGTGTAATAATGACAGTACTACTACAGTGTGTAATGACAGTACTTACAGTGTGTAATGACAGTACTTACAGTGTGTAATGACAGTACTTACAGTGTGTAATGACAGTACTTACAGTGTGTAATGACAGTACTTACAGTGTGTACAGTACTTACAGTGTGTAATGACAGTACTTACAGTGTGTAATGACAGTACTTACAGTGTGTAATGACAGTACTTACAGTGTGTAATGACAGTACTTACAGTGTGTAATGACAGTACTTACAGTGAATAATGACAGTACTTACAGTGTGTAATGACAGTACTTACAGTGTGTAATGACAGTACTTACAGTGTGTAATGACAGTACTTACAGTGTGTAATGACAGTACTTACAGTGTGTAATGACAGTACTTACAGTGTGTAATGACAGTACTTACAGTGTGTAATGACAGTACTTACAGTGTGTAATGACAGTACTTACAGTGTGTAATGACAGTACTTACAGTGTGTAATGACAGTACTTACAGTGTGTAATGACAGTACTTACAGTGTGTAATGACAGTACTTACAGTGTGTAATGACAGTACTTACAGTGTGTAATGACAGTACTTACAGTGTGTAATGACAGTACTTACAGTGTGTAATGACAGTACTTACAGTGTGTAATGACAGTACTTACAGTGTGTAATGACAGTACTTACAGTGTGTAATGACAGTACTTACAGTGTGTAATGACAGTACTTACAGTGTGTAATGACAGTACTTACAGTGTGTAATGACAGTACTTACAGTGTGTAATGACAGTACTTACAGTGTGTAATGACAGTACTTACAGTGTGTAATGACAGTACTTACAGTGTGTAATGACAGTACTTACAGTGTGTAATGACAGTACTTGTGTAATGACAGTACTTACAGTGTGTAATGACAGTACTTACAGTGTGTAATGACACAGTGTGTAATGACAGTACTTACAGTGTGTAATGACAGTACTTAATGTGTAATGACAGTACTTACAGTGTGTAATGACAGTACTTACAGTGTGTAATGACAGTACTTACAGTGTGTAATGACAGTACTTACAGTGTGTAATGACAGTACTTACAGTGTGTAATGACAGTACTTACAGTGAATAATGACAGTACTTACAGTGAATAATGACAGTACTTACAGTGAATAATGACAGTACTTACAGTGTGTAATGACAGTACTTACAGTGTGTAATGACAGTACTTACAGTGTGTAATGACAGTACTTACAGTGTGTAATGACAGTACTTACAGTGTGTAATGACAGTACTTACAGTGTGTAATGACAGTACTTACAGTGTGTAATGACAGTACTTACAGTGTGTAATGACAGTACTTACAGTGTGTAATGACAGTACTTACAGTGTGTAATGACAGTACTACTTACAGTGTGTAATGACAGTACTTACAGTGTGTAATGACAGTACTTACAGTGACAGTACTTACAGTGAATAATGACAGTACTTACAGTGTATAATGACAGTACTTACAGTGAAGTGACAGTACTGACAGTACTACAGTGTGTGTAATGACAGTACTTACAGTGAATAATGACAGTACTGAATACAGTACTTACAGTGTGTAATGACAGTACTTACAGTGAATAATGACAGTACTTACAGTGAATAATGACAGTACTTACAGTGAATAATGACAGTACTTACAGTGAATAATGACAGTACTTACAGTGAATAATGACAGTACTGTGACAGTACTTACAGTGAATAATGACAGTACTTACAGTGACAGTACTTACAGTGAATAATGACAGTACTTGACAGTGTGAATAATGACAGTACTTACAGTGAATAATGACAGTACTTACAGTGTGTAATGACAGTACTTACAGTGAATAATGACAGTACTTACAGTGTGTAATGACAGTACTTACAGTGAATAATGACAGTACTTACAGTGAATAATGACAGTACTTACAGTGAATAATGACAGTACTGTGTAATGACAGTACTTACAGTGAATAATGACAGTACTTACAGTGAATAATGACTACTACAGTGAATAATGACAGTACAGTGAATAATGACAGTACTTACAGTGAATAATGACAGTACTTACAGTGTGTAATGACAGTACTTACAGTGTAATGACAGTACTTACAGTGTGTAATGACAGTACTTACAGTGAATAATGACAGTACTTACAGTGTGTAATGACAGTACTTACAGTGACAGTACTTACAGTGAATAATGACAGTACTTACAGTGAATAATGACAGTACTTACAGTGTGTAATGACAGTACTTACAGTGAATAATGACAGTACTTACAGTGTGTAATGACAGTACTTACAGTGTGTAATGACAGTACTTACAGTGAATAATGACAGTACTTACAGTGAATAATGACAGTACTTACAGTGAAATGACAGTACTTACAGTGAATGAGTACTTACAGTGTGTAATGACAGTACTTACAGTGTGAATAATGACAGTACTTACAGTGAATAATGACAGTACTGAATAATGACACAGTGAATAATGACAGTACTTACAGTGAATAATGACAGTACTTACAGTGTATAATGACAGTACTTACAGTGAATAATGACAGTACTTACAGTGTATAATGACAGTACTTACAGTGAATAATGACAGTACTTACAGTGAATAATGACAGTACTTACAGTGAATAATGACAGTACTTACAGTGAATAATGACAGTACTTACAGTGTGTAATGACAGTACTCACAGTGTGTAATGACAGTACTTACAGTGTATAATGACAGTACTTACAGTGAATAATGACAGTACTCACAGTGAATAATGACAGTACTCAGTGTGTAATGACAGTGAATAATGACAGTGTGTAATGACAGTACTCACAGTGTGTAATGACAGTACTTACAGTGAATAATGACAGTACTTACAGTGAATAATGACAGTACTTACAGTGTATAATGACAGTACTTACAGTGAATAATGACAGTACTTACAGTGAATAATGACAGTACTTACAGTGTGTAATGACAGTACTCACAGTGAATAATGACAGTACTTACAGTGTGTAATGACAGTACTTACAGTGAATAATGACAGTACTTACAGTGTATAATGACAGTACTTACAGTGAATAATGACAGTACTTACAGTGTATAATGACAGTACTTACAGTGAATAATGACAGTACTCACAGTGAATAATGACAGTACTCACAGTGAATAATGACAGTACTTACAGTGTATAATGACAGTACTCACAGTGAATAATGACAGTACTTACAGTGAATAATGACAGTACTTACAGTGAATAATGACAGTACTTACAGTGAATAATGACAGTACTTACAGTGAATAATGACAGTACTTACAGTGTATAATGACAGTACTTACAGTGTGTAATGACAGTACTTACACAGTGACAGTAATGACACAGTACTTACAGTGTGTAATGACAGTACTTACAGTGTAATAATGACAGTACTCACAGTGTGTAATGACAGTACTCACACATGTGACAGTACTTACAGTGAATAATGACAGTACTAATGAGACAGTACTTACAGTAGTACTCACAGTGTGTAATGACAGTACTCACAGTGCTATCTGGACGTCATGTCGGAAACGACAGTGAACATGATAGTCTTACAGGCCTTGCACAATTGCACAGTCTCTGTGAAATTCAGTGCTCCCACATGGAGAGCGCGTCGCACACATGTACTTTAAAACAATGTGTAATGACAGTACTCACAGTGTGTAATGACAGTACTCACAATGTGTAATGACAGTACTCACAGTGTGACGGTACTCACAATGTGTAATGATAATACTCACAATGTGTAATGATAGTACTCACAATGTGTAATGATAATGACAATGTAATGATAGTACTCACAATGTGTAATAATGACAGTACTCACAATGTGTAATGACAGTACTCACAATGTGTAATGATAGTACTCACAATGTGTAATGATAGTACTCACAATGTGTAATGATAGTACTCACAATGTGTAATGATAGTACTCACAATGTGTAATGATAGTACTCACAATGTGTAATGATAGTACTCACAATGTGTAATGATAGTACTCACAATGTGTAATGATAGTACTCACAATGTGTAATGATAGTACTCACAATGTGTAATGATAGTACTCACAATGTGTAATGATAGTACTCACAATGTGTAATGATAGTACTCACAATGTAATGACAGTACTCACAATGTGTAATGATAATGATACTCACAATGTGTAATGATAGTACTCACAATGTGTAATGATAGTACTCACAATGTGTAATGATAGTACTCACAATGTGTAATGATAGTACTCACAATGTAATGATAGTACTCACAATGTGTAATGATAATGACAGTACTCACAACTGTGTAATGATAGTACTCACAATGTGTAATGATAGTACTCACAATGTGTAATGATAGTACTCACAATGTGTAATGATAGTACTCACAATGTGTAATGATAGTACTCACAATGTGTAATGATAGTACTCACAATGTGTAATGATAGTACTCACAATGTGTAATGATAGTACTCACAATGTGTAATGATAGTACTCACAATGTGTAATGATAGTACTCACAATGTGTAATGATAGTACTCACAATGTGTAATGATAGTACTCACAATGTGTAATGATAGTACTCACAATGTAATGATAGTACTCACAATGTGTAATGATAGTACTCACAATGTGTAATGATAGTACTCACAATGTGATAGTACTCACAATGTGTAATGATAGTACTCACAATGTGTAATGATAATACTCACAATGTGTAATGATAGTACTCACAATGTGTAATGATAGTACAATGTGTAATGACAATGTGTAATGATAGTACTCACAATGTGTAATGATAGTACTCACAATGTGTAATGATAGTACTCACAATGTGTAATGATAGTACTCACAATGTGTAATGATAGTACTCACAATGTGTAATGATAGTACTCACAATGTGTAATGATAGTACTCACAATGTGTAATGATAGTACTCACAATGTGTAATGATAATACTCACAATGTGTAATGATAGTACTCACAATGTGTAATGATAATACTCACAATGTGTAATGATAGTACTCACAATGTGTAATGATAATACTCACAATGTGTAATGATAATACTCACAATGTGATAATGATAATACTCACAATGTGTAATGATAGTACTCACAATGTGTAATGATAGTACTCACAATGTGTAATGATAGTACTCACAATGTGTAATGATAGTACTCACAATGTGTAATGATAGTACTCACAATGTGTAATGATAGTACTCACAATGTGTAATGATAGTACTCACAATGTACTCACAATGTAATGATAGTACTCACAATGTGTAATGATAGTACTCACAATGTGTAATGATAGACTCACAATGTAATGATAGTACTCACAATGTGTAATGATAGTACTCACAATGTGTAATGATAGTACTCACAATGTGTAATGATAGTACTCACAATGTGTAATGATAGTACTCACAATGTGTAATGATAGTACTCACAATGTGTAATGATAGTACTCACAATGTGTAATGATAGTACTCACAATGTGTAATGATAGTACTCACAATGTGTAATGATAGTACTCACAATGTGTAATGATAGTACTCACAATGTAATGATAGTACTCACAATGTGTAATGATAGTACTCACAATGTGTAATGATAGTACTCACAATGTGTAATGATAGTACTCACAATGTGTAATGATAGTACTCACAATGTGTAATGATAGTACTCACAATGTGTAATGATAGTACTCACAATGTAATGATAGTACTCACAATGTGTAATGATAGTACTCACAATGTGTAATGATAGTACTCACAATGTGTAATGATAGTACTCACAATGTGTAATGATAGTACTCACAATGTGTAATGATACAATGTGTAATGACTCACAATGTAAATGATAGTACTCACAATGTAATGATAGTACTCACAATGTGTAATGATAGTACTCACAATGTGTAATGATAGTACTCACAATGTAATGATAGTACTCACAATGTGTAATGATAGTACTCACAATGTGTAATGATAGTACTCACAATGTGTAATGATAGTACTCACAATGTGTAATGATAGTACTCACAATGTAATGATAATGTAATGATAGTACTCACAATGTGTAATGATAGTACTCACAATGTGTAATGATAGTACTCACAATGTGTAATGATAGTACTCACAATGTGTAATGATAGTACTCACAATGTGTAATGATAGTACTCACAATGTGATAATGACAATGTGTAATGATACTCACAATGTGTAATGATAGTACTCACAATGTGTAATGATAGTACTCACAATGTGTAATGATAGTACTCACAATGTGTAATGATAGTACTCACAATGTGTAATGATAGTACTCACAATGTGTAATGATAGTACTCACAATGTGTAATGATAGTACTCACAATGTGTAATGATAGTACTCACAATGTGTAATGATAGTACTCACAATGTGTAATGATAGTACTCACAATGTAATGATAGTACTCACAATGTGTAATGATAGTACTCACAATGTGTAATGATAGTACTCACAATGTGTAATGATAGTACTCACAATGTGTAATGATAGTACTCACAATGTGTAATGATAGTACTCACAATGTGTAATGATAGTACTCACAATGTGTAATGATATAGTACTCACAATGTGTAATGATAGTACTCACAATGTGTAATGATAGTACTCACAATGTGATAATGAATGATAGTACTCACAATGTGTAATGATAGTACTCACAATGTGTAATGATAGTACTCACAATGTGTATGAACTCACAATGTGTAATGATAGTACTCACAATGTGTAATGATAGTACTCACAATGTGTAATGATAGTACTCACAATGTGTAATGATAGTACTCACAATGTGTAATGATAGTACTCACAATGTGTAATGATAGTACTCACAATGTGTAATGATAGTACTCACAATGTGTAATGATAGTACTCACAATGTGTAATGATAGTACTCACAATGTGTAATGATAGTACTCACAATGTGTAATGATAGTACTCACAATGTGTAATGATAGTACTCACAATGTGTAATGATAGTACTCACAATGTGTAATGATAATACTCACAATGTGTAATGATAGTACTCACAATGTGTAATGATAGTACTCACAATGTGTAATGATAGTACTCACAATGTGTATGATAGTACTCACAATGTGTAATGATAGTACTCACAATGTGTAATGATAGTACTCACAATGTGTAATGATAGTACTCACAATGTGTAATGATAGTACTCACAATGTGTATGATAGTACTCACAATGTAATGTAATGATATAGTACTCACAATGTGTAATGATAGTACTCACAATGTGATAATACTCACAATGTGTAATGATAATACTCACAATGTGTAATGATAGTACTCACAATGTGTAATGATAGTACTCACAATGTGTAATGATAGTACTCACAATGTGATAATCACAATGAATGATAGTACTCACAATGTGTAATGATAGTACTCACAATGTGTAATGATAGTACTCACAATGTGTAATGATAGTACTCACAATGTGTAATGATAGTACTCACAATGTGTAATGATAGTACTCACAATGTGTAATGATAGTACTCACAATGTGTAATGATATAGTACTCACAATGTGTAATGATAGTACTCACAATGTGTAATGATAGTACTCACAATGTGTAATGATAGTACTCACAATGTGTAATGATAGTACTCACAATGTGTAATGATAGTACTCACAATGTGATAATGATAATGTACTCACAATGTGTAATGATAGTACTCACAATGTGTAATGATAGTACTCACAATGTGTAATGATAGTACTCACAATGTGTAATGATAGTACTCACAATGTGTAATGATAGTACTCACAATGTGTAATGATAGTACTCACAATGTGTAATGATAGTACTCACAATGTGTAATGATAGTACTCACAATGTGTAATGATAGTACTCACAATGTGTAATGATAGTACTCACAATGTGTAATGATAGTACTCACAATGTGTAATGATAGTACTCACAATGTGTAATGATAGTACTCACAATGTGTAATGATAGTACTCACAATGTGTAATGATAGTACTCACAATGTGTAATGATAGTACTCACAATGTGTAATGATAATACTCACAATGTGTAATGATAGTACTCACAATGTGTAATGATAGTACTCACAATGTGTAATGATAGTACTCACAATGTGTAATGATAGTACTCACAATGTGTAATGATAATGTGTACTCTCACAATGTGTAATGATAGTACTCACAATGTGTAATGATAACTCACAATGTGTAATGATAATACTCACAATGTGTAATGATAGTACTCACAATGTGTAATGATAGTACTCACAATGTGTAATGATAGTACTCACAATGTGTAATGATAGTACTCACAATGTGTAATGATAGTACTCACAATGTGATAATGATATGTACTCACAATGTGTAATGATAGTACTCACAATGTGTAATGATAGTACTCACAATGTGTAATGATAGTACTCACAATGTGATAATGATAGTACTCACAATGTGTAATGATAATACTCACAATGTGTAATGATAGTACTCACAATGATAGTCACAATGTGTAATGATAGTACTCACAATGTGTAATGATAGTACTCACAATGTGTAATGATAATACTCACAATGTGTAATGATAGTACTCACAATGTGTAATGATAGTACTCACAATGTGTAATGATAGTACTCACAATGTGTAATGATAATACTCACAATGTGTAATGATAGTACTCACAATGTGTAATGATAATACTCACAATGTGTAATGATAGTACTCACAATGTGCTCACAATGTGTATGATAGTACTCACAATGTGTAATGATAGTACTCACAATGTGTAATGATAGTACTCACAATGTGTAATGATAGTACTCACAATGTGTAATGATAGTACTCACAATGTGTAATGATAGTACTCACAATGTAATGATAGTACTCACAATGTGTAATGATAGTACTCACAATGTGTAATGATAGTACTCACAATGTAATGATAGTACTCACAATGTGTAATGATAGTACTCACAATGTGTAATGATAGTACTCACAATGTGTAATGATAATACTCACAATGTGTAATGATAGTACTCACAATGTGATAATGATATATACTCACAATGTGTAATGATAGTACTCACAATGTGTAATGAATGACAATGTGTAATGATACTCACAATGTGTAATGATAGTACTCACAATGTGTAATGATAGTACTCACAATGTGTATGTGTAATGATAGTACTCACAATGTGTAATGATAGTACTCACAATGTGTAATGATAGTACTCACAATGTGTAATGATAGTACTCACAATGTGTAATGATAATACTCACAATGTGTAATGATAGTACTCACAATGTAATGATAGTACTCACAATGTGTAATGATAGTACTCACAATGTGTAATGATAATGATAGTACTCACAATGTGTAATGATAATACTCACAATGTGTGAATGATATAATACTCACAATGTGTAATGATAATACTCACAATGTGTAATGATAGTACTCACAATGTGTAATGATAATACTCACAATGTGTAATGATAGTACTCACAATGTGTAATGATAGTACTCACAATGTGTAATGATAGTACTCACAATGTGTAATGATAATACTCACAATGTGTAATGATAGTACTCACAATGTGTAATGATAATACTCACAATGTGTAATGATAATGTGTAATGATAGTACTCACAATGTGTAATGATAATACTCACAATGTGTAATGATAGTACTCACAATGTGTAATGATAGTACTCACAATGTGCAATGATAATACTCACAATGTGTAATGATAGTACTCACAATGTGTAATGATAGTACTCACAATGTGTAATGATAGTACTCACAATGTGTAATGATAGTACTCACAATGTGTAATGATAGTACTCACAATGTGTAATGATAATACTCACAATGTGTAATGATAGTACTCACAATGTGTAATGATAGTACTCACAATGTGTAATGATAGTACTCACAATGTGTAATGATATATACTCACAATGTGTAATGATAATACTCACAATGTGTAATGATAGTACTCACAATGTGTAATGATAATGTACTCACAATGTGTAATGATAGTACTCACAATGTGTAATGATAATACTCACAATGTGTAATGATAGTACTCACAATGTGTAATGATAGTACTCACAATGTGTAATGATAGTACTCACAATGTGTAATGATAGTACTCACAATGTGTAATGATAGTACTCACAATGTGTAATGATAGTACTCACAATGTGATAATGTGTAATATAATACTCACAATGTGTAATGATAGTACTCACAATGTGTAATGATAATACTCACAATGTAATGATAGTACTCACAATGTAATGATAATGATAATGTACTCACAATGTGTAATGATAGTACTCACAATGTGTAATGATAGTACTCACAATGTGTAATGATAGTACTCACAATGTGTAATGATAGTACTCACAATGTGTAATGATAGTACTCACAATGTGTAATGATAGTACTCACAATGTGTAATGATAGTACTCACAATGTGTAATGATAATACTCACAATGTGTAATGATAGTACTCACAATGTGTAATGATAGTACTCACAATGTGTAATGATAATACTCACAATGTGTAATGATAGTACTCACAATGTGTAATGATAGTACTCACAATGTGTAATGATAGTACTCACAATGTGTAATGATAGTACTCACAATGTGTAATGATAATACTCACAATGTGTAATGATAATACTCACAATGTGTAATGATAATACTCACAATGTGATAACTCACAATGTGTAATAACAATGTGTAATGATAGTACTCACAATGTGTAATGATAGTACTCACAATGTGTAATGATAGTACTCACAATGTGTAATGATAGTACTCACAATGTGTAATGATAGTACTCACAATGTGTAATGATAGTACTCACAATGTGTAATGATAGTACTCACAATGTGTAATGATAATACTCACAATGTGTAATGATAGTACTCACAATGTGTAATGATAGTACTCACAATGTGTAATGATAGTACTCACAATGTGTAATGATAGTACTCACAATGTGTAATGATAGTACTCACAATGTGTAATGATAATACTCACAATGTGATAATGAATGATAGTACTCACAATGTGTAATGATAATACTCACAATGTGTAATGATAGTACTCACAATGTGATAATGATAATACTCACAATGTGTAATGATATAGTACTCACAATGTGTAATGATAATACTCACAATGTAATGATAATCACAATGTGCATATAGTACTCACAATGTGTAATGATAGTACTCACAATGTAATGATAACTGAATAATACTCACAATGTGTAATGATAGTACTCACAATGTGTAATGATAGTACTCACAATGTGTAATGATAGTACTCACAATGTGTAATGATAGTACTCACAATGTGTAATGATAGTACTCACAATGTGTAATGATAATACTCACAATGTGTAATGATAGTACTCACAATGTGTAATGATAGTACTCACAATGTGTAATGATAGTACTCACAATGTGTAATGATAATACTCACAATGTGTAATGATAGTACTCACAATGTGTAATGATAATACTCACAATGTGTAATGATAGTACTCACAATGTGTAATGATAGTACTCACAATGTGTAATGATAGTACTCACAATGTGTAATGATAATACTCACAATGTGATAATGATAGTACTCACAATGTGTAATGATAATACTCACAATGTGTAATGATAATACTCACAATGTGTAATGATAATACTCACAATGTGTAATGATAGTACTCACAATGTGTAATGATAATACTCACAATGTGTAATGATAATACTCACAATGTGTAATGATAATACTCACAATGTGTAATGATAGTACTCACAATGTGTAATGATAGTAACTCACAATGTGTAATGATAGTACTCACAATGTGATAACTCACAATGTGTAATGATAGTACTCACAATGTGTAATGATAGTACTCACAATGTGTAATGATAGTACTCACAATGTGTAATGATAGTACTCACAATGTGTAATGATAGTACTCACAATGTGTAATGATAGTACTCACAATGTGTAATGATAGTACTCACAATGTGTAATGATAGTACTCACAATGTGTAATGATAGTACTCACAATGTGTAATGATAGTACTCACAATGTGTAATGATAGTACTCACAATGTGTAATGATAGTACTCACAATGTGTAATGATAGTACTCACAATGTGTAATGATAATACTCACAATGTGTAATGATAGTACTCACAATGTGTAATGATAGTAATGATAGTACTCACAATGTGTAATGATAGTACTCACAATGTAATGATAGTACTCACAATGTGTAATGATAGTACTCACAATGTGTAATGATAGTACTCACAATGTAATGATAGTACTCACAATGTGTAATGATAGTACTCACAATGTGTAATGATAGTACTCACAATGTGTAATGATAGTACTCACAATGTGTAATGATAGTACTCACAATGTGTAATGATAGTACTCACAATGTGTAATGATAGTACTCACAATGTGTAATGATAGTACTCACAATGTGTAATGATAGTACTCACAATGTGTAATGATAGTACTCACAATGTGTAATGATAGTACTCACAATGTGTAATGATAGTACTCACAATGTGTAATGATAGTACTCACAATGTGTAATGATAGTACTCACAATGTGTAATGATAGTACTCACAATGTGTAATGATAGTACTCACAATGTGTAATGATAGTACTCACAATGTGTAATGATAGTACTCACAATGTGTAATGATAGTACTCACAATGTGTAATGATAGTACTCACACATGTGTAATGATAATACTCACAATGTGTAATGATAATACTCACAATGTGTAATGATAGTACTCACAATGTGTAATGATAGTACTCACAATGTGATAGTACTCACAATGTGTAATGATAGTACTCACAATGTGTGAATACTCACAATGTGTAATGATAGTACTCACAATGTGTAATGATAGTACTCACAATGTGTAATGATAGTACTCACAATGTGTAATGATAGTACTCACAATGTGTAATGATAGTACTCACAATGTGTAATGATAATACTCACAATGTGTAATGATAGTACTCACAATGTGTAATGATAGTACTCACAATGTGTAATGATAGTACTCACAATGTGTAATGATAGTACTCACAATGTGTAATGATAGTACTCACAATGTGTAATGATAGTACTCACAATGTGTAATGATAGTACTCACAATGTGTAATGATAGTACTCACAATGTGTAATGATAGTACTCACAATGTGTAATGATAGTACTCACAATGTGTAATGTAATGATATAGTACTCACAATGTGTAATGATAATACTCACAATGTGTAATGATAGTACTCACAATGTGTAATGATAGTACTCACAATGTGTAATGATAGTACTCACAATGTGTAATGACTCACAATGTGTAATGATAGTACTCACAATGTGTAATGATAGTACTCACAATGTGTAATGATAGTACTCACAATGTGTAATGATAATACTCACAATGTGTAATGATAGTACTCACAATGTGTAATGATAATACTCACAATGTGTAATGATAGAACTCACAATGTGTAATGATAATACTCACAATGTGTAATGATAGTACTCACAATGTGTAATGATAGTACTCAGAATGTAATGATAGTACTCACAATGTGTAATGATAATACTCACAATGTGTAATGATAATACTCACAATGTAATGATGGTACTCACAATGTAATGATAGTACTCACAATGTGTAATGATAATACTCACAATGTCTAACAACAGGGTGTACACTGGAAGTGTTGGGCTGACAAAGCCACCCAGTCTGCTGAGCCACTCTGGTCAGCATGTCTCGCTGAGCAATGGAGCAGTTCTGGATGTTGCTGATGAAACACTGCCTTACCGCGGGAAATACTGTGCTGTGAACACATTGACAAACAGAAAGATGGACGAGCGTGCATGTGCACAGACAGACAGACACAGACAGACAGACAGACAGACAGACAGACAGACAGACACACACACACACACACACACACACACACACACACACACACACACACACACACACACACACACACACACACACACACACACACACACACACACACACACACACACACACACACACACACACACACACACACACACACCTGCAGAAGACACGATCCAAGTTATGCACAGTGAGGTTATTGTGAAGCACTCTCTCTCTCTCTCTCTCTCTCTCTCTCTCTCTCTCTCTCTCTCTCTCTCTCTCTCTCTCTCTCTCTCTCTCTCTCTCTCTCTGTCTCTCTCCCCCTCTCTCTCTTTCTCTCTGTCTGTCTCTCTCTGTCTGTCTGTCTGTCTGTCTGTCTCTCTCTCTCTCTCTCTCTCTCTCTCTCTCTCTCTCCTCTCTCTCTCTCTCTCTCTCTCTCTCTCTCTCTCTCTCCCCCTCTCTCTCTCTTTCTCTCTGTCTGTCTCTCTCTGTCTGTCTCTCTCTGTCTGTCTGTCTGTCTGTCTGTCTGTCTGTCTGTCTGTCTGTCTCTCTCTCTCTCTCTCTCTCTCTCTCTCTCTCTCTCTCTCTCTCTCTCTCTCTCTCTCTCTCTCCTCTCTCTGTCTGCCTGTCTCCCTCCCTCACTGTGTCTGTCTCTCTGTTAAGTTTTCAATCCTGGAAAGCACAGCTTCCAAAACTGTCACCCTCCAGCTCACTTCTTTGATGTCCTTAGCGCGCAAAACATGCCGTTTTTCAAGAAACTGACAAATGAAGATCCATATTATTATTTGACACTGATAGGAAGAAGTGAGACGAGTGACAATTCTTTGGGTACAATAGTAAAAAATAATGCGCAAATATCTTCCAGTGAGAAAGCTCGCCACAAAATGGTTGTCCAAATTCCTAAGTGACGAACATAAGACTCGATGTAGATGTAATGCTTGTCCGACCAAAATGCTCTCAAAGTTTGGGCAAAATGGACTCAAATAAATATGCGATGTGATCACAGAGAACGAGACTTGTCAGAGCTTCTGTATCATTTTAACCCAAAGCGTCAGTGGTCTGTACTGGGACAAAGCAGTCTTACTGCATTCAAAATTCCTTGTTTGTAAGTGACACTTTGGCATTTCTTGAAGAACCCAAGGGCCTGTCATCATCATATAGTAAAAATCCAAGTGTCCGTGTGTGTGTCTGTCTGTCTGTCTGAAACACAAAACGGGCCTTATAACTCCGCCGTGTTTCGACCGAATCGCTTTAAATTTGCTGTGAGCCCTAACGGGGCGATGACAACGGCAACCGAGGCGGCCGTATCATTTTCGCGGTTTCGCAAATGCGCGAAACGCGCATCCGCGGCCTCTCGGTGCCCGTATCTCCGGCGTTTCTGGGCCGATTGCCTTCGAATTAGGCAGGAAGATGTCCGGGGCCGGGGACTATCCGTGTGCCAAACCAGAAGCGAATCGATTCAGAAATGCCGGAGATACGGGCGCCGACAGGCCGCTTCACGTTTTCACAAACCGTGGCGTAACCAGACCCGACATTGACTCGAGATTCAGAACATGCGTGACCAGGGATAGTGACTATCGTCGTGCAAAATTTCAACAGCATCCGTTCATAAACGCGCGCTATAACCCGAGTTATTTTGCAGGACGCTAATTTCAACCAACACTTGACACATAACCAAAGACTCTAAAAGGGGAAGATGGACTACTTAAGAGTTACGGAGAGCCTGGCTGATAGAATTATCGTTAGTGGGGTAGTTCACAGTGGCGGCTATGCAAAGACTCAGACTGGAATTTGAATGGAGAATTCAACTGGCCTATTGACGTGTTATGTCATAAAGATGTTTAAAAAGGACACAACCAGTGTTTCTGTCCTCACTACTCATATAGGGAAAAGGGACCGGATGTTAATCTTTTCTTTTCAATGTCTTTGGCTCTTTGCTTGCCTCATTGTGCTCGCACTGCAGCTATTTTATACAGACAGTGGAGAGAGAGAGAGAGAGAGAGAGAGAGAGAGAGAGAGAGAGAGAGAGAGAGAGAGAGAGAGAGAGAGAGAGAGAGAGAAAACTGACTGGGGTGTGGGGGGTGGGGGTGGGGTGGAGGTGGGGGTGGGAGTAGAACGCAGCAAGCTTCGCCCCCCCCCCCCCTAGGGATACTGGGAGGGGGGGCGTCTTCCATACAAATAGTTCCCCCACCTTCTGGAAGTTATGCGCTTATAACTACCTCTAATCTGTCAGTCTCTTTGATTCTGCCTTTTCCCTTTGCATGCTGTTATCTACTATTGTTCTGCCTTTCCGGTCCATTCTCCTGCCTTTTTTCAAGAAATACTTTCAAAAAGATTTCCTCTAGCCGAAGTCAGACATGCTGGGCCTAATTATTCTTACTTAGGCGCATAACAGCAGCATGATGCATCTACGTTCGTAATTGACAGAAACATGCCTGAACGACCGAAGAAGAAGAACTTAGAAGAGGAAGAAGAAGAAGTACTACTCTCTCTCTCTCTCTCTCTCTCTCTCTCTCTCTCTCTCTCTCTCTCTCTTCTCTCTCTCTCTCTCTCTCTCTCTCTCTCTCTCTCTCTCTGCGTGCGCGAGGTCAAAGTGAAAATGATTATGAAACACTCTTTCTGCGATAGGTCAAGATGTGCCCCCCCCCCTACATTTCAGGGGGGGGGGGGGGGGTGCGCGCGCGCATCGCAGTCTCTCTCTCTCTCTCTCTCTCTCTCTCTCTCTCTCTCTCTCTCTCTCTCTCTCTCTCTCTGTCTCTCTCTCTCTGTATTTGTCTGTCTGTCTCTCTCTCTGTGTCTCATGTCTCTGTATGTCTATGTGTCTCTCTCTCTGTCTGTCTGTCTCTCTCTGTCTGTCTGTCTGTCTCTCTCTCTCTCTCTCTCTCTCTCTCTCTGTCTGTCTGTCTGTCTGTCTGCCTCTGTGCCTGCTCCAGCGGAGGACGGGGGCTGGAGGGGGGAGGGGGGCCTGGAGGGGGGACGGGGGCTGGTGGGGGGAGGGGGGGGGAGGGGGGCTGGTGGGGGAGGGGGGCTGGTGGGGGGAGGGGGGCTGATGGAGGGGATGGTGGAGGGTGTGGTGGGGGGTGTTCAAGGGGGGGATGGGGGGGACAGGGGATGGTTGGGGGTGGGGTACGGTGGGGGGTGTTCATGGAGAAGAATGAATGCTTTTTTTGTTTTAGTTGTGGGTCCCCAGATTTATTAAAACGGAGCTACAATGGTTGAACCACAGATTAAGAACCTCTCTGGTTTAACTAAGTAGGCTTTCAGTTCGTTTTTCCTTTTAGTCCTTTGCTGATCGCAAAGGGGTATGTTTTCGTTCAGGTTTGTTTCCTTCTTTTGTTTGTTTGTTCTTCTTTTCTGTCTGTCCCAAGGATCTCCTGAACCGCTTGACCGAATCGCTTCACATTTGGTGTGGTTATGTGTCCCCATGAGAGGAAGGCATCCGCACAAAACTGTTTGCCGCCCTGACCTTGACCTTGGCGTATGACCTTGAAAACCGAAAACCGTTAAAGGGCCATAACTTCCACACCGCAGGTCCTAGAGTCTTCAAACTTGGCATGGAGGTACTTTCCCTTATGGCCGTTCTGCTGATGGCGTACCAATGAAGGTCAAGGTCAAGGTCAGAGAGATCAGTATGCCTTGAAAGTGGTAGGGGTCTAATAATTGGGGTTTTCTGTCCCACGCATATCTCCCGAACCGCTTCACCGAATCGTTTCCAATTTGTGTGGTGGCGTGTCACCATGAGAAGAAGGCATCTGCGCATAAATTATTGCCGTTGTGACCTTCACCTTGGTGTATGACCTTGAAAACCGAAAATATTTAAGGGGCTATAACGTCCACACCATTGGTCTTAGGGACTTCAAACTTGGCATGTAGGTACTTTGGCTTACGGTTGTTCTCATGATTGCATACCAATCAAGGAAACGGTCAAGGTCATGGAGATCGGTAGGCCTTGAAAGTAGTAGGGGTCTAAAAATTGGGTTTTCAGCCACAAAAGTAAAAATACAATATTTCACGGACTCGGCGAAACCGGTACTCAGCGTTACCTGTACTAGGCGTTACCGGTACTAGGCGTTACCGGTACGGGGCGTTGCGCTAGTCATTGATAATATGCCAAAGAAAAGAACATTTATGGCAGCCCATTTTGCTCAAATGGTTTTGTCAGAAGTTACCAGATCAGTCCATTTTTAACATCGCTATACACCTTGTCTGGGATTCAAGTAGCAAACATAGGAACTTTACAAGATGTAGTTTACAGCCATGAAATGATCAAAATAGCTTCTGTCATATCCAGCTCTGGAATTGCAAGATTACTATAATTGATACGTTAGTTAATATTAATTTTCTTTTCTTTGCCCCAAATCCTTTTTTGTTTTTTGTTTTGGTTTGGTTTCCTTCTACCCATCACGGTCATACTCTCTCTCTCTCTCTCTCTCTCTCTCTCTCTCACTCACACACACACACACACACACACACACACACACACACACACACACACACACACACACACACACACACACACACACACACACACACACACACACACACACACACACACACACACACACACACACACACACACACACACACACACACACACACACACACACACACACACACACACACACACACACACACACACACTCTTTCCCCCTCATTTTAATTCAATAGTTGTTTATGTTTGTGTTTTGTTTTTGTTTAATTAATGTATTTATTTAAGTCTAATATCACCATTGTTGTGAACAGACTTTAAATTAAATCAATCAAATCAAATCAAATCTCTCACCTACAATACTTGGTGAAGGCATCATTCAAGTTATGCTCAGTGATGTTATGGCGCAGCACTCTCATCAGCTCCTCTGTAGCCTCCCAAGGACTGGGGTGGCCGCACCCTCTATATTCCATGAACAGTTCCAGAGCTTCCATGCCGTTGGTGCAGGGGTCTTTCTGAGGAGGACCTTGCTCCACGCCTGAAATCAATCACACAACGGGCTGATTTGACAACATAGAGCCCTTTATTGGCCCTCTCTATATTCCATATAAAGTTCCAGAGCCCCATTACTGCAAGAACAGGGATTATTCCACGGAGGACCTTGCTCCATGGCTGAAAGCAATCACACAACGGGCTGAGTTGACAACATAGAGCCCTCTCTATATTCCATATATAGTTCCATAAGTACATGGAAAATGTATGAATGCCGTTATTGCTATGCATAAATCTGTTGTTTCTTGTGTACGTGCTGAAGGTGAATACACTGAATATTTTGAGTGTCCTGTATGCGTTAGACAAGGTTGTATTTTAAGCCCAATATTATTATCTTTATTTATGAATGAAATAGCTACATCAGTCAGTTGTAATGGCGTACATGGGAGTCAATTGTTGCCTGTGTTATTAGAACTGTTTCTTCTTCTGTTCGCAGATGACATTGTTTTATTGTCAAACACTGTTATAGGTCTACAAAATCAAATCAACATTTTGAACACTGTTTGCAAACGCTTATTTTTGAAAGTCAATACCGACAAGACGAAAATTATGGTTTTCCGTAAGGGTGAGTTTCTGGGGAAAATTCAAAATTGGAATCTTGATGGACAACTAGAAGCAGTTGGGTTCGTTTTTACAACAAAGATGAGTATTAATAGAGGGGTAAATGCGCTTGCAGTGAAAGGTGAAAAGGTATTTAACAAAACTAAATGATATCTCCAAAACATTCTTCTTTCGAATTTTTGATGCTAGGGTACATGCAATATTATTGTATGCTTCCAAAATGTGGGGACTCCACAGACTGGACAATGTTGAAAGGGTACGCACTCTGGCATGCCAACGTTTTCTAAAAGTACACCTTAAAGGTCCTAACAAATTTGTTTTGGGTGAACTGGGGCGTTATCCCATATTTGTAAATAGTGCACTTAGGTGCATTAGATATTGGTTGAAACTTGTAAAGATGGAAGCGCATCGCTTGCCTAAGCAAGCATACTTGATGCTAGTAAATCTAGATATAAATGGCAAAAATGTTGGGCAACTTCTGTAAAGAACATATTATTTAGTTCTGGTTTTGGACATGTCTGGCTTCAGCAAGGAGTGGCACGAGAGATAACTTTTGTTTCATCGTTTAAGCAAAGAATGAAAGACGTGTACATGCAAGAATGGAGTGAGTCTGTTATGAATACAAATACATATCAAAGGTATAGGTTATTTCAAACGAATTTTGAATGTGAAGAGTATTTTAATTTCATGGACATTAGATGCTTTAGGGATTGTTTGATAAAGCTGAGGCTCGGTGTGTTGCCAATCAATGGATCGTTTTTCAAAAGAACATTCAACAACAATGCTAACTTTAAGTGCAACATGTGTAATGTTGTAGAAGATGAAGACCATGTGTTGTATAATGTATTCTGTATAACGATATAAGGGGAAAGTATCTTAGATTTGGCGACAAACCGTATGCAGTTTGTTAAGAAATGGGTCTGTTTTCAATTTTAGGAGAACTGCTGTATTTTTGTTTAATGTCATGAAGATAAGACAAAATGTTATCGACAGTCTCACACATGAAACCTGACAAGCTTAGAATGTTTGTGTATGTGTCTTTTTAATTTCATGTTAACTTGACCTCATTTCTAGGGGCTGGGGGCCTGAAGAAATACATATTGTTCAATTGTTCAGTTCAATATATAGTTCCAGAGTTACCAGTGGTCCTTCTAGGGAGGGGTCTTGCTTCACACCTGAAAGTATTGACATTTACACAACAGGATGAGTTAACAAGGCAGAGACCTTTATTAATCATGCACTCTGAATTCCATATATCATTCCAGAGCTCCCACACAACAGGATGATTTAACAAGGCAGAGACCTTTATAAATCACGCACTTTGAATTCATATATCATTCCAGAGCTCCCATGCCGCGGGTACAGGGATTCTTCGGGGGGAGGGGTCTTGCTCTATCCCTGAAATCATCATCGTTGTCGTCGTCATCATCGTCGTACTCCTCCTCCTCCTCATCATCATCATTGATTTCTTCTTCTTCTTCTTCTTCTTCTTCTTCTTCTTCTTCTTCTTCTTCTTCTTCTTCTTCTTCTTCTTCTTCTTCTTCTTCTTCTTCTTCTTCTTCATAATTTTCTTCCTCATCATCATCTTCTTCATCATCATCTTCTTCTTCATCATCATCTTCTTCTTCATCATCATCATCTTCATCATCATCTTCTTCTTCATCATCATCATCTTCATCATTATCTTCTTCATCATCATCTTCTTCATCATCATCATCTTCTTCATCATCATCTTCTTCATCATCATCTTCATCATCATCTTATTCATCATCATCTTATTCATCATCATCTTCTTCATCATCATCATCTTCTTCATCAACTTCTTCATCATGATCTTCTTCATCATCTTCTTCATCATCATCTTCATATTATTCTTAACACATCTCTACAGCTTTCATACTATTGGTGATGGGTTTCTTTGCTTACCACCCGTTGTCATCCTAATCACCATGACTACAGCAACAAGGTAGACCTAGAAAGACGGGTCATTCTTCTTCTTCTGCCTTCCCAGGCCATATAATGGGCGAGGTACGTATGCGTCCAGTTTCCAGTTTTCTCTGGTCTCCCCGCTGCATTCAGCCGACACGCATTCTGATTGTATGGGGACATATGGGCGTCATAGCATTTGACAGAAGAGACAATAGAGAGGAGTAGACAGACGGATGAACACGGACAGAGTCGGGAAGAGATGGAGACAAAATCGGACGGATGAATAGACCGAGATAGACGAGTGATGCAGAGACAGAGATACACACACAGACCAACCGACCATAGACGACGACGAGGCAGGCCACCAGCAGAACTCCAACCGTCAGCTGTTTCATCTCCGCCATCGTCGTGTAAGTAGTCGGTACAGCACTAGTCTA
>CM065701.1:49254507-49314507 GCA_017654935.2 Phymorhynchus buccinoides
GGTTGGTGAAGGGTTCCTCTTGTGATGGTATTTACATATAAAATATTAGGACAGAGGAAAAGAGTAAATACATTAACATCGTCCAATAAATAAAATGTAAATATTAATTAAATTTACATATAAGATATTAAGATCACACATACAAAAGATAAGATATTAAAAAGCAGTATGCATAAATCGAACTTCACAAAGGAATTTATAAAGCAAAAGCTTACATCAGTGAAATAACGCATGAAATAACACAACTTTACATTTGAATATTTACACAATATAGTTGTGCTTTAAAATTTGACGGATATCTGTGATAATACAGAGGGATATATTTTCTACGTAATGAACCATACACGGGGCATACAAATAAGAAAGGGCACAGATCTTCTATTTGCTGACCATCACACTGAGTACAGAATGGATCAACAAGTGGTTTTCCATAGCGTATGACTCCATTTAAATGTAAACTGTTTGACCTTAAAAGACAAATTGCTCTGCGAATTTCTGCCGGTTCTATTTCACTTACATAGCCAGCTCTACAAATAATTGGATAATGGTCTAAGTAATCTGGCTGAGTTGAGAGATAATCATGCCAGTTCTGGACATTAATATCTTGTAATCGTGATTGAAAGGCAAGTAAGAAGGACGTGTTATGACAGTAATTCTGAGCTGCCCAAACATAACCAAAACCATGAGTACATAGTATTTTTCTAACGTGTGAACCCCAGTTTGTTCTACCAGAAATGTCATGTTTGAATAACATCAAATAATATTGCTAAGTCGTAAGTCGTAAAGCGCTTGTAACAATGTATAAATCGTTTATTTTGCCCCATTTAGACTTTCCAGATGTGGTATGGGACAACTGCACGCAAAAACAAGCAGAAGATCTTGAACAAATACATCTGGATGCACTCAGAACAATTACTGGCTCAGTCCGAGGGACTAGCCATCAAAAGCTGTATACTGAAACAGGATTCACATTTTTAAAAGAAAGGCGGCGTCGTCATAAAATAATTTTGTATCACAAAATTGTCAACGGTTCTGTACCTATGTATTTAATCAATTGCCTCCCCCAACTAGTTGCATCAATCAATCCCTACCATAGACGATATCCCCTAGAGAGACAAGTGCCTAGATGTAGATTAGAACTTTATAAATCCTCTTATTTTCCATCCACTACTGTCCTTTGGAATAGCCTTCCGGAGAATATCAAGCAGTGCGATTCTCTCAGTGTCTTAAAGCGTTTTCTCAGTAGCGACGATAGCACAGTTCCCCCTTATTACTACTTACAAGATCGACTGTCTGAAATAATTATTTGTAAATTAAAACTCCAAATGAGTGATTTGCGTAATGATTTATTCCAACGACATATTCTGAACAACCCAGCTTGTACTTGCAACGCACCTGTAGAAGATGCATGTCATTTTCTCTTTCACTGTCCCCTTTTCCAACAAGCCCGTAGACAGACTATCGACTTATTACCAGACGATGTCAAAACAAATGTATCATTGCTTTTGTTCGGAAGCTGTGATAAAAACCAAAGTGAAAATAGAACAATACTTGAGTCTATTAGTAATTTCATCCAACTGTCAAACAGATTTTTGGCAGAATAACTGTCTCTAATGTGTGTCCTTATTGTGACTCGTTACATTTAAGCCCTGGTTGGTATAGTTTCTGTGATGAAATTGTTGATTTGATGCAGTTTGCAACCGGTGCGCGTCTCAGCCTTGCCCCTGCAACCCAAAGGCAAAATTTTGATTAGAGAGTTTTATGTGATTATAATACGTTTCTAATCTGTTGTTTTGATTCATGTTTTTGTTGGTAAGTTATTGTTTTATTTGTTTTTCTTTCCATTGTACACTAATATTGATGTTGTGCTGTTTATTTCCATGCTTGTGGCAGCCAATATTATGTAATTGAAAATTGTTGGAGTGCCATGCATAAGCTCTAAGCTTGTTGTGCTCTTCTTATTTAAATTATGTGCTGCTGTATGTGCTTTATTTGATTAAAACTTGTTTAAACCAAATAATATTGCTTAGGGAATGTTTTCAGGCATATCTATCACTGTCATCCAGTGTTTAATCATACGGATAAAGGCATCAATAGGGGATCTACCACATTCACATAAAGCTATGCTATTTTTCTTACATCCCTCCCAACCCCTAATAACGTTTTACAATTTTTTACTTGGATTGCTTTCGATATCATCATATTGCTGAAAACCCCAGATCCATACCGAAGTATCGGTTTTACTTATGTATCAAAGATGTTACAAACTGTACTTGTTGGAAGGTTTTTTTAAGTCTAAAGAACAATCGTTTTATACCAGCAACAGCATGTAAAGCTTTACTTGATAGGTTTCCGACACATTTAGACCAGTTCAAAGTTGAACTAAATATTACACCCAAATAATTGCAACTACTCTCTACTATTATCTGTTTGCCTGCATGATACCAGTTCTCACTGTTTTATACCAGCAACAGCATGTAAAGCTTTACTTGATAGGTTTCCGACACATTTAGACCAGTTCAAAGTTGAATTAAATATTACACCCAAATAATTGCAACTACTCTCTACTATTATCTGTTTGCCTGCATGATACCAGTTCTCACTGTTGTTTTTAATAAAATCTCCATTTTTAAAGACGACAACTTTAGTTTTATCCATGTCACAGAGATACCCCATTTGTTGCAATAGTATTCCAGGCAATTTAGTTTTATCCATGCCACAGAGATACCCCATTTGTTGCAATAGTATTCCAGGCAATTTAGTTTTATCCATGCCACAGAGATACCCCATTTGTTGCAATAGTATTCCAGGCAATTTAGTTTTATCCATGCCACAGAGATACCCCATTTGTTGCAATAGTATTCCAGGCAATTCAGTTTTATCCATGTCACAGAGATGCCCCATTTGTTGCAATAGTGTTCCAAGCAATTCAGTTTTATCCATGTCACAGAGATGCCCCATTTGTTGCAATAGTGTTCCAAGCAATTCAGTTTTATCCATGTAACAGAGACGCCCCATTTGTTGCAATAGTATTCCAAGCAATTCAGTTTTATCCATGTCACAGAGATGCCCCATTTGTTGCAATAGTATTCCAAGCAATTCAGTTTTATCCATGTCACAGAGATGCCCCATTTGTTGCAATAGTGTTCCAAGCAATTCAGTTTTATCCATGTCACAGAGATGCCCCATTTGTTGCAATAGTGTTCCAAGCAATTCAGTTTTATCCATGTCACAGAGATGCCCCATTTGTTGCAATAGTATTCCAAGCAATTCAGTTTTATCCATGTCACAGAGATGCCCCATTTGTTGCAATAGTATTCCAAGCAATTCAGTTTTATCCATGTCACAGAGATGCCCCATTTGTTGCAATAGTGTTCCAAGCAATTCAGTTTTATCCATGCCACAGAGATGCCCCATTTGTTGCAATAGTGTTCCAAGCAATTCAGTTTTATCCATGTCACAGAGATACCCCATTTGTTGCAATAGTGTTCCAAGCAATTCAGTTTTATCCATGCCACAGAGATGCCCCATTTGTTGCAATAGTATTCCAAGCAATTCAGTTTTATCCATGTCACAGAGATGCCCCATTTGTTGCAATAGTATTCCAAGCAATTCAGTTTTATCCATGTCACAGAGATGCCCCATTTGTTGCAATAGTATTCCAAGCAATTCAGTTTTATCCATGTCACAGAGATACCCCATTTGTTGCAATAGTATTCCAAGCAATTCAGTTTTATCCATGCCACAGAGATGCCCCATTTGTTGCAATAGTATTCCAAGCAATTCAGTTTTATCCATGTCACAGAGATGCCCCATTTGTTGCAATAGTGTTCCAAGCAATTCAGTTTTATCCATGTCACAGAGATGCCCCATTTGTTGCAATAGTATTCCAAGCAATTCAGTTTTATCCATGTCACAGAGATGCCCCATTTGTTGCAATAGTGTTCCATTCAGTTTTATCCATGTCACAGAGATTTTGTTGCAATAGTATTCCAAGCAATTCAGTTTTATCCATGTCACAGAGATGCCCCATTTGTTGCAATAGTGTTCCAAGCAATTCAGTTTTATCCATGTCACAGAGATGCCCCATTTGTTGCAATAGTATTCCAAGCAATTCAGTTTTATCCATGTCACAGAGATGCCCCATTTGTTGCAATAGTGTTCCAAGCAATTCAGTTTTATCCATGTCACAGAGATGCCCCATTTGTTGCAATAGTGTTCCAGGCAATTCAGTTTTATCCATGTCACAGAGATGCCCCATTTGTTGCAATAGTGTTCCAAGCAATTCAGTTTTATCCATGTCACAGAGATGCCCCATTTGTTGCAATAGTGTTCCAGGCAATTCAGTTTTATCCATGTCACAGAGATGCCCCATTTGTTGCAATAGTGTTCCAAGCAATTCAGTTTTATCCATGTCACAGAGATGCCCCATTTGTTGCAATAGTGTTCCAGGCAATTCAGTTTTATCCATGTCACAGAGATGCCCCATTTGTTGCAATAGTGTTCCAAGCAATTCAGTTTTATCCATGTCACAGAGATGCCCCATTTGTTGCAATAGTGTTCCAGGCAATTCAGTTTTATCCATGTCACAGAGATGCCCCATTTGTTGCAATAGTATTCCAAGCAATTCAGTTTTATCCATGTCACAGAGATGCCCCATTTGTTGCAATAGTGTTCCAGGCAATTCAGTTTTATCCATGTCACAGAGATGCCCCATTTGTTGCAATAGTGTTCCAGGCAATTCAGTTTTATCCATGTCACAGAGATGCCCCATTTGTTGCAATAGTGTTCCAAGCAATTCAGTTTTATCCATGTCACAGAGATGCCCCATTTGTTGCAATAGTATTCCAAGCAATTCAGTTTTATCCATGTCACAGAGATACCCCATTTGTTGCAATAGTGTTCCAAGCAATTCAGTTTTATCCATGTCACAGAGATGCCCCATTTGTTGCAATAGTATTCCAAGCAATTCAGTTTTATCCATGTCACAGAGATGCCCCATTTGTTGCAATAGTATTCCAAGCAATTCAGTTTTATCCATGTCACAGAGATGCCCCATTTGTTGCAATAGTATTCCAAGCAATTCAGTTTTATCCATGTCACAGAGATGCCCCATTTGTTGCAATAGTATTCCAAGCAATTCAGTTTTATCCATGTCACAGAGATGCCCCATTTGTTGCAATAGTATTCCAAGCAATTCAGTTTTATCCATGTCACAGAGATGCCCCATTTGTTGCAATAGTATTCCAAGCAATTCAGTTTTATCCATGTCACAGAGATGCCCCATTTGTTGCAATAGTATTCCAAGCAATTCAGTTTTATCCATGTCACAGAGATGCCCCATTTGTTGCAATAGTATTCCAAGCAATTCAGTTTTATCCATGTCACAGAGATACCCCATTTGTTGCAATAGTATTCCAAGCAATTCAGTTTTATCCATGTCACAGAGATACCCCATTTGTTGCAATAGTGTTCCAAGCAATTCAGTTTTCTTTGAGGATCGGCTGTTGAGTCTGAGACAAGGACAATGTTATCAGCGTACATTAAGAGTAATATACTGAGAGGGTCAGCAGAAACATCAATCCCTATCCGACCAGACAGACATTCAACATATTCAGTGATACTGCTTCCTATTTTCACTGCTGCTTTTACCCCTTTGTTCATACTCTGTAAATAACGACAAATGTTACCATGAATACCTCGCTGCAACATTAAAAACAACAATTTGGGTCTATCAATACAATCAAAAGCCTTAGAAAAGTCAACAAACAATGGATAAAATCGGCCACCTTTCTTTGTCAAGTATTTATGTACTATTGCTTGCGAGGCAAAAATGTTATCCACAGTATATATCTTTTTGCGGAAACCTGCCTGAGCCTCTGGTATCATATCCATTTCTTCACAGAATGTTGTCAACGGTTCACTCAAAATAGTGCTGTATAATTTACCAACAATGTTAAGCAATGATATACCCCTATCATTTCCTACCTGAGCAGTGCTGCCTTTTGTATGCAAAGGAAACATTACAGCTTTAAATCAGGATTGGGGATACTCACCAGAAGCAAAAACTTGGTTGAAGGAATTTAATGTGAATATCAGTGGCATGACGGAACAAATCTGAAGACAGACCATCAGGACCCGGTGCTTTGCCTGATTTGAGTTTTTTCAAAGCATTCATGATTTCAGCCTCTGTAATCGCATCATTAATGTTTGAGTTTACACACCTTTCACGATATTCAACATCATGTCAACTTAGCGTATCTTCAACTTCTTTATCAAAAGTTGGATCATTTGAGCTTCTTGCAAAATGAAAGAGCGATTTGAAATAATCCAACCATGATCGAGAAGATATGACACTGGATTTATTAGATTTCATGCAAGTGAGCGCTTTTAGTTTCTGCCAAAAGGCTTTTGAGTTACTACTGGTACAGGAATCGTTCAAATCTTTTAAAATGTTTTGATTATAATCAGTTTGTTTTGTTCACACGAGTCTTTGAATTGCCTTTTAGATACAAGGTAATCCTCTTTAGAATCGGTTCGCCCAAAAGCATTTGATAAATCATATTTATCTGATTTACTTTCCTCACATTCATACCTCGCGCTCCAAGTAGGAGAAACCCGAATTTCACAGAAACGCCTCTGTGACTATATATATGAAGTGCCTAATACCTAATACCCACAGGGCGGATCTGAGGGGGGGGGGGGGTTCCAGGGTTTCCGGACCCTCCCTTTGCCCCATGCATGTACTTTATACAAGGGTAAACAGTAGGAAAATGGCTCAATGTTTGCTTTAATAATCACTTATGCGAGGGTAAACAGTAGGAAAATGGCTCAATGTTTGATTTAATAATCACTTATGCGAGGGTAAACAGTAAGAAAATGGCTCAATGTTTGCTTTAATAATCACTTATGCAAGGGTAAACAGTAGGAAAATGGCTCAATGTTTGCTTTAATAATCACTTATGCGAGGGTAAACAGTAGGAAAATGGCTCAATGTTTGCCTTAATAATCACTTATGCGAGGGTAAACAGTAGGAAAATGGATCAATGTTTGCTTTAATAATCACTTATGCGAGGGTAAACAGTAGGAAAATGGCTCAATGTTTGCTTTAATAATCACTTATGCGAGGGTAAACAGTAGGAAAATGGCTCAATGTTTGCCTTTAATAATCACTTATGCGAGGGTAAACAGTAGGAAAATGGCTCAATGTTTGCTTTAATAATCACTTATGCGAGGGTAAACAGTAGGAAAATGGCTCAATGTTTGATTTAATAATCACTTATGCGAGGGTAAACAGTAAGAAAATGGCTCAATGTTTGCTTTAATAATCACTTATGCAAGGGTAAACAGTAGGAAAATGGCTCAATGTTTGCTTTAATAATCACTTATGCGAGGGTAAACAGTAGGAAAATGGCTCAATGTTTGCCTTAATAATCACTTATGCGAGGGTAAACAGTAGGAAAATGGATCAATGTTTGCTTTAATAATCACTTATGCGAGGGTAAACAGTAAGAAAATGGCTCAATGTTTGCTTTAATAATCACTTATGCGAGGGTAAACAGTAGGAAAATGGCTCAATGTTTGCCTTAATAATCACTTATGCGAGGGTAAACAGTAGGAAAATGGATCAATGTTTGCTTTAATAATCACTTATGCGAGGGTAAACAGTAAGAAAATGGCTCAATGTTTGCTTTAATAATCACTTATGCGAGGGTAAACACTTAGGAGGGTAAACAGTAAGAAAATGTCTCAATGTTTGCTTTAATAATCACTTATGCGAGGGTAAACAGTAAGAACATGGCTCAATGTTTGCTTTAATAATCACTTATGCGAGGGTAAACAGTAGGAAAATGGCTCAATGTTTGCTTTAATAATCACTTATGCGAGGGTAAACAGTAAGAAAATGGCTCAATGTTTGCTTTAATAATCACTTATGCGAGGGTAAACAGTAAGAACATGGATCAATGTTAATCACTAAATTGAAAAATGTCCGGGGCTTTGCCCCCTGGACACCCACAAGGTCACTGTACCTTAACCCAGGACCTTAGCAGCTCCCTGGAATCCCCGCGGAACCCCCCACCCCCCTTGCGAATCATTTGGTCCGCCCATGACCTAGTGCCTAATATTTCTAATATACCCAGTATTTTTACAGTAACTCCCATTGTTCTCAATGTTTGTCTTGTTTGGTAGTTCTAGCACTTTGACATAATAAATAAAATACTGTAAACTTCAGATCATTTATCTCTTGGGATCAGATATTTGTGTGAACTATTAAAACAACCCTAATTGAAGCATCACTGAAACTGTGAAGAATAGGACTACACTTCCAGTGGTAGTTATTTATACCTTACTTGATGAACATAGTATGCCTATAACTTATAGTACAGTGGAACATCCCTTATAAGACCTTCAAAAAACATCCAAAATGAGGTCTTATAAGGGAAGGGTCTTATAAGGGAGGTAAGTTTAATACTTACAGGGAAGGGCGATGTCTCAGAGAAGTAGGTCTTATATGGGAGGGGGTCTTATAATAGGAGGTCTTATGAGGGAGGTTCCACTGTGTAAGTTGAATTATTTGTTGCTGTAGCATTAAAACTATTTGACCGTTTCTAGCATTTGACTACAATGCCATACCCACATATTCCCCCGAAGACGGAGTGTGGCTGCTCATGTGGCGGGGTAATCAAAAACTGTCACACACGTAACGTTCTAATCCCTAGCTGATGCATTTGTACCATACTGTTCAAGTGCTTCGGCTGTTGGGATGATCCCTGGAGTCTTTAAGCTAGGGTACTTCAACAACAACAACATACCCACGTATACAATTCAATTCAATTCAATTCAATACACGCGTTCACACGCACACACACACGCACGCACGCACGCACACACACACACACACACACACACACACACACACACACACACACACACACACACGCACACACACACACACACACACACACACACACACACACACACACATAATCTTTGACACAAATGCACGTGTGTGAGCGTGCGAGCATACACGTAGATGTTAGGAAACCCATTTAACTAACAAACATAACAAATATATATATAATGAATAAAAGAAACATTCTCTTTTGCACGAAAAACATATGGGTGATTTACTGACTGTTTTAACCGTGGTGTTTCCCCTTTGACTGACTTAATTACCTAGTAACATTAAATTAGCACATAATCTAAGCTTGTTAAAAAACCTACTGGATGTAATCCAAAATTAGTGTGTGTGTATGTGTGTGTGTGTGTGTGTGTGTGTGTGTGTGTGTGTGTGTGTGTGTGTGTGTGTGTGTCTGTCTGAAACACAAAACGGGCCTTATAACTCCGCCGTTTTTCGACCGAATCGCTTCAAATTTGCTGTGAGCCCTAACGGGGCGATGGCAACGGCAACCGAGGCGGCCGTGTCATTTGCGCGGTTCGGCAAATGCGCGAAACCGCATCCGTATCTCCGGTGTTTCTGGGCCGATTGCCTTCGAATTTGGCAGGTAGATGACCGGGGACGGTGACTATCGATGTGCCAAACCGGAAGCGAATCGGTTCAGAAACGCGCGCGCTATACGCCGCTTCACCTTTTCACGAATAACTCCGCCGTTTCTTAACCGAATCGCTTCAAATTTGCTGTCAGGCTTGCTATGGCCGGGGCAAAGCCTGGCAGCAAATTTGAAGAGAATCGGGAGAGCGCGTCACTCTCAGAGCAGCGCCAACGGGAAACGGGGCCTTATAACTCCGCCGTTTCTTAACCGAATCGCTTCAGTTTTGCTGTACTCAGCGTTACCAGTACTTGGCGTTACCGTTACTAGGTGTTACCAGTATGGTGCATTGCCAGTACTAGGCGTTGCGCTAGTTTTTTTTTTAAAACTTCGATGAGTAAGTCCATCTTTTTCATTAAATGTATTCCAAAATATGTTAGGTAGGAACATTGTAGGCAGTCCAACAATTTAAACACAAGAAAACCACACATAGGAAACCAAGAAGGGGCAAAAAGGGGCCGCGAGGCCCATACCAGCCCTAACTACTACTACTACTACTACTACTACTACTACTACTACTACTACTACTACTACTACTACTACTACTACTACTACTACTACTACTACTACTACTACTACTGACGGAGGAGGAGGTGAGGAGACAGTTCCGGTGGGTCAACCCACGCAGTGCCTGCGGTCCTGATGAGCTGCCACGACTCCCTGGCCGCTGTGTTCAGGGTCCTCTTCCAGCAGTCCCTGGACTCCGGGCTGATTCCCTCCATCTGGAAGTCCTCTGCCCTCATCCCTGTCCCCAAGAAACCTTCCCCCACCACCCTCAACGACTACCGCCCCGTGGCCCTGACCTATGTCCCCTTCAAATGCCTGGAGCGGATGGTGCTTCGCAGACTGCTGGGGGCCACACGCCAGTTCCAGGACCCCCTGCAGTTTGCCTACAGCCCCAACAGGAGCACGGACGACGCCATCATCACCGTGCTCCACTCTGTGCTGACCCACCTGGACCGGCCGGGGACCTACGCCAGGCTTCTGTTCCTGGACTTCTCCTCGGCCTTCAACACCATCCAGCCTCACCTGATGGTGCGGAAGCTGATGGCGATGGACGTCAATCCCTTGATCATCCGATGGCTCTGCAGCTTCCTCACAGACAGGCCTCAACACGTGGTGGTCAGGACGTCCACGTCGGCTGTCGCCTCAGCCCAGGTCCGCACTAACACCGGAGCTCCACAGGGGTGTGTCATGTCCCCAGCCCTGTTCACGCTGTATACCGCCGATTGCCGCTGCACCGCCGAGGGCACCGTCCAGGTGAAGTTCTCCGATGACACCTCGCTGACCGGCCTCATCCTGACCAGCGAGAGCTCCTACAGGGATGCTGTGGAGGCGCTGGTTGGCTGGTGCGACGACAACCATCTCCTACTGAACGTGGCCAAGACCAAGGAGATGGTTGTCGACTTCAGGAGGAACCCGCCTACGCCGGCTCCACTGTTCATCGGGGGGGGGGGGGGGGGGGGGGGGGGGGGGGGGGGGGGGGGGGAGATGGTGGACCAGTACAAGTACCTGGGATCTATCATCGACAGCAGGCTTGACTGGTCCGCCAACTCCCAGGCCCTGCTCAAGAGGGGAAACCAGCGCCTCTTCTTCCTGAGGAAGCTCAACACGTTTGGGGTGCGCCCGAGGCTGCTGGAGCTCTTCTATCGAGCAACAGTGGAGTCAGTGCTTACCTTCAACTTCCTCAGCTCCTTCGGCAGCCTCAAAGAACTCAACAGGGCCAGGCTGTCGAAAATCGTCAAGACAGCTGGCAGGCTGATCGGCAGGCCTGTGGATGGCCTGCAGGAGCTGTTCGAGCGGAGAGCACTCAGGCGGTTGAGGGCCATACAGGGTGACCCCAGTCACCCTCTGTGTGAAGTGTTGCATGCCCAGGTGTCTTCAAGATCAGGAAGGCTGATCAGTTTTAGTGCGTGTGTGACAAACTTAATTGGTTTATGTGAATAACATGTGCTTTTATGCATGTATTTTGTCTCCCGCCAGCGTTACATTTAAGTGCACGCTGAAAAAATATTTTCTTCATTGAAGACAATAAATACATTTGATTGATTGATTGATTGATACTACTGCTGCTGCTGCTGCTGCTACTACTACTACTACTACTACTACTACTACTACTACTACTACTGCTGCTGCTGCTGCTGCTGCTGCTGCTGCTGCTGCTGCTGCTGCTGCTGCTGCTACTACTACTACTACTACTACTACTACTACTACTACTACTACTACTACTACTACTACTACTACTACTGCTGCTGCTGCTGCTGCTGCTGCTGCTGCTGCTGCTGCTGCTGCTGCTGCTACTACTACTACTACTACTACTACTACTACTACTACTACTACTACTACTACTACTACTACTACTACTACTACTACTACTACTACTACTACTACTACTACTACTACTACTACTCTACTCTTATTACTGTGGTTTTAACCCAGACAATTCAAATGAGTCTTTCCTTATGTTTTACTTGATCTACCCCCGCCTCCTTCCCCTCCCCCAACCCCATTTTCTCTCTATTTGTATCTGTCTCTGTCTCCCGTCTGTCTGTCTTTCTCTCTCTCTCTCTCTCTCTCTCTCTCTCTCTCTCTCTCTCTCTCTCTCTCTCTCTCTCTCTCTCTCTCTCTCTCTCTCTCTCTCTCTCTGCACGCATATGTGCGCGCGTGTGTGTTTGTCTGTCTGTCTGTGTCTGTGTGTGTGTGTGTGTGTGAGAGAGAGAGAGAGAGAGAGAGAGAGAGAGAGAGAGAGAGAGAGAGAGAGAGAGAGAGAGAGAGAGAGAGAGAGAGAGAAACTGGAATGACATTCACAGATGTATTGTATTCAATAACAGCCTCGCTCTTTCAGGGTTGACCTTGAGACACGATGTTACATAGGGTTGAATCATCTGATACCGTTAGTGAGGCATCGATAACGTTACACCTGATTGTGAACATCGTTACATTGGGTTGAATCGTCTGACACCGTTAGTGAGGCATCGATAACGTTACACCTGATTGTGAACATCGTTACATTGGGTTGAATCATCTGACACCGTTAGTGAGGCATCGATAACGTTACACCTGACTGTGAACATCGTTACATTGGGTTGAATCATCTGACACCGTTAGTGAGGCATCGATAACGTTACACCTGATTGTGAACATCGTTACATTGGGTTGAATCATCTGACACCGTTAGTGAGGCATCGATAACGTTACACCTGATTGTGAACATCGTTACATTGGGTTGAATCATCTGACACCGTTAGTGAGGCATCGATAACGTTACACCTGATTGTGAACATCGTTACATTGGGTTGAATCATCTGACACCGTTAGTGAGGCATCGATAACGTTACACCTGATTGTGAACATCGTTACATTGGGTTGAATCATCTGACACCGTTAGTGAGGCATCGATAACGTTACACTTGACTGTGAACATCGTTACATAGGGTTGAATCATCTGACACCGTTAGTGAGGCATCGATAACGTTACACCTGATTGTGAACATCGTTACATTGGGTTGAATCATCTGACACCGTTAGTGAGGCATCGATAACGTTACACCTGATTGTGAACATCGTTACATTGGGTTGAATCATCTGACACCGTTAGTGAGGCATCGATAACGTTACACCTGACTGTGAACATCGTTACATTGGGTTGAATCATCTGACACCGTTAGTGAGGCATCGATAACGTTACACCTGACTGTGAACATCGTTACATTGGGTTGAATCATCTGACACCGTTAGTGAGGCATCGATAACGTTACACCTGATTGTGAACATCGTTACATTGGGTTGAATCATCTGACACCGTTAGTGAGGCATCGATAACGTTACACCTGATTGTGAACATCGTTACATTGGGTTGAATCATCTGACACCGTTAGTGAGGCATCGATAACGTTACACCTGATTGTGAACATCGTTACATTGGGTTGAATCATCTGACACCGTTAGTGAGGCATCGATAACGTTACACCTGACTGTGAACATCGTTACATTGGGTTGAATCATCTGACACCGTTAGTGAGGCATCGATAACGTTACACCTGACTGTGAACATCGTTACATTGGGTTGAATCATCTGACACCGTTAGTGAGGCATCGATAACGTTACACTTGACTGTGAACATCGTTACATAGGGTTGAATCGTCTGACACCGTTAGTGAGGCATCGATAACGTTACACCTGCCTGCTCTGGCTGGTAGTGGAACACTGTCTACTGTGTGTGTGTGATCAATCGTGTTTAGAAATGCCGTGATTCGGGGCTCTGAGGTGGATAACGTCTTATCTGTCAAGCTGCTGTTGCTCTTCCCAGGATCAGCTGATAGGTGCAAAACCATTGTCTGTGCAGTAGACATGTAATAGGTGACAGTCTAGGAGAAACCTGGGCCATCTTGTATTCAATTTTAAGCCCCCCCCGCCTCTAACATTTTCGCATTGATAAATTTCACTGAGAAGCAACAATCTGCCATTTCGGGAAAGGGATAAATTTAATATCAGCCTAGGATTATTTCCATAAAACTTAAAGAAGCAGACTTTGAGATTGAGGGTGGTAAACACGAGATGAGTCACTAATGTACGAGAATGTCGACAACTGTATTATGTAAGTCCTGCAAAACTGATTTTATGACATTCTATGATATGAAAGTGAGAGTTGTACAATGGATGATTTGCTACAGTAGCCCTAAGCCTAATAGAAAACAACGATACAACGTAGTCTGTTATGAATTGTGCGTGTGATTCATGTACGGTTTTCTTATAGACAGTCACATATTACTTCTGCACTATATATAGGTCCCTATCTCTACACTATCTCTAACTGACGTTACTTTCTTTTCTGGCACGCATATTTTCTCCTTGTCCTTTTTGATCCAACGTTACGACTAGTAGGTATACACTGCTCTTGTTTGCTTTCAGTTTCAGATCATCAAACCTTGATGTCACTTTTTGATAAAGTCGTTTTGGTGATATTTGATATATATCAATCACGATCAAGTCTTTTCATTTTCTTATTATCATTATATTATGTTTTGTTTTGTTTTGCAATTTATCTCACCACTGCAATAAAAAAAGATATAAAGACTCGATATGTATCTCATAATCTGGTACTTTTTAGTTAAAGCTTAACTTTGATCAGTTTTATTTGTATGATGATTTCTGTGATTTCTCAAATTCAGGTATGTGAAAACGTTCCCCATCCCACACACAAACATAAATGTTAATTTAAAAAAGAGATAAGGACATTTTAACCAGCGGCGTAACGAAAGCTGGTTAATGTTTACAGGGCAGTCATTCTGTTTGTTCCTGGCTGGCTGACTACCTATGTATGTCATCGTATGTTACCACGATAGCGTTTGAACGGAGGGACATTGGACCCTCAACTGCTTGCATGTGGATAGGTAGTTAGGATATCTAGTTGTACAGTAACGGCAATATTCCCGCCACAAAGCAGGGAATGCTATTTAATTCAAGTGGTCTGAAACTTTGGAGTAGGGTATCATGAAACTTCTGACTGTTCCAGTTTGTTCAGATCTGTGCACTGAAAGATACCATTGCATTGCGGCAAGTGCTGATGTTCAGCGTTCATTCGTTACCAGAGTATTGACGGGATAATATAGGTATAGAATGTGACTGATATGCACTGACATAACCCTAAAGTTGTGCTGTATTGCATTGTATTGAACTGTGTGTATTACATGTACATTGCTTTGCATTATTTGTATCACATTGTGTTCCATTGCATTATACACGGTGTCTGTGTTTGAAATATGTTGCATTACACTGTATTGTGTCTGATGTACTGTATAGGTCTGCTTTAACAGATCCCTGAAGATGAAGTCCCTTACCACGGTGACGCTGGGCGCCATGATGATGACGTCACTGTCCATGGCCATCGTGTGTCCGCCGGACATCTGCGATCACGTGACCCGTCCCGTCATGCAGTGCAAGGGAGGAGTGGTGAAAAATGGCGGCTTCTGTGGATGTACCGACAGCTGTGCCAAGGTAAATGGAATGACTTCCATTTTGTATATCGTTTATTCAATGAAGGAGGGAGGAATAAGTGCATTGTATTGTACAGTGGAACCTCCTTTATGAGACCTTCAAAAATCATCCAAAATGAGGTCTTATAAGGGACGTAATTGTAATACTTACAAAGAAGGGCAATGTCTCAGAGAAGTAGGTCTTATGTGGGATGGAGTCTTATAATGGGAGGTCTTATAAGGGAGGTTCCACTGTATCACTTTTCCGGTCACACAGACTCATATCGCACCTGGAGAGCGCTACGCAACAAAGGCAGCGCCACCCATTGCATTTACTTTGACATGCAAGTTGGGTTGTTTGGTCTGCGATTGAAAGGGAAAGGCATTGCATTGTATAACTTTACAGTTACTTTGACATGCAAGTTGGGTTGTTTGGTCTGCGATTGAAAGGGAAAGGCATTGCATTGTATAACTTTACAGTTACTTTGACATGCAAGTTGGGTTGTTTGGTCTGCGATTGAAAGGGAAAGGCATTGTAGTGTATAACTTTACAGTTACTTTGACATGCAAGTTGGGTTGTTTGGTCTGCGATTGAAAGGGAAAGGCATTGCATTGTATAACTTTACATTTACTTTGACATGCAAGTTGGGTTGTTTGGTCTGCGATTGAAAGGGAAAGGCATTGCATTGTATAACTTTACAGTTACTTTGACATGCAAGTTGGGTTGTTTGGTCTGCGATTGAAAGGGAAAGGCATTGCATTGTATAACTTTACAGTTACTTTGACATGCAAGTTGGGTTGTTTGGTCTGCGATTGAAAGAGAAAGGCATTGCATTGTATAACTTTACATTTACTTTGACATGCAAGTTGGGTTGTTTGGTCTGCGATTGAAAGGGAAAGGCATTGCATTGTATAACTTTACAGTTACTTTGACATGCAAGTTGGGTTGTTTGGTCTGCGATTGAAAGAGAAAGGCATTGCATTGTATAACTTTACATTTACTTTGACATGCAAGTTGGGTTGTTTGGTCTGCGATTGAAAGGGAAAGGCATTGCATTGTATAACTTTACATTTACTTTGACATGCAAGTTGGGTTGTTTGGTCTGCGATTGAAAGGGAAAGGCATTGCATTGTATAACTTTACAGTTACTTTGACATGCAAGTTGGGTTGTTTGGTCTGCGATTGAAAGGGAAAGGCATTGTAGTGTATAACTTTACAGTTACTTTGACATGCAAGTTGGGTTGTTTGGTCTGCGATTGAAAGGGAAAGGCATTGTAGTGTATAACTTTACAGTTACTTTGACATGCAAGTTGGGTTGTTTGGTCTGCGATTGAAAGGGAAAGGCATTGTAGTGTATAACTTTACAGTTACTTTGACATGCAAGTTGGGTTGTTTGGTCTGCGATTGAAAGGGAAAGGCATTGTATTGTATAACTTTACAGTTACTTTGACATGCAAGTTGGGTTGTTTGGTCTGCGATTGAAAGGGAAAGGCATTGCATTGTATAACTTTACAGTTACTTTGACATGCAAGTTGGGTTGTTTGGTCTGCGATTGAAAGGGAAAGGCATTGCATTGTATAACTTTACAGTTACTTTGACATGCAAGTTGGGTTGTTTGGTCTGCGATTGAAAGGGAAAGGCATTGCATTGTATAACTTTACAGTTACTTTGACATGCAAGTTGGGTTGTTTGGTCTGCGATTGAAAGGGAAAGGCATTGCATTGTATAACTTTACAGTTACTTTGACATGCAAGTTGGGTTGTTTGGTCTGCGATTGAAAGGGAAAGGCATTGTAGTGTATAACTTTACAGTTACTTTGACATGCAAGTTGGGTTGTTTGGTCTGCGATTGAAAGAGAAAGGCATTGCATTGTATAACTTTACATTTACTTTGACATGCAAGTTGGGTTGTTTGGTCTGCGATTGAAAGGGAAAGGCATTGCATTGTATAACTTTACAGTTACTTTGACATGCAAGTTGGGTTGTTTGGTCTGCGATTGAAAGAGAAAGGCATTGCATTGTATAACTTTACATTTACTTTGACATGCAAGTTGGGTTGTTTGGTCTGCGATTGAAAGGGAAAGGCATTGTAGTGTATAACTTTACAGTTACTTTGACATGCAAGTTGGGTTGTTTGGTCTGCGATTGAAAGGGAAAGGCATTGCATTGTATAACTTTACAGTTACTTTGACATGCAAGTTGGGTTGTTTGGTCTGCGATTGAAAGGGAAAGGCATTGTAGTGTATAACTTTACAGTTACTTTGACATGCAAGTTGGGTTGTTTGGTCTGCGATTGAAAGACATTGTATTGTATAACTTTACAGTTACTTTGACATGCAAGTTGGGTTGTTTGGTCTGCGATTGAAAGGGAAAGGCATTGCATTGTATAACTTTACAGTTACTTTGACATGCAAGTTGGGTTGTTTGGTCTGCGATTGAAAGGGAAAGGCATTGCATTGTATAACTTTACATTTACTTTGACATGCAAGTTGGGTTGTTTGGTCTGCGATTGAAAGGGAAAGGCATTGCATTGTATAACTTTACAGTTACTTTGACATGCAAGTTGGTATTCATTGATGTGCTGATTGTAATACTGGTTGATGTATGTCATCAGGTGGAGGGGGAATCGTGTTCTACAATAGAGACCACGTTGCTGGTGACTCAGGGCGACTGTGACTTAGGTCTGAAGTGCATCAGGAAAGACAACATGGCGCCTGGCACTGGAATGTGCGGCAAGAGTCATCCTGATCTAGATCTGGGATATCACCATGGGAAAAGACGTGAGTGATGATGATGAGGATGAGGATGATGATGATGATGATGATGATGATGATAATGATGGTGATGGTGATGATGAAGATGATGATGGAGTGTGCAGCAAGAGTCATCCCGATGTTGACCTAGGATATAACCATAGGAAAAGACGTGAGTGATGAGGATGAAGATGTTGATGATGCTTATGATGATGATGATGATATTGATGGAGTGTGAATAAGATGATGATGGAGTGTGCGGGAAGAGTCATCCGGATCTAGACCTGGGCTGTCATCATGGAAAATGAAAAAAAATGTGAGTATTTTGAGAGAGAGCGAGAGAGAGAGAGAGAGAGAGAGAGAGAGAGAGAGAGAGAGAGGAGAGAGAGAGAGAGAGAGAGAGAGAGAGAGAGAGAGAGAGAGAGAGAGAGAGAGAGAGTGTGTTATATGTTACTATTAAGAAAGGGCCATAGTCCCATTGAAAGAGGTCTGAGGATTGTGAATATCTTTAACAATTAATATAATATACAACTTCGGGGAAAAAGAAATACATGCATTCATGTATATGTGTGTCTGTGGGCACGCGTGCGTGTGCATGCTTTCCTTCGTTGGTCTGTGTTACAGAGCTGCCCAGCAGTGGAGGTCGCACACTGTGTGAGCAGATGAGGCTGTCCTCCATGATTTCTATGGTGGTCTATGAGGGTCAATGGTTCGCCAAATGTGACGACCAGGGACACTTTTTACCCATGCAGTGTGACAACACCAGTGAGTGCTTTTGTTATTATTGTTGTTGTCATGATTTATATGGTGGTCTATCAGGGTCAATGTGACAACCAAGGCCACTTTTTACCCATGCATGTGTGATAACACACGTCATACTTTTATTAGTATTATTGTTGTTATGATTTCTATGGCCCAGTCTATCAGGGTCAATGGTTCGCCAAATGTGACGACCGGCAAAACGTCTTGTGGTTGTTGTTGTTATGATTTATATGGTGGTTTATGAGGGTCAATGGTTCGATGAATGTGACGACCAGGGAAACATTTTACCTATGCAGTGTGATATCAGTCGTGCGTACTTCTGTTATTGTTGTTGCTATTGGCATTTTCTTTATTTTAGTCATAGAGACTAGTCCATGTGAAATTCGAGTTGCTCCCATCTTCCAGGGAGAGCGGGTCGCCGCGACGCAGCACCACCCTTTGTTTTCAGGCGGGGGTGGGGCTAACTTTGGAAACCTAGCTATTAATCTGGTCATAGTCTGGTCTAGCGGGATTTCTCCCTGGTCTTACTGACTTCCGTGGGATTATTACATGCGTAAAGAGCGCGGGTCAGACTAGCTTTTAAGTCCTTATCCGAGAGACTCGACGTTCAGTTTGATTTTCCAGTCGAACTAGAAAGGAAGGGCAAAGCCAGGGTTCGAACCCAGGCCACTCCCGCATAGTAATTGGCAGCCGAACGTCTTAGCCACTCAGCTACCTTCGTTCCTCCTGCTGATGCTGTTGATTATTTTGTTGTTGAAGAGTTTGTTCCTGTTGTCATGATTTCTATGGTAGTCCATCAGCATCAATGCAGTGTGATAACACACGTAGATTCGTCGCCGTTGTCTTCAATGAGTTCTATGGTAGTCCATCAGCATCAATGCAGTGTGATAACACACGTAGATTCGTCGCCGTTGTCTTCAATGAGTTCTATGGTAGTCCATCAGCATCAATGCAGTGTGATAACACACGTAGATTCGTCGTCGTTGTCTTCAATGAGTTCTATGGTGGTCTATGAGAGTCAATGCTGTGCTAAACAGGGCGATCATGGAAACATTCTGCTCGCACAATGCAACACTTTATGTAAATAGACTGTTATTGCTCTTGTTGTGTGTGTGTGTGTGTGTGTGTGTGTGTGTGTGTGTGTGTGTGTGTGTGTGTGTGTGTGTGTGTGTGTGTGTGTGTGTGTGTGTGTGTGTGTGTGTGTGTGTGTGTGTGTGTGTGCTTAACTGTTTGTGAAGACTTTGTTGTTGATGATGATGCCACCGCTGTGTCTGTTTTGATTATATTAACGATAAGGATGATGTTGACAATGACGATGATGTTTTTGTTTTTCTTCCCCTCAGGGCACTGTTTCTGTGTGGATGCAAAGACAGGGGAGGTTCAGGAAGGCACTAAAGTGTTGGGAGCTGCCGACTGTTCCTAATCCAGCTCACTACCCCTTCCCTCCTTCTCCCACTCCACCCCCCCCCCCACCACCCCACCCCGAACTGACCAACAACATCTCCACCGCTAATCCCCCCCTCGCTCTTTTCGTGATTCCTTTGTGAAGTCCAAGGAAGATGCTGAACTGCGCATCTTTAACCAAGCCACAATAAAAGATAATGAACACTGAACGTTGTTAAACAGTAGTGGTACTTTGAGGATGACAGTGTGTGTGTGTGTGTGTGTGTGTGTGTGGTGTGTGTGTGTGTGTGTGTGTGTGTGTGTGTGTGTGTGTGTGTGTGTGATGGTTGATGTGGCGTTTTCACGCCCTATAGTTACTATATATATGAGAAGTTGATACCAGTGGTCTGCTGGGCTATCTTGTAGCCTACTTTGAACATACCCACTCTTCAAATTTCTGCATTTCTTAGAGCAAGTTTGACATGAATAAAGATTTGTTTATTAAACCAGTTTTGCATTGACAATTGTCATCGAGAAGCAATATTCTGCGGCCGTTCTTGGGAAAGGGATAGGGTAAGGATCAGCCTAGGATTATAAAAAAAGAAGAAGAAAGAAGCAGACTTTGAGATTGAGGGTCGTGAACGTGAGGGGGTGTCTAAAGTACAAGTTTGCTTTTCGATATTGAGAGATGGAGCATTGGCCGGGGTGGGTGGGTGACGGTGAGGGATATGAATGTTTGTTCATATGTTTTTAATATTATATTCTTTAGTAAAAATGTGAAAGCGCTTAGAGCTTTGATGAATAAGCGCTATAGAAATATACATAATAAATAAATAAATAAATACTACAGTCAATAGTTTTTTTAAAAGTTGTGCAACAGCCTTGGTTCGTTAAAAGGCAAATTAATTTGTATGAATTATCGTTCTTGCGCGTGGGCCATAAGGTAAGAGGGGAGATAAGCCTACTCTCTAACTCAGTTTGGCGCGAAGTAAGAAGAGAAGCAGACGACTTTGCTGCACGATGTCTGCTGGCAAATATGAACAACTGGATGAAACTCCTGTAGATCTAGCGTTCCACATGAATGATGGAGCCACCAAGACAAAGCTTTCGCCCGATATAAAGGTAAGATTTTATTCATTTTATTCTTCGTCTATAAATTGCCACACAAGTGGCCCTTTCGTCTAACTTTAAACTTAGTTTCGACTAACTTTACAGAAACAAACAGAATTTGTATCAATTGCGGCCAAGGCAACAGTTTGCATTGAATCAAAGGTTTTCATTTTAAAATGAAACAACAGATAAAAGAGTAAAAACAACAGATTAGGCCGGGGGTCCAGGGGGCCGCTAAGCCCCTGGTGGGTCCAGGGCAAGGCCAGGCAGTGGTGGGGGTCCAGGGGGCCGCTAAGCCCCTGGTGGGTCCAGGGCAAGGCCAGGCAGTGGTGGGGGTCCAGGGGGCCGCTAAGCCCCTGGTGGGTCCAGGGCAAGGCCAGGCAGTGGTGGGGGTCCAGGGGGCCGCTAAGCCCCTGGTGGGTCCAGGGCAAGGCCAGGCAGTGGTGGGGGTCCAGGGGGCCGCTAAGCCCCTGGTGGGTCCAGGGCAAGGCCAGGCAGTGGTGGGGGTCCAGGGGGCCGCTAAGCCCCTGGTGGGTCCAGGGCAAGGCCAGGCAGTGGTGGGGGTCCAGGGGGCCGCTAAGCCCCTGGTGGGTCCAGTCCAGGGCAAGGCCAGGCAGTGGTGGGGGTCCAGGGGGCCGCTAAGCCCCTGGTGGGTCCAGGGCAAGGCCAGGCAGTGGTGGGGGTCCAGGGGGCCGCTAAGCCCCTGGTGGGTCCAGGGCAAGGCCAGGCAGTGGTGGGGGTCCAGGGGGCCGCTAAGCCCCTGGTGGGTCCAGGGCAAGGCCAGGCAGTGGTGGGGGTCCAGGGGGCCGCTAAGCCCCTGGTGGGTCCAGTCCAGGGCAAGGCCAGGCAGTGGTGGGGGTCCAGGGGGCCGCTAAGCCCCTGGTGGGTCCAGTCCAGGGCAAGGCCAGGCAGTGGTGGGGGTCCAGGGGGCCGCTAAGCCCCTGGTGGGTCCAGGGCAAGGCCAGGCAGTGGTGGGGGTCCAGGGGGCCGCTAAGCCCCTGGTGGGTCCAGGGGGGCAAGGCCAGGCAGTGGTGGGGGGCCGCTAAGCCCCTGGTGGGTCCAGGGCAAGGCCAGGCAGTGGTGGGGGTCCAGGGGGCCGCTAAGCCCCTGGTGGGTCCAGTCCAGGGCAAGGCCAGGCAGTGGTGGGGGTCCAGGGGGCCGCTAAGCCCCTGGTGGGTCCAGGGCAAGGCCAGGCAGTGGTGGTCCAGGGGGGCGAAGCACCCCGGCCGAAAACGATTTTGAGCATTTTTCAACCCATTTCACATTTTGTGAGCTCTCCTGGCAGCTTAATCTTAATATTAATTAATCTTAATCTTAGTACACACGACTCGAAAATTTGAGGCTCCAACAAAAACAACCGATTCAAAGCCGATTTTAACTGATGTTCTCAATCGGCATTCGGTTTAAAATGAAAACCAATTTGATTTTGATTATTATACTCCTCTCTAGTATGTATAGTCGAAAGAGCATGGGTGCAACTTTTCCTGGTATACAAGGATTTCCAATTTTTCAATTTTCTCATAAAAGGAATTTCCTTTAAAAAAAAAAATTGTCAAACAAGATCTTTGTGTGTCTACACTAGTTCAAAAACTTAAAAAAATAAGCATTTGTATAAATTGTTCAAAAAGCAAACTAAAATACCTTCATAAATCAAGGTCAAGATGTGCCACCCCCCCTGCATTTCTCGGTTAATTCCATTTTCCCGTTTTTGCCTTTCTTACCAAACAATAAAGCTGTATTTTATGAACCTTTTTAGCAAATAACCTTTTTGGAATACTAAACCTATCCCTAACCCTAGGCCATTATCTAATAGGACCCCCCCCCCCCCCCCCCCCCATGTATTGCAGTACACAGCGCCATTTGTCACAGTCATGGTTCATTGCGTTTTCCCGTCTTATAGGGGGGGGGGGGGGGGGGGGGGGGTTAGGGTTAGGGCTAGGGTTAGTATTCAAAAAAGGTTATTACTAATATTAGCTAAAAAGGTTAATAAAAAACAGCTTTATGTTTGGTAAGAAAGGCAAAAGCGGAAAATTGCAATTAACCGAGAAATGCATGGGGGGTGGCACATCTTTGCCCATTTGATCATCCAACTTCAAGGTAGTGAAGACTGATGATGCTCTTCACCTGCAGGCGGACATTACCCCCTAGATCCCAGCCTTTCAGTTTGTTTCATTTTGTGTAGTCAGGGCTCCCAAGGGGGGTGTCTATGAATGAAGCACTAACATTCTAAAGGACCCTCTAAAAGGAGAAAGGGGATGGGGGGGGGGGGGTGAGCAATCCTGTACTTTACTATTTAATCACCCCCACCTCACCCCCACTCATACTTTGCTTCTTTCAGTTTATAAAATATGATCCGGCTCACTCAGATTGACAGGGGGACCCATTATTGACCTCTCATTTTGTGCAGCCAGCATGGGTCATATGACCTATGAAGTACTACTGTACTGAAATTTAAGTTTATTACTAATGCTACAGTGAAACATTACTATTTACTGGCTCATTTTGGAAATTGACCCATCATTTCTTGTGGTCAAAACCATCATATTAAGTAGCTGTGTCGCAGTCAAAAGTGTAGCTCGTGCAAATCTGCCGCTCTCTACTATGACTATGAGAGTGTATTTGCGACAACCACAAATTTGACTCTTTCTTTGCTTGAACCATTTACCTAACCCTAACCCTATCCCTAACCCTACAAAAAAGTGAAATTTGTGGTTCATGCTCAATGTCGCAAATACACTCTCATAGTAGCGAGCGGCAGATTTGCACGAGCTACACTTTTGACTGCGACAGGCTGATCCTAACCCTATCCCTTTCCCCTCAAAATGGAAGAATGTTGCTTCTCAGTGAAAATTTTCAGTCTAAACATTTGAGGTGGGGTGTGTGTAAACTAATACAAATACAACATGGTTTATTCAACTCTTACAAGGCTCATATAAATTAAATCACAGAAGTAATAAAAAGAATAAGCAGAATAGGGAGGGCGGGAGGGGAAAGAGAAATTGACACAAATTGGCGGACTGCTAGGCGAGCGGACGGAAGTGGTGGTGTTGAAAACAAAGGGAGGTAACTATCGGTGCACACTGCATGTACGGTGTTGCCATCAAGGAGAAAGGAGGATCATCCTGAAGAAGGGAGGCCCATGTGTCATAATGCTCCGTGAGAGAGGAGGGGAAATCTGCATGGGAGGGTGGAGAAGGGGCAGAGGAGGTGGGGTCGAAAGGAAGAGAGGAGAGGGGGGGGTGTGGCTGGGGGGAGTGCTGAATGGGGGTGGAACCTACTGATTCCCGCCGTTTTTTGAGTGGTGTGATTCGGGGTGCTTCCCGAGGCAGGTCAGGCAGAGGTGGATAAACCGGCAGGATGTGGAGGTCCAGGAGCAGAGCCCCCTGTTGTAGCGAATACACAGTTCCTTTCCTGTGGCGGGGTCTTTCTTGTTGGGTCTCCTGAACTCCCCTTTCCCGGAGGAGGGGGGGAGGAGGCGCAGGAGAAGATTCATGAGGTAGGCGCAGTCGGCGTCCCAGGAGATCTTCCCCTCTGCCTGGAGCTGGCGGAACTCTCTGTCAAATAGGAGGACAGAGCTCCACTGGAAAACCTGCACCAGTTGGGCAATGCGGACGATGTACTGGAGATATTTGTCGTCTCGGATGAGGGAGTATGCCTTCAGCGCACCCTCCATGTATTGGGCCAGGGACAGTTTGTCCCTGGGGGTGCATCGTTGGCCAACACAGATGCGGCCATCCACCACCGAGAGCTCTGTGCTGTTGCTGGGGGCGGGGTGGAGGGAAATGAAAGGGAGAATGTCCACCGGTTTGGCAGATAGAGGGTTGTCCGTACCTGCAGGCACATGGACGGGGCCAGGCCGGCGAGGGAGGCAAGGAGCTCTTGCACAGAGGGTGGGCCGTTGTCCTGATGAGGCCGGCTGGAGGCGGATACCGGTTCCGGTTCCTGTGGGCGTTGCGAGGTGGAGGGTAAACGATGGGCAACTGCGACGGCGGCAGCCTTGGCAGCAGCACCCAGCAACAGCTTTTGGGCCTGAGAGAGGCCACTGAAACCGGCGATGACCGTGTCCGTGAGGAGCGACACGGACAGCATGGTATTAAAACCATTGTCTTCCAGACAGCCAACAGTTGCCGGCGACAAGTCGTGCCTTTGAAAAAGGTCGGTGAGAGCAGTGTCATCCGTGACGTCAAACGGGAGAGGGGTAGCTGCAGCAAGATCGAAATTGTCCATGATTGTGTTTGGGCGTTGGCAACTTTAGAAGGGAGGTCGAAAACAGAGATGAAAAGAGAGATTGACACAAATTGACGGACTGCTAGGCGAGCGGCCGGAAGACGGAAGTGGTGGTGTTGACTGAAAACAAAGGGAGGTAACTATTGGTGCACACTGCATGTACAGTGTCTGCATCGCCTTTTAAAAAAACGGGTTCCGATGAACCCTCATCAAACTTCAAATTCAAGGAGGAATGGGTATGGGACAAAGGAAATAAACATTATAAATAACTATGTGCAGAAAACAGTATAAATTCTTCATGTCCTGGAAATCAGATAATGGAAATAAGAAGTTTATGCTTATAGACTACACCATTTCAGAAAATAGTGATGGTGTGTGTGTGTGACTGAGAGAGGGAGAGACAGATCGAGTAAAGTACAAACTAGGCGGACGAGTTGTGTTGTAGTGGTATACAATGAATGCCCTGTGTATTGTCAGATGGAGCGATGCGATGAAGAGGGACATAGCTACAGTCGCTTCCTGGTTGCGGAACAGGATTCCTTGGACGGCAGCTCTGGCAGCTTCAGCAGGAACAGGACGCGTGTGGGGGCCAAGAAAAGGTGAGAGCCATGCAGGGGGCAGTGTGAGGAGAGGAGAGGTAAAATAATGGTGTTTGTAGTGCCTCTTTGTGCTGTAGCCTTGAGTTGCATTGTGTGTGTAGGTGTGTGTGTGTTCATGCATGTATGTAAACTGTATGTGTTCATGCATGTATGTAAACTGTATGTGTTCATACATGTATATAAACTGTATCAGTGTATGTGTTCATGCATGTATGTAAACTATGTGTTCATGCATGTATGTAAACTATGTGTTCATACATGTATATAAACTGTATGTGTTCATGCATGTAGGTAAACTGTATGTGTTCATGCATGTATGTAAACTATGTGTTCATACATGTATGTAAACTGTATGTGTTCATGCATGTATGTAAACTGTATGTGTTCATGCATGTATGTAAACTATGTGTTCATACATGTATATAAACTGTATGTGTTCATGCATGTATGTAAACTGTATGTGTTCATACATGTATATAAACTATGTGTTCATGCATGTATGTAAACTGTATGTGTTCATACATGTATATAAACTGTATGTGTTCATGCATGTATGTAAACTGTATGTGTTCATGCATGTATGTAAACTATGTGTTCATGCATGTATGTAAACTATGTGTTCATGCATGTATGTAAACTATGTGTTCATGCATGTATGTAAACTATGTGTTCATGCATGTATATAAACTGTATGTGTTCATGCATGTATGTAAACTGTATGTGTTCATGCATGTATGTAAACTGTATGTGTTCATACATGTATATAAACTGTATGTGTTCATACATGTATATAAACTGTATGTGTTCATGCATGTATGTAAACTATGTGTTCATGCATGTATGTAAACTGTATGTGTTCATACATGTATGTAAACTGTATGTGTTCATACATGTATATAAACTGTATGTGTTCATGCATGTATGTAAACTATGTGTTCATGCATGTATGTAAACTATGTGTTCATGCATGTATGTAAACTGTATGTGTTCATGCATGTATGTAAACTGTATGTGTTCATACATGTATATAAACTGTATGTGTTCATGCATGTATGTAAACTATGTGTTCATGCATGTATGTAAACTATGTGTTCATGCATGTATGTAAACTGTATGTGTTCATGCATGTATGTAAACTATGTGTTCATGCATGTATGTAAACTATGTGTTCATGCATGTATGTAAACTGTATGTGTAAAATTGTGTTCATGCATGTATGTAAACTGTATGTGTTCATACATGTATATAAACTGTATGTGTTCATGCATGTATGTAAACTATGTGTTCATGCATGTATGTAAACTATGTGTTCATGCATGTATGTAAACTGTATGTGTTCATGCATGTATGTAAACTATGTGTTCATGCATGTACATGGTTCGTGGGGTCCTTTCAGGTGCTTTAAAGTGCTGTGAAATTGATCGGTCATCAAAAGGCCTGTTAAGTCCTTTATATCAGCAAGGAGGTCCTTTCAAATCAGTCAAAGGTCCTTTTAAAATTGGTGCGGTCAGTTTAAATCCTTTAATCGGGCCAAAAAACAAAACTAAGTACCTCAAAAAAATATATTAAATGAAATAAATTTTGCCAAAAATCGATCGCCTTCGTATCTTTCGAGCAGATGATCTAATTTTAATAGTCACTGTAAATCCGGTCACGTGCGCGAGATTCGGCGAGATATCTTATGCGCCATGTTGAAATTCTTCCCACACGGCTGCTTCAGTGCTTGTTTTCAAGTAAAAAGTGTAAAAATGCCTGGAAAGTGTTCGTTTTCATGATCGTTGGCTGAGAGGACATTAATTTTATAAGGACTGGGTCCGAAAAGTGATGGACAACAAACATGCAGTTCGTTGTGCATATTGTGAAAAAAGCATCAACATCTTGTCAATGGGAGAGTCGGTGCTGAAACAACATGCAAAGACTGAAAATCACAAGAAAGCTGAAAGAAGGCACAAGGCGGAATCGAGGTGCAATGTGACCGACTGTTTTTGCAAGCAGCAGATGTACTACTGTAACAACAAAAGAATCTGCTCAGCCAAAAAAAAAAAAAAAAAAGAATCTGCTCAGCCACAATCATCGGCGTCTGGCTCTGCGCCCACCACGTCTGCAAGTACAACTACAAACAAGGTTTAAATAGGTCCTTTAAAAAAATTTGCTGGTCCTTTAAAGGTCCTTTTAAGGTCCTTTGTTGGCACTCTTCCAAGTCCCCACGAACCATGATGTATGTAAACTGTATGTGTTCATGCATGTATGTAAACTGTATGTGTTCATGCATGTATGTAAGCTATGCATTCATGCATGTATGTAAACTATATGTTCATGCACATGTATGTAAACTGTATGTGTTCAAGCATGTAGGTAAACTGTATGTGTTCATGCATGTATGTAAACTGTATGTGTTCATGCATGTATGTAAACTGTATGTGTTCATGCATGTATGTAAACTGTATGTGTTCATGCATGTATGTAAACTATGTGTTCATGCATGTATGTAAACTGTCACAGTGTCTGTATGTGTTCATGCGTGTATGTAAACTGTATGTGTTCATGCGTGTATGTAAACTGTATGTGTTCATGCATACATATGTAAACTGTATGTGTTCATGCATGTATGTAAACTGTATGTGTTCATGCGTGTATGTAAACTGTATGTGTTCATGCATGTATGTAAATTGTGTGTTCATGCATGTATGTAAACTGTATGTGTTCATGTGTGTATGTAAACTGTATGTGTTCATGCATGTATGTAAACTGTATGTGTTCATGCATGTATGTAAATTGTGTGTTCATGCATGTATGTAAACTGTATGTGTTCATGTGTGTATGTAAACTGTATGTGTTCATGCATGTATGTAAACTGTATGTGTTCATGCATGTATGTAAACTGTATGTGTTCATGCGTGTATGTAAACTGTATGTGTTCATGCATGTATGTAAACTGTAGTGTTCATGCATGTAAGTAAATTGTGTGTTCATGCGTGTATGTAAACTGTATGTGTTCATGCATGTATGTAAACTGTATGTGTTCATGCATGTATGTAAACTGTAGTGTTCATGCATGTATGTAAATTGTGTGTTCATGCATGTATGTAAACTGTATGTGTTCATGCGTGTATGTAAACTGTATGTGTTCATGCGTGTATGTAAACTGTATGGCCTGCATGCATATGATATGTGTGTATATATAATAATAATATAATTATATGCATGTGTGTATGCTTGTGTGTGTAAGCTTGTAAAAAATTGTATGTGCATGTGTCTGCATGCTTATGCATACATGTGTGTGTTAGTGTTAATGTGTTAGTTCCGTGTGCCCATACATGATTGTGTGTGTGTGTGTGTGTGCAGTCGCAGGCCATACACCAAGTTAGAGGACATGGCCATCCTCCAGTACTTGATGGAAACTTGGCCGCACAGCAAAGCCAAGGGCCTGGCTGTGTGGAGAGACATGGAAGCTCGGAAGGTAGGGTGATGTGTCAGTGTTCAGTGTCAACTGGAGAACAGCAAAGCCAAGGGCCTGGCTGTCTGGAGACATGCAAGCTCTGAAGGTAGGGTGATGTAGTGTTCAGTGTCAACTGGAGAACACAGCAAAGCCAAGGGCCTGGCTGTGTGGAGAGACATGGAAGCTCTGAAGGTAGGGTGATGTGTCAGTGTTCAGTGTCAACTGGAGAACAGCAAAGCCAAGGGCCTGGCTGTGTGGAGACATGGAAGCTCTGAAGGTAGGGTGATGTGTCAGTGTTCAGTGTCAACTGGAGAACAGCAAAGCCAAGGGCCTGGCTGTGTGGAGAGACATGGAAGCTCTGAAGGTAGGGTGATGTGTCAGTGTTCAGTGTCAACTGGAGAACACAGCAAAGCCAAGGGCCTGGCTGTGTGGAGAGACATGGAAGCTCTGAAGGTAGGGTGATGTGTCAGTGTTCAGTGTCAACTGGAGAACACAGCAAAGCCAAGGGCCTGGCTGTGTGGAGACGCGTGGAAGCTCAGAAGGTAGAGTGATGTGTCATCAGTGTTCAGTGGACACTGGGCAGCACAGCAGAACTGGGGAGACCAGTGAAAACTGAAGACCGGACACGTACCATCTTTTTCTGACTATAAGGCGCACCTTATTATATGGCGCACCCAACAAATTTGATGCAAAATTCAAATTTTGTTATTCTATTTCCTTACTATATTATTACTAATAGTCATATAAAGTGCAGAGGTTTTAGTCTGGGGGGAAAAGTATCATTTTATTGTTTAAAAAAAAATATGGTACACACGTCAGCCATTGATTATGGCCATATGGCCTGGGAATGCAGAAGAATGTGACAGCAGGTTTGGTTCACTGTGTGTACAGGTGACGTGTCACTGACATGACAGCAGGTTTTGATGACTGTACAGGTGACGTGTCACTGACATGACAGCAGGTTTGGTTCACTGTGTGTACAGGTGACGTGTCACTGACATTATGACAGCAGGTTTTGCTGACTGTGACATGACAGCAGGTTTGGTTCACTGTGTGTTCAGGTGATGTGTCACTGACATGGCAGCAGGTTTGGTTCACTGTGTGTTCAGGTGATGTGTCACTGACATGGCAGCAGGTTTTGATGACTGTGCAGGTGACATGTCGCTGACATTACAGTAGGTTTTGATGACTGTGTGCAGGTGACATGTCATTGACATAACAGCAGGTTTTGATGACTGTACAGATGATGTGTCACTGACATTATGACAGCAGGTTTTGATGAATGTACAGGTGACGTGTCACTGACATGACAGCAGGTTTTGATGACTGTACAGGTGATGTGTCACTGACATGACAGCAGGTTTTGATGACTGTGTACAGGTGATGTGTCACTGACATTATGACAGCAGGTTTTGATGACAGTACAGGTGATGTGTCACTGACATTATGACAGCAGGTTTTGATGACTGTACAGGTGATGTGTCACTGACATTATGACAGCAGGTTTTGATGACTGTGTACAGGTGACGTGTCACTGACATTATGACAGCAGGTTTTGATGACTGTACAGGTGATGTGTCACTGACATTATGACAGCAGGTTTTGATGACAGTACAGGTGATGTGTCACTGACATTATGACAGCAGGTTTTGATGACTGTACAGGTGATGTGTCACTGACATTATGACAGCAGGTTTTGATGACTGTGTACAGGTGACGTGTCACTGACATTATGACAGCAAGTTTTGATGACTGTGTACAGGTGACGTGTCACTGACATTATGACAGCAGGTTTTGATGACTGTACAGGTGATGTGTCACTGACATTATGACAGCAGGTTTTGATGACAGTACAGGTGATGTGTCACTGACATTATGACAGCAGGTTTTGATGACTGTGTACAGGTGATGTGTCACTGACATTATGACAGCAGGTTTTGATGACTGTACAGGTGACGTGTCACTGACATATGACTGCAGGTTTTGATGACTGTGTACAGGTGACGTGTCACTCTGCCCAGTCCATGAAGGAACGGTACCGGAGGGTGATCCTCCTTCAGCTGGATACATACGACATCCCCCAGCACTGGAGGACCTGCCTCATGGGAGACCACCACCACAACTACCACCCCACTGGTGAGTATGTCAGTGTGTTCGTTTGTGTGTCAGTGTGTTTGTCAGTATGTCCTCGCGCTGTCACTGTCAGTCTATCAGTGAGTATATCAGGCATGGTAGACCTCCGCGAATCGCAGAAAATCCGCGAAAGTGAAAATTTGACCCAAAACAAACAAACAAAAAGCCAGGGTAAAAATTCGCTCGGGTGACTAAAAATGACGTGCGTTAAAACCTATGCAATCACTTCGCGGAACCGGATGTGAATGACTGAACAAGCAACTTCCCGCCAAAGTTAGCAGTCGTGCGCGGCCTAGCTCACGCCACACGTTTCCAGATTTGTGATCCTAGTGCTTCTTTTTCTTCTTCTTCTTCATTTTGACGCCCAACTTCATCATTTTAGTTTGAGTCGACATCTTTCAAATGAAATGCAGAATCGGTTGGATATTCTTCCGCGAAACTGACTTTGCCCCCACTACCATGCCTGGTATATCAGTGTGTGCATAAGAAACAAAATGGTTTGGAAATGATTTTCACCATTCCAGCCATGTTTTTGTACGCCCCTTTAATGAAATAACTTGCCATGATTGTTCATTATATAATATGCTTTGTTCCTACATAGGGAACTTTACATTTGTAGCTATTTCATTTGTGTGTGTGTTTCCCTAAGATAAAGTGCTAGGGGATTTTGTAGATACACCCATGTCTTTTTCGTCTTGCTTTTCAGGGTTTCCAGGATTTTGTAGAAGCACCCATGTCTTATTTTTCGTCTTCTTGCTTTTCAGGGTTTCCAGGATTTTGTAGATGCACCCATGTCTTCTTTTTCGTCTTGCTTTTCAGGGTTTCCAGGATTTTGTAGAAGCACCCATGTCTTTCTGATCTTGCTTTTCAGGGTTTCCAGGATTTTGTGGAAGCACCCATGCCTTTGTGATCTTGCTTTTCAGGGTTTCCAGGATTTTGTGGAAGCACCCATGCCTTCTTTGTGATCTTGCTTTTCAGGGTTTCCAGGATTTTGTGGAAGCACCCATGGCTTTGTGATCTTGCTTTTCAGGGTTTCCAGGATTTTGTGGAAGCACCCATGCCCCTTTTTTACTTCTGCTTATTTTGGCTAGCTTGTACTTTACTAACCCCCCCCCCCCCCCCCCCCCTGTCCTCAAATGTGCTCATGGAACTTTTTTCATGAGAAGGGACATTCTACCATTTTTTTGAAAATGATAGGGATAGGATCAGCCTAGGGTTATTTTCATGAAATCGATATGAGCAGGCTTTGAGATTGAGGGTGGTAAACATGAGGATTGTTTTTCTAACTGTAATGTTGGTGTGGCTGTTGCAGGGAGGGAGGCACAGAGAGGTGAGGACGGCAGAACTGGGACAGTACCAGGACAGGGAGACAGGGAGGGGCCTCAACTCAGGTCTGTGTGGGGGTGGGGGTGGGGGTGGGGGGATGGAGAGGTGAGGACGGCAGTACAGGGACAGGGAGGGGCCTCAACACAGGTCTGTGTGGGGGTGGGGGGGGGGGGGGGGAGAGGTGAGGACGGCAGTACAGGGGGACAGGGAGGGGCCTCAACACAGGTCTGTGTGGGGGGGGGGGGGTGGAGAGGTGAGGACGGCAGTACAGGGACAGGGAGGGGCCTCAACTCAGGTCTGTGTGTGTGTGTGTGTGGGGGGGGGGGGGGGTGGAGAGGTGAGGACGGCAGTACAGGGACAGGGAGGGGCCTCAACACAGGTCTGTGTGTGTGGGGGCGGTGGGGGGGGGGGTGAGGACGGGGTGGAGAGGTGAGGACGGCAGTACAGGGACAGGGAGGGGCCTCAACACAGGTCTGTGTGTGTGGGGGCGGTGGGGGGGGGGAGGGGGGGGGAGAGGGTGGAGAGGTGAGGACGGCAGTACAGGGACAGGGAGGGGCCTCAACACAGGTCTGTGTGTGTGGGGGGGGGGGGGGGGTGGAGAGGTGAGGACGGCAGGACAGGGAGACAGGGAGGGGCCTCAACACAGGTCTGTGGGGGGGGGGGGGGGGGGTGGAGAGGTGAGGACGGCAGTACAGGGACAGGGAGGGGCCTCAACACAGGTCTGTGTGTGTGTGTGGGGGGGGGGGGGGGGGGGGGAGAGGTGAGGAGGAGTACAGGGACAGGGAGGGGCCTCAACACAGGTGTGTGTGTGGGGGGGGGGGGATGGAGAGGTGAGGACGGCAGGACAGGGACAGGGGGGGACAGGGGTCCTCAACACAGGTCTGTGTGTGTGTGGGGGGGGGGGGACGTAGAGGTGAGCACGGCAGTACAGGGGGACAGGGAGGGGCCTCAACACAGGTGTGTGTGTGTGGGGGGGGGGGGGGGGGGGATGGAGGAGGGTGAGCACGGCAGTACAGGGGGACAGGGAGGGGCCTCAACACAGGTGTGTGTGTGGGGGGGTGGGTGGGGGGGGGGTGGAGAGGTGAGCACGGCAGTACAAGGGGACAGGGAGGGGCCTCAACACAGGTGTGGGGGGTGGAGAGGTGAGCACGGCAGTACAGGGGGACAGGGAGGGGCCTCAACACAGGTGTGTGGGGGTGGGGTGGGGTGGATTGCATGACAATAAGCATTTGTGTATGTGTGTGTGCATGCATGTAGGTGTACACGCACAAAGGAGCATTGGGCGGATCCTGGTGGGCAGAAGAGCTTTAATCCTGATCGCCAAGGGCAGTCAGCAGGGGACAGACAGAGCAGGGACATGGTGGCTGGAAGAAAGGAACCGTCCATAGCTCCCCGCCCCCAGAACTACGTTCATCTCGAGGACACAGCGGGGGAGACAGACGACGGGGATGCAGACACAGAGGGGCATTGGGGGGATCCTCGTGGGCAGAAGAGCTTTCGTGCACCGCGGCTAGCAGACACGGGGTTGGAGACCAGGGAAAGGGAAGGCGACAGAAATGGACGCTCGGCATCTCCCCGCTGCCGGCAGAGGCATGTTCATCCGGCACGTGTGGAAGAAATTCTATTCAGGGTCAAGGTGGAGGTGGACGCAGTCCCCCCCGGGCTGCCTCAGCCCAGTCTGGAGCAGTGTCTGAGAGCTGCCCTCTGCCTGGTGGAGGATAGACATTGAAACACAAAAACAGCTGATTCTAGGGTGCGGGATTGGTAGAATCCCCCAAAAATCTGTTCCTTCCAGCAATAATCGGGTGCACGGGCCAACGCCCGCACATTTGCAGAACTGCCCGCACTTTTTACCGCTCGCTGCGGGAATTCCTTCGTCGTCTGCACAAACTGAAAGCATCAACATTTCATTGGTTCCTTTACAATGTTAGTGTAAATCAACCAATCGCGTTCATCTGCTTTTACCGGCTAGAAGTTGCGAGAGTCCTTCTCGCCATATTGAATTTTCTTCAAAATGAAGCGGACAACGACGCTCCTAGATTTTAATTTTTGTGGCGGCAAAGTGAAAAGAAGAAATCCTCTGCCAAACGAGTGTGCAGAAGCTGTTGCTGAAACAGCTACTGCATCAACAGTCTCGGAGAAGCAGCCCGAAGATAACGGCACTAGTGCGAGGGTCTGGGAACTCCGGTTCCAAGACGACCGGCTGAAGAAGTGGCCCCCCTTTTTTCATTCTTAGGGGGGGAGCGCCCCCACTTTTTCAATCTTAGGGGGGGAGCGCCCCCACTTTCTCAATCTTAGGGGGGGAGCGCCCCCACTTTCTCAATCTTGGGGGGAGCGCCCCCACTTTTTCAATCTTAGGGGGGGGGAGCGCCCCCACTTTTTCATTCTTAGGGGGGGAGCGCCCCCACTTTTTCAATCTTAGGGGGGGAGCGCCCCCACTTTTTCAATCTTAGGGGGGGAGCGCCCCCACTTTTTCAATCTTGGGGGGGAGCGCCCCCACTTTTTCAATCTTAGGGGGGGAGCGCCCCCACTTTTTCAATCTTAGGGGGGGAGCGCCCCCACTTTTTCAATCTTAGGGGGGGAGCGCCCCCACTTTTTCAATCTTAGGGGGGGAGCGCCCCCACTTTTTCAATCTTAGGGGGGGAGCGCCCCCACTTTCTCAATCTTAGGGGGGGAGCGCCCCCACTTTCTCAATCTTAGGGGGGGAGCGCCCCCACTTTCTCAAAATCCTAGAATCAGCTCTGAGAAACAAACGGCTCTCTGTTTTTGTGTTTCATTGTTTAGAGTCTAAGCATGTTGGTGAACAGTTCTGTTCCTGTAAAATGCAAAAATATGCAACGTGTGTCAACTGAACGGAAAATGAATAAAGTAAAGTTTTTTGTTGTTTGTTTTTTGTAAATTTATGATTGAGATTACAAAGTGAAAACACAAAAATCTGGTTGTGAACTTTTCAAAAATGTATTTATGGCGAACATAGAATATTAACAAAAAATGTGTTCAAATGCTTTTGAACATTTATCGTGGCGAATTTTAAAGGAAAAAAAGTATGGTGGAGAACAACACTAAGACCACCCCTCAGATAAGACTTTTTTTTCACCGCACTTTAATTCAAGGTCTTATTAGAGGGGTACCACTGTATTTTTAAAAAAGGTACTAAAACAAACCCTGGTAACTACAGACCAGTCAGCTTAACTTGTATAGTATGTAAGATTTTAGAGCAATTTATAAGAGACACTATAGTAAACCATATGACAGATTTTAATTTGTATTCAGATTGTCAACATGGCTTTAGGAGTGGCAGGTGTTGCATGACACAGTCGAGGTTATGGACGATTTTACTAAATTTATTAAACAAAAAGAAGCATTTGATATAATTTATTTAGACTTTCAAAAAGTGTTCGACTCTGTACCTCACCAAAGACTACTTTTGAAACTAAAATCATATGGCATAACGGGAAATATTTTGCTGTGGGTGGGAGACTTTTTAACAGGTAGAAAACAGAAAGTAAGGGTGGGGGATAAATCTTCATCAAACACGGACATTTTAAGTGGCATCCCTCAAGGGAGTATTTTGGGACCTATTTTATTTACTATTTTTATGAATGATTTGCCAGACCAAGTTGAAAGTGTTTGCAAAGTATTCGCTGACGACACTAACATTTATAATTCTTCTCACGAATCGGACATAATACAAAAAGATATAAATAAGCTTATTGAATGGTCTGAGAAGTGGAAATTGTATTTCAATGCTGCCAAATGTAAAGTTATGCATTTAGGATTCAAAAACCCACAGAGGGAATATGAAATAACTCATGGCACAAATAGACATAAATTAGAGACATGCACAGAAGAAAAAGACTTAGGGCTGATCTTTGATCCTAATCTTAAGTTTGACAAACATATCACAACAGCTGCTGGCAAGGCAAATAGAATGCTGGGGCTGATTAGGAGGACTTTTTCAGGAATAAAAAATAATGTGTTCATAAACCTGTATAAAAGCTTGGTGAGACCACATTTAGAATACATGTATGGGAATCAAATTTGGAACCCATATCTCAAAAGACAGTCTGTGTCAATTGAAAGATGCCAGAGGAGAGCTACTAAACTGATAACATCTCTTAAAGATAAAGACTATGGTGAAAGGCTGCGCAAGCTGGATTTGCCATCCTTGAAATACAGGAGGCTGCGAGGAGACCTGATAAATGTTTATAAACATTTTAACAATACTGACTTTACTAACAAAAGATTGTTTCAGCTCTCGAACTATTCGAAAACTAGAAGCTGTGAATTAAAAATACTAATACAATACAGCAGAACTAACATTAGAAAACATTTTTTTGCTAACAGAGTTGCCAAGTATTGGAATAACCTCTCTGCACAAATCAAGCTTGCACCAAACCTTAACCAGTTTAAAAACCTCCTGGACAAAGACCCTAAATTGACAGAATTGAGATACCAACATGACTGATTGAGTCATCAAAAACCGTCACAGCTGTGCCCAATACTACAAAAACTAAATTGAAAGGGAACTTCAGAGGCCGCGAGGCCTAGTTGCCCTCATTACCCTGAACTGACCTGACCAGTAAAAACTTTTGATTGAAAACAAAACAAAATACATTTTTATTTTTAAAAAACTTTTTAGTTTTTTTTGCAATGGATGACATTAATTTGTAGATTTATATCTATGAATGTTCTACTCTTTTATTTATTGATATATGTAAATGGTTTTTCCTCTGACTTAAGAACAGGAAGGTGTTTTTTTGTGAAATATACATTTGACATTTCTAATTCTAATAAATTTGAAGACTGACAAGTTGATCATTTCCTTTTGTTACGACTTCATTGTGGATTGAGAATATTGCAACAATAACAAAAATTCCTATACCACGAGCAACAAGCAGTAGGTTGTGTTGGTAAATACTTTGTCATTTGACAGGGTTTTGTCATGTTTTCTATTGTAAGTCATTTGACAGGGATTTGTCATGTTTTCTATTGTAAGTCATTTGACAGGGTTTTGTCATGTTTTCTATTGTAAGTCATTTGACAGGGTTTTGTCACGTTTTCTATTGTAAGTCATTTGACAGGGTTTTGTCACGTTTTCTATTGTAAGTCATTTGACAGGGTTTTGTCATGTTTTCTATTGTAAGTCATTTGACAGGGTTTTGTCACGTTTTCTATTGTAAGTCATTTGACAGGGTTTTGTCATGTTTTCTATTGTAAGTCATTTGACAGGGTTTTGTCATGTTTTCTATTGTAAGTCATTTGACAGGGTTTTGTCATGTTTTCTTAATGTATTAATTGAGTATATTTTTAAAAAATAAAAGCAATAATTTGTTTGGCAATAGTAGAAACATTTCTCACGTAAAAGCCACTGACATCAATATGACAGATGTCGGTGATTTTGCCATCGGCTTCATCAGTGAGAAATGTGTTGATTTACAACAAATTGTGATTTTTTGAGTTAATGAAAAGTGTTGCTATGACAGTGGAGTGGTGGACATTGCATTTTCTACAGCTTGGATAAGGGGAGCATTTTGTGATGATGACTTCAGTTTTATTAATCAGTGATTTCTATGAGTATTTCCAGGAGTCATTGCCTGAATGTGCTATCACCCTTTATAATTCCTCTAGTGATAATGCGGTTATGCAATTACCCCACAAGTTTTTAGAAAGAACATGTTTTTCTACCACCATGTCTTTTTTAATGTTTGTGGTTGTACGTTGCATCTCAACAGACAAGCGGAGAGTAATTGTTGTTTGGAGTGTGCATGGGTTTCTTTGGCATGTGTGTTGTACGTTGCATCTCAACAGACAAGCGGAGAGTAACTGTTGTTTGGAGTGTGCATGGGTTTCTTTGGTATGTGTGTTGTACGTTGCATCTCAACAGACGAGGGGAGAGTAACTGTTGTTTGGAGTGTGCATGGGTTTCTTTGGCATGTGTGCACACTCCTTCATATAGGTTTCTTCAGCATGTGTGTGCACACTCCTTCATATAGGTTTCTTCAGCATGTGTGTGCACACTCCTTCACATAGGTTTCTTTGGTATGTGTGTGCACACTCCTTCAAATAGGTTTCTTCAGCATGTGTGTGCACACTCCTTCACATGGGTTTCTTCAGCATGTGTGTGCACACTCCTTCATATAAGTTTCTTCAGCATGTGTGCACACTCCTTCACATAGGTTTCTTTGGTATGTGTGCACACTCCTTCATATAGGTTTCTTCAGCATGTGTGTGCACACTCCTTCATATAGGTTTCTTCAGTATGTGTGCACACTCCTTCATATAGGTTTCTTCAGCATGTGTGTGCACACTCCTTCATATAGGTTTCTTTGGTATGTGTGTGCACACTCCTTCACATAGGTTTCTTTGGTATGTGTGCACACTCCTTCATATAGGTTTCTTCAGTATGTGTGTGCACACTCCTTCATATAGGTTTCTTCAGTATGTGTGTGCACACTCCTTCATATAGGTTTCTTCAGCATGTGTGTGCACACTCCTTCATATAGGTTTCTTCAGTATGTGTGTGCACACTCCTTCATATAGGTTTCTTCAGCATGTGTGTGCACACTCCTTCATATAGGTTTCTTCAGTATGTGTGTGCACACTCCTTCATATAGGTTTCTTCAGTATGTGTGTGCACACTCCTTCATATAGGTTTCTTCAGCATGTGTGTGCACACTCCTTCATATAGGTTTCTTCAGCATGTGTGTGCACACTCCTTCATATAGGTTTCTTTGGTATGTGTGTGCACACTCCTTCATATAGGTTTCTTCAGTATGTGTGTGCACACTCCATATAGGTTTCTTCAGTATGTGTGCACACTCCTTCATATAGGTTTCTTCAGTATGTGTGTGCACACTCCTTCATATAGGTTTCTTCAGCATGTGTGTGCACACTCCTTCACATAGGTTTCTTCAGTATGTGTGTGCACACTCCTTCATATAGGTTTCTTCAGTATGTGTGTGCACACTCCTTCATATAGGTTTCTTCAGCATGTGTGTGCACACTCCTTCACATAGGTTTCTTCAGTATGTGTGTGCACACTCCTTCATATAGGTTTCTTCAGCATGTGTGTGCACACTCCTTCGTATAGGTTTCTTCAGCATGTGTGTGCACACTCCTTCATATAGGTTTCTTCAGCATGTGTGTGCACACTCCTTCATATAGGTTTCTTCAGTATGTGTGTGCACACTCCTTCATATAGGTTTCTTCAGTATGTGTGTGCACACTCCTTCATATAGGTTTCTTCAGTATGTGTGCACACTCCTTCATATAGGTTTCTTCAGTATGTGTGTGCACACTCCTTCATATAGGTTTCTTCAGTATGTGTGTGCACACTCCTTCATATAGGTTTCTTCAGTATGTGTGTGCACACTCCTTCATATAGGTTTCTTCAGTATGTGTGTGCACACTCCTTCATAGGTTTCTTCAGTATGTGTGTGCACACTCCTTCATATAGGTTTCTTCAGTATGTGTGCACACTCCTTCATATAGGTTTCTTCAGTATGTGTGTGCACACTCCTTCATATAGGTTTCTTCAGTATGTGTGCACACTCCTTCATATAGGTTTCTTCAGTATGTGTGTGCACACTCCTTCATATAGGTTTCTTCAGTATGTGTGTGCACACTCCTTCATATAGGTTTCTTCAGTATGTGTGTGCACTCCTTCACATGGGTTTCTTCAGTATGTGTGTGCACACTCCATAGGTTTCTTCAGTATGTGTGCACACTCCTTCACATGGGTTTCTTCAGTATGTGTGTGCACACTCCATATAGGTTTCTTCAGTATGTGTGTGCACACTCCTTCACGGGACAAATGCAGCCCAGTCTGTGTTTTGTAAAGCCAGCTGCATTTGTTTTGTCTTAAAGCCAATCATATTTATTTTATTTTAAAGTCAGTAACTAAACATTTGGTTTGTTTCATTTTGTGCTTTATTTTAAACTAAAGTCAGTAACATTTGGTTTGTTTCATTTTGTGTTTTATTCTCAACTAAAGTCAGTAACATTCTGTTTGTTTCATTTTGTGTTTTATTCTCAACTAAAGTCAGTAACATTCTGTTTGATTCATTTTGTGTTTTATTCTCAACTAAAGTCAGTAACATTCTGTTTGATTCATTTTGTGTTTTATTCTCAACTAAAGTCAGTAACATTCTGTTTGATTCATTTTGTGTTTTATTCTCAACTAAAGTCAGTAACATTCTGTTTGATTCATTTTGTGTTTTATTCTCAACTAAAGTCAGTAACATTCTGTTTGATTCATTTTGTGTTTTATTCTCAACTAAAGTCAGTAACATTTGGTTTGTTTCATTTTGTGTTTTATTCTCAACTAAAGTCAGTAACATTCTGTTTGATTCATTTTGTGTTTTATTCTCAACTAAAGTCAGTAACATTTGGTTTGTATTATTTCTGTCAAGATGCAGAATTTTGTTGTTGTTGATATGAATATCTCAGGGGAAGACAAATCAATTTGCTTTCAAAGTGCCATGTTGTACATAACCACTATGTATATTTTAACGTTATGGACAAGTGTTTTGGGGAAAATATTATTTTCAATGTGCCATGGTACACACAGATTTGTATACACAGATTTTGATGTATAAACGTTGTTAGGAAATGTGTGAGGTACGCTTCATGTGATTTTTTTGTTTTACAGAGGCCTTATTTAAATACAAACTTTTGACAGGACTTAAATCATTGATTGATGTCTATTTTTAGCACTGGACAACGGCTTGAGCCCAAAACGTGATATGTGTTGTTTTTGTTATTAAATCTTTTCTTTTGGGTTTCAACACTTTCGACTCTGTTTTAATTTGTTGAGAACTTAAATATTTTTAGGACAGCTGGTATTGAGAAGTTTTTCTGTATTGTAAGTGAGCATGTCGGTTGTTTCATAGAATGACTGCCAGATATCAGAGAGGACAACTACTATCTGGGACAGGGGGGGGCTTGGGCTAAGATTTGTTTACAGTGGAGAAACCTTAGCTAGGCTACATCCCAACCCTCTTGGCCAAAGGGATTTGAGATGGTGTTGGTGAAGGTCCCTAAAGGCCAACCAATCCCTTTGGCCCCCTAGTTTGAGTCATAGTGTTCCATTAAAGGCTAGGCTGGACCATGATTTTCTAAAACTAAAAACGGTAACGGTCAAGATGTGCCACCCCCCCCCCCCTACCTATCTCGGTTAATTCTATTTTTCCGTTTTTGCCTTTCTTACCATACATAAAGCTGTATTTTAGGAACATTTTTAGCTAATAACCTTTTTGGAATACTAACCCTAGCCCTAACCCTAACCCTATAAGACGGAAAAACGCAACGAACCACAAATGACAAATCGCTGTGTACTGCAGTACATAGTGGGGGTTAGGTTTAGGGATAGGGTTAGTATTCCAAAAAGGTTATTAGCTGAAAATGTTCCTAAAATACAGCTTTATGTATGGTAAGAAAGGCAAAAACGGAAAAATAGAATTCACCGAGAAATGCAGGGGGGGTGGCACATCTTTACCTTTGCCCTAAAAACAGTCATTTATTGTACAGCTCTCGTTTGATCTTCATTGAGACCAACTAACCCCAAGGCTGCAGTACTGAGGGTCAGAACAGTGGTACCTGGGGCCAGTTTCACAAGAGAGTGCCTTGCGCGCACAGAGCGTTGGTAGCTGAAGGGGTGCCAGAAACACCAAACAACCTGCTCAATAATGGCTGCATTAGGATAACTAAAGCTGGTCACTTCAGGTATAAAGAAAAAGTTCCCATGCAAAGGGAGATAAACCATACCTCTATTATATTATGTATTTGACTGCATGCATGTGTATATGTGTTTGTGCGTGTTCATGCGCATACAAGCACAATCACCATCCATTCCGCATCAAGATGTCCACACATGCATGGTGTGCAATATCAACAGTTTTATTCAACACTGAACTAAAAATAAAATCCAGTATTGCAAATTAAGGCTTTCAGTTTTAAAAAGTGCTAAACTCAGTAACATCTTTTGAAAAAAAGTAGAATAACAATAAAACCAAAAAGTAAAATAAACAATATCAGCTGTTCACTGTAATTAGGAATAATATCAAATACATGATCAGCAGTAGAAAATGATGACGTTAAAATAGAAAACAAAATGTTTAAAATATCAGCTGTTTTTTATATTATAATTGGGAATAACATAAACATTACTATAGCTTTGAAAAAGGATGCTGTGTTTCAATCAGCAATAAAATAAAAATGAACATAATATAAATGTAATATGTGATATGATCACAACCTGGTATATGTAGCAGAGCAATGGAAACCAAAACGTTTCTAAACTATTAAAACAAATATCGAATGTTACAAGAGAGAAAAAAGGAACAAAGGTGATATAATTTTACATTGCATTAATAAGAAATTGGGACTTTTACTGAAGTATTTGTGCTTAATCTCTAGCTTTTTATATTATTTGTATGTCACATCTTGTGAAACTGTCACACAGACACTGAAACTGTCACACAGACACTGAAACTGTCACACAGACAGTGAAACTGTCACACAGACACTGTGAAACTGTCACACAGACACTGTGAAACTGTCACACAGACACTGTGAAACTGTCACACAGACACTGAAACTGTCACACAGACACTGAAACTGTCACACTGAAACTGTCGCACAGACACTGTGAAACAGTCACAGACACTGAAACTGTCACACCGACACTGAAACTGTCACACCGACACTGAAACTCACACAGACACTGAAACTGTCACACAGACACTGAAACTGTCACACAGACACTGTGAAACTGTCGCACAGACATTGAAACTGTCACACCGACACTGAAACTGTCACACAGACACTGTGAAACTGTCACACAGACACTGTGAAACTGTCACACAGACACTGTGAAACTGTCACACAGACACTGAAACTGTCACACACACACACTCTCTCTCTCTCCCTCTCACACACACACACATCTTCTTGAACATAAAATCCATTCCCCCGTTAACTCTCTTGCAACAGCCAACAGGCCACTGGTAGTCCTCCGCGCATTAAAGCATGTGATAAGGCAAAGTGGCTAAAGCACAAACAACAGATCACTACAACCAAAAAGCACTGACACAGCTCAAACCTCGGCCCAAACTCAAAACAAATTGATGACAAATTGTTCTCGATTCCTTAAAAAAAAGAAGATTTTGGCAACGCTATAATTTGGGATATCATTTATTTCTGCCCCTCCCCATCTCCCTTCAAAGGTTGGCTTACAACATGTTGCTGGGAAGCAACGTTGCTGCCAGTTTGGAGAAAGGGATAGGGTTAGGATCAGCCTCAGATTGTTCGCTGGGAAGCAACGTTGCTGCCAGTTTGGATAAAGGGATAGGGTTAGGATCAGCCTCAGATTGTTCGCTGGGAAGCAACGTTGCTGCCAGTTTGGATAAAGGGATAGGGTTAGGATCAGCCTCAGATTGTTCACTTGAAACTGAGAGAAGCAGACTTTGAGATTGAGGGTGGTAAACATGAGGGGGTGACTAAAGTGCATCTTTGCTGGGATTGGAACTCGGACTGGCTGACAGCAATAAAGATGCCGCCCATCACCATAGCAACTACATACATCTCACCCCCCCCCCACCCCCCTGAATTTAGTGTCAAGTCGGTACAACAGGCATTATCTGTTCGGAATGGACAGGTCGTACATAATCCACTCAGCAACAAACGCAACATGCACTGCATTTTATGGACTATAAAGGGCACATTTTAAGGCGCACCTACAAATTTATACAAAATCCTATTTTTGTGAAAACTCCGTACTATTTTATTAGTCCTATTACAAGATGCAGGGGTTTCAGTATTCTGAAACAAGGATCGTCTTTCGGTCCTTCAAATGCACAAGCATATTCTGAAACATCTGATGAACAATTTAGATTAACGCCACAAGTGCGAAGAAGGTGATGCTCTTCAATTTGTTCAGTAAATGTTAACCAATTACTATGTGTTTTTTCTACCGTTCACGGACAGATAGACGAGGCAAGAGCATAGACTCCTTTGTAATGATAAAACAATGCAAGAATAAGAACTGTATACTGTACATTGCAAGCAAGCAAGGGGATGTACTAACCTCAATTCATATGTTATGCATGTTATCACATGAAAATACAATACTCATCAAATTATTTGGTAATTTCGTAATATATGTTAATAAGTATCAGCAAGACATAACAGTAAACATGATATTCGTTATACATTTGATCACTGTTATTAAAAAGTACTAACAAGACATAACAATCACTGATGTTAAAAAGTACTAACAAGACATAACAATCACTGATGTTAAAAAGTACTAATAAGACATAACAATCACTGATATTAAAAGTATTTGCAAGGCATAACAATCACTGATAATAAAAAGTACTTGCAAGGCATAACAATCACTGATAATAAAAAGTACTTGCAAGGCATAACAATCACTGATATTAAAAGTACTTGCAAGGCATAACAATCACTGATAATAAAAAGTAATTGCAAGGCATAACAATCAAATATGAAATAATTGTATAACAAAATATATGAACAGATATAGCAACACAGACCAAAGATCTCGTTGTGAACTTGGTAAAGAAATATCAACAAGCATTGACAGTTTTCAACGGACATAACCAACAAATTATACCACTTCAAGTGACAGCACCTCTTCATACCCCCCACCCTCCCTTTTAAAAATGACTACAATTGGTTTCAGTGTCCTGAAAGTATTCTATAGGATTAAAAGCTGTCTCCAGAGTTGCTGTTCTTGGCATCTCCCTGGACTCCTTGTTCTTTGAGATTGTGTGTTTCCAGGCCATATGGCCATAATGAGTGAAGTAGGTATGTGTTGTGCTTTCCAGGCCATATGGCCATAATGAGTGAAGTAGGTATGTGTTGTGCTTTTCCAGGCCATATGGCCATAATGAGTGAAGTAGGTATGTGTTGTGCTTTTCCAGGCCATATGGCCATAATGAGTGAAGTAGGTATGTGTCCGCTTTTCAGTTTTCACTGGTCTCCCCGCTGCATGCAGCTGACACATTCCAATTTCGGACGAGCCCAAAGGAGAACATTATTTTGAAGACTTTTTTGGGGGAAAAAGGCAGGAGAATTGGCCAATAAGGCAGAAACAAAGATAATAGTAGGAAGAGTAAAAGGCAGTCATAGAGAGTATTAGACTAGAGGAAGTTTCTAGTACAGAACTTCCAGAAGGTGGGGGAACTATTTATACAAAGCCCCCACCCCCCACCCAGTATCCCTGTGGGGAGGGTTTTGTTCTAAGGGAGACACAAAGGGACATAACAGGTGAGTGATGACATGCCGTCTGATTCCATAACTCAAACTATTTATACAAAGCCCCCACCCCCCACCCAGTATCCCCGTGGGGAGGGTTTTGTTCTAAGGGAGACACAAAGGGACATAACAGATGTGTGATGACATGCCGTTTGATTCCATAACTCAAACTGTATGAGATGAATGAAAAATTTATTTTGATTGAAGGACATTAGTCTTTTTCGTCGATCGCTCAGACAGTTTCCTGTCATATGAGTGCAGATGCGTCATGCTGCCTTTATGCACCTAACTAAGAAACGGACACTGGTTGGAGAAAATCTTTGAAAGAGTTTCTAGAAAAAAGGCCTAAGATTGAAGAATGGACCAATTAAACAAAGATAGTAGATGACAGTAAGCAAACGGAAAAGACAGTCAAAGAGAGTAGCAGATTATAGGAAGTTATATATATATAATTACTAGCATAGAACTTCCAGAAGGTGGGGGAACTAATCTGACACTGACAAATGACATTCGATATAATGTAGGGTCGGTTCCAGTCGTGTTGTCACTGTCAGCCACTGTAAGGCAAAACTACAGTCTACCTCTGGTGGAGGGTGACTAGTCATCTTGTGGGGGTTAGGAATCGTGCAAGCACATAAAAAAAAACAGGTAAAAAAAGGTTTCAATCCTATCTACATTTTACAGTCTGACTAAAAACCTAGTAGAAAATTCAGACCACGTTTCTAAAACATTAAAACGCTGCCAAAAAAACAGCAAAACGCACGTGCGCGCACCCCCCCCCACCCCCCCCCCCCCCCCCCCCCCCAAACACACAAAATGGAATAAAACTAAAAAGCAAACAACAAATTCATGCAAATGTGGCAGTGTTTATCCCATGAGTATAGTTACGTAAAATACGTTTTTTAAGTATGTTAAAAGTACACTAAAGTTAAAGGAACAACTATAAGACTGACCAACTGTGTGACTGTTTTACATAATTTCAGTGTTATAACAAACAAGCAAAAAACACCTAATGAAGAATATACAAATGAGAAACAAATTAACCGAATTCATTATTGTGATGAAAAAACAACTGACTAACGTCTTCAACCGATGCAGTAGTAAAAAAACCAACAACCGATCTGTGTCTTCATACTTCAAATACAACCCAAACAAAATATGTGATACCTCATGAAAACAATATTATGCTGAAGGCAAGTTAAGAACATTCTGTTTTTCTCTACTTTATGGCGGAAGCTCATAATATGTACACTCATGAATATAACGGGTCTAGCTCATTTGCATAAACAGGCATCACAATTATTACAAAATAACCCCACAACTGATCCAAAACGACATTGCATAGACAACAATGACATCACAGTTGTAAAAACAACAAGAAGAACTTGCACTGTACAAGACATTGAAGAGAACGGGGTGCACAATCCAAACAAGAAAAGTGGATTACTAACAAACTTTGGGACTTTCCTGGTATTGCAGTGTACCTCCAGGATCGCCCCACTATCTTTACAGTTAAAATGTCCCACGTGTACCTGATCCTGATCTGAGGACGTTAACAGACTTTCTCTCTCAATCCAAAAAGAACCACACGATAATGGCAAATGCCTGAAACTAGAGTGTGAAGACGCTATATCATCAGACGCGCGGCACATCTGCTTCAGTGACCTTGACCTTTGACCAATGACCTTCATTTTCAAACTTTGCCGAGATATCCTGAGTGTCTATGCGCATGCACCATTTGAGCATCCTAGGTCCTTCCGTTCAAACGCTATCGTGTTAATGCATACAGATGATCAGCCAGCCATAAACAGACACAATGTTGAAAATATTAACAGCTTCGCCTCGCGGCTGGTAATGTACCCTGGCTAAAAGACTCCAGGGATCACCCCAACAGCCGAAGCACTTGAACACTATGCTACAAATGCACCAGCTAGGGATGAGAACATTACGTGGGTGACCATTTTTGGCTACCCCGCCACGTGGGCAGCCACACTACGGCTTCGGAAATTTTGGAGACATGATTTTATGCTAGGAGCTTGTCATGGCTAAAGACAATCCCTGCATAACTATGCATAGCATAACAACATTTTGATGTAGCCTTGGTGTTCTAGCCTATGTCAATGGGTCTGTCACAGCCTTAAGCCAAGGGGAGCGGCTGGCGATAGCAACTAGCAATGATGTAACATGTCTGAAGGAATGCACAGAAGGCATGCCACTCGACAAAAGGACTACAAAACAAAGGATAGATGTTTGACAAATGGGTGGCGTTACGATTGTCCATTCTGTTAGGAGAATCGTGTTCTATTGCTTCTAACTGAAATCACAGCTATGAACCGCTGCAGCTAATACCCAAGGCTGTAACACCAAAGCCTTCAAAATGGCGAGTCACCATCGCTCACCAAGGACACTTAGAGTTTACGTCAGCTCTAAGCGTCTTTGTTGCTCACAAAAGAATAACGATCACAAAGCCCTTTTGTGTTCCCAGGCCATAAGGCCATAATGGGCGAGGTACGTATCTGTCCGGTTTTCAGTTTTCACTGGTCTCCTTGCTGCATAAAGCCATCATGTTCCGTATTCGGAGGAGCTCTGCTCAAAGGCTCCAATCTCACCTTACTATTGCCCCCTACTGTAAGCCAACATAAAGTGACAACAAAAGCCAGTGTCAGCTAACAGCTAAAACCGAATATCCTTTGCTGTTGAAAGTTCATCATCAATAAACAATCACACTTCACTCATTCTCACCTTACTATTGCCCCCTACTTTCAGCTCGTGTCAACTGGCGGCTAAACCATCTAAAGCAAAAATCTCATGTAAATCAATCCAGAGAATAAACTATTATTTTGTTCCATATTACAATGAACAATGTTTGATAGTTTGGTTCTCCAAGTGAGCACTGTTGGTCACTGAATGGAAAGCGGCTCTGTGCCCTCGGTACACTTGATGGAATGTCCTCTGTGTGCCTGCTCCCCACTAACGCATCACGGGTTTCCAAGGCTGGAGTAGTTAGGGCTGCTCTCGTGTTGGCAGGGCAGGTGAAGCCACGGTGTGTGTTTCCTGGTCCATCAGCACTGTTGGGTGTTCCTTCCTTTCATTGTTTTCTTCAAATAACGCTGTGTGGATGGTGGATGGAAAAAAGGAGGGGGGGGGGGGGGGGAGGGATAATGGGAGGAGGAGTGGTGTGTGTGTGAATGGGGGTGGGCGGAGGTGGGGGGGGGGGGATGCTAAGTTAAGTCAGTGGCGGAGGCAGAGGGTGTGGAGGAGGAGGAGGGTGGCTGTCCACCACGTGCTGTGAACACGGGCAGAACCTGCAACACACAACGAGCACAGCACAGAAGGTCATTATACACCATATGTATAACGATGCAACACACAACGGGCACAGCACACATGCACAGAAAGGTCATTATACACCATATGTATAACGATACAACACACAACGGGCACAGCACACATGCACAGAAAGGTCATTATACACCATATGTATAACGATACAACACACAACGGGCACAGCACACATGCACAGGTCATTATACACCATATGTATAACGATACAACACACAACGGGCACAGCACACATGCACAGAAAGGTCATTATACACCATATGTTTAACGATACAACACACAACGGGCACAGCACACATGCACAGGTCATCATACACCATATGTATAACGATACAACACACAACGGGCACAGCACACATGCACAGGTCATTATACACCATATGTATAACGATACTTAATGATCGTATACTCTATTATACTTATACTTCTTCTGCGTTCCCAGGTCATATGGCTGTAATGGGTAAGGTACGTATGTGTCCGGTTTAAGTTTTCACTGGTCTCCCCGCTGCATACAGCTAACACATTCCGATTTCGGGGGAGCTCAAAGGAGAAAAGTTATTTAGAAGATTTTTTTGGCGAAAAAAAGACAGGAGAATGGGCCAATAAGTCAGAAAGATAGTAGATGACAGTAAGCAAAGGAAAAAAGGCAGTCAAGCAGGGTGGCAGATTAGAGGAAGTTACAAGCACATAACTTCCAGAAGGTGGAGGAACTATTTTTACAAAAGTCCCACCGGTATCCCCACGGGGAGAGACTCGTGGAGGGGTCGGGGTCATCCAGCTCCCCGTATGGAGGCACGAGGCATCCACACACTGCCCCGACTACTTATGTATACTAATTATAGTCGTTTCCGACCATGACTGCCAGATAGCAGAGTAGGCAGCAGCTACCCAATGTACATCCCCACTCTCTCGGCCAAATGGATGTTATCCTGTCCTAAGCCAAAGCAGCTATCTGTAGAAAAACCTATAGGCCCCACAGACTGTTTATAATAGTATGCTGTACTATATATGCTATGCTATACTAATCATATTTTGGTTGTTGGCATACATAACAATAAAAACGTATAAGATATATCATCAACTGTTTCAGATGCATCTAAGCTTATACAACCTGCGTACATGCGCACATAATAATCATAAATGGATATATATATAGCGCTTTTTATCGATCACAAAGTGCTTTACAATCAGCATTTAAACACACACATACACACACAAACACATTTCATCAAACGCATAGATGCACTTACTGACACGCACACTTGTTTACACACTCACTCTCTCTCTCTCTCTCTCTCTCTCTCTCTCTCTCTCTCTCTCTCTCTCTCTCTCTCTCTCTCTCTCTCACTCACCGAAAACAATATTTCCAATAAGCGTGTATATGTGCACATGCATGCACTCGCTTTCACACACACATACACACACACAAACGCACGCGCACGCACACAGTTGCACAGGCACACATACACATGCGCATTCACGCACACTTATATATTGTTTATATATATTTTTCCAGAACACAGAACAATTCTAAAAGTTAATGATAACTGAGTTTGTCTCACAAATAAAGACATTGGACACAAAAAAGGTTTATCAGAGCAAATTATCCTGCATTACAAACAACTTTTGAGTCCTTCAGACTAGGGGAACGGAGCTCAGCTAATCACTGAGATGTTTCATTCACACTATTTTTATCCTTTAATTTGGATATCATCTCAGTAGCCGACCCTCTCTAGTCATGTCTATTATACTTTCAAATCATAATTTTAGAACGTTATTATTTTCGGTATTTTCAATACATTTTTGTACTATTTCTGGTTTAACTTGGTGCTGATTTGCTTTTATTGTGGACTTTCGATTTGGTGCAAAGAGGACACCATTCTCTTGTAGAATGTCTTCTTGCTGAAGTTGACAACCACTGGACAGTCCAATTGCAGGTCGATATGCAGACGGAGGAGACCTTCACTAGGTCGAAACAGCTGTCTCTGCATGGGCACTGTCCTCTCCCCCATCGGGAGAAAAAGTACATTATTTTACATTTGTTCTCTCTCTGTTTTGTTTCTTATTTTCAGTACACAGAACAATTCTAAAAGTTAATAACTGAGTTTGTTTATGAGGTTCACAAATAAAGACATTGGACACAAAAGTTTTATCAAAGCAAATTATATATATATAGAGATGAATGCACGCACGCTCACACACACACGCGCATGCTTTTTTTGGTACCGTTTTCTTTTGAAGGACGCGTCTTCACATTGTTCGGCTTGGAAGTTTCTGGAACAAAATCATCATCATCATCATCATCATTTTTAAAAATCATCATCATCATCATTTTTATCATCATCATCATCATGATTTTTAAAAAGCATGATCATCATCAACATATAAAAAAAATCATTGTCATCATCATTTTAAAAAACATCATCATCACCATCGCCATCATCACCATCGCCATCATCACCACCATCATCTAAAAAACCCATCATAATCATCATCGTGACCTTTTTAAAATGTTATAATTGTCTTTCTTATTCATCTTCCTAGTTTAATTCGTGTTCTGTACCAACATAGCCTACAGTTAGGGCACGTACACACATACGCCGATGTTCCGCGCGGAAACCCCATAAATAAGTAAAAGAAAGAAGGAACAAAGTACAGGGAATAGGGGAAATACGCACACATGCGCTTCATGTTTTTCATTCTTTCTTTTACTTGTTAATCATTTCCGCGCGGAAAACCCACATGTCGTGTGTTCGTGCGCTTAGGACCATCCACAATTTTATCAACATAATTGACAAGTTGGGAGCAGATTGGCAAACGAAATGCTGTCAATGTTTACACACACACATACAAACACACGCAGGCATGCACGCATACACACACAGAGACACACACACACATTTTTAGTGAATCACTAAATCACTGTTAGTGGAAGGATGTTAAACTGAAAAACAACAACACACACGCGCGAGCACGCACTCACGCGCGCGCGCGCGCACGCACGCACACGCACACGCACGCACACGCACACACACACACACACACACACACACACACATTCATGGCACACATACACGAATGCGCAGTCACACTAAAAAAGTAATCAGAGTTGTCTTTTGAGTCCCCTGTAAATCATCCATAAAACAGTCACATGCTACTGAACAAATCCTAATGTCTGTCATTGCAACATGTTTTCATTTCTTCTACAGACAATTATGACCCGAGCTGACAGAAACCTAGTTTAAAAGGAACGTTGCTGTTGTTGGTTACCCTGGCTAAAAGACTCCAGGGGTCATCCCAATAGCGGAAGCACTTGAACACTATGGTAGAAATACATCAAGTATGGGTGAGAACATTACGTATGTGACCGACTTTGATAACCCCACCATGTGGACAGCCACACTCCGACTTCGGGAGTGAAAAGGAATAATTCTCCATTTCTTTTCGTTCTCATCAACTTCATTGGTATCGTTGTTTTGCTCCTCATCATCGTCATCATCATCATCATCGTCACGTTGTTGTTACTGTTACGTGTAAAGTGCTTGTGCCGTTTTTATTCATTATTATTATTATTATTGATGATTATTATCATAAAGTTACACGTGACAATGTTGTGTTAGCCGTGTTGTTAGTGATACATAAACCTTGACAGTCTGTGGATCTTACACCAGAAGAAACACATTGCATTGATTCCTTGATGGATCAGAGGTCACGTCAAGTAAACAACAAAACAAAACAAACAACAACAAACAACAGCAGTTGATCGTGACAAACTTGTACACCTTTCTTGGTTTATTTCCGTTGGTCTATCAATGATAAATACATTTGTCCATAAAAGACTTTTCATAAAAAGGGCCTACATTAAGCAAGGCTCTTCGACATTCGTTGAACCTCCCTTATGTTTGTTTGTCTTTGTTTGTATAGTTAAGAGGCTGAGGTTGACATCAGTCAGTCTTTGTTTGTACCAGTTAAGAGGCTGAGGTTGACATCAGTCAGTCTTTGTTTGTACCAGTTAAGAGGCTGAGGTTGACATCAGTCAGTCTTTGTTTGTACCAGTTAAGAGGCTGAGGTTGACATCAGTCAGTCTTTGTTTGTACCAGTTAAGAGGCTGAGGTTGACATCAGTCAGTCTTTGTTTGTACCAGTTAAGAGGCTGAGGTTGACATCAGTCAGTCTTTGTTTGTACCAGTTAAGAGGCTGAGGTTGACATCAGTCAGTCTTTGTTTGTACCAGTTAAGAGGCTGAGGTTGACATCAGTCAGTCTTTGTTTGTACCAGTTAAGAGGCTGAGGTTGACATCAGTCAGTCTTTGTTTGTACCAGTTAAGAGGCTGAGGTTGACATCAGTCAGTCTTTGTTTGTACCAGTTAAGAGGCTGAGGTTGACATCAGTCAGTCTTTGTTTGTACCAGTTAAGAGGCTGAGGTTGACATCAGTCAGTCTTTGTTTGTACCAGTTAAGAGGCTGAGGTTGACATCAGTCAGTCTTTGTTTGTACCAGTTAAGAGGCTGAGGTTGACATCAGTCAGTCTTTGTTTGTACCAGTTAAGAGGCTGAGGTTGACGTCAGTCAGTCTTTGTTTGTACCAGTTAAGAGGCTGAGGTTGACATCAGTCAGTCTTTGTTTGTACCAGTTAAGAGGCTGAGGTTGACATCAGTCAGTCTTTGTTTGTACCAGTTAAGAGGCTGAGGTTGACATCAGTCAGTCTTTGTTTGTACCAGTTAAGAGGCTGAGGTTGACATCAGTCAGTCTTTGTTTGTACCAGTTAAGAGGCTGAGGTTGACATCAGTCAGTCTTTGTTTGTACCAGTTAAGAGGCTGAGGTTGACGTCAGTCAGTCTTTGTTTGTACCAGTTAAGAGGCTGAGGTTGACATCAGTCAGTCTTTGTTTGTACCAGTTAAGAGGCTGAGGTTGACGTCAGTCAGTCTTTGTTTGTACCAGTTAAGAGGCTGAGGTTGACATCAGTCAGTCTTTGTTTGTACCAGTTAAGAGGCTGAGGTTGACATCAGTCAGTCTTTGTTTGTACCAGTTAAGAGGCTGAGGTTGACATCAGTCAGTCTTTGTTTGTACCAGTTAAGAGGCTGAGGTTGACATCAGTCAGTCTTTGTTTGTACCAGTTAAGAGGCTGAGGTTGACGTCAGTCAGTCTTTGTTTGTACCAGTTAAGAGGCTGAGGTTGACATCAGTCAGTCTTTGTTTGTACCAGTTAAGAGGCTGAGGTTGACATCAGTCAGTCTTTGTTTGTACCAGTTAAGAGGCTGAGGTTGACATCAGTCAGTCTTTGTTTGTACCAGTTAAGAGGCTGAGGTTGACATCAGTCAGTCTTTGTTTGTACCAGTTAAGAGGCTGAGGTTGACGTCAGTCAGTCTTTGTTTGTACCAGTTAAGAGGCTGAGGTTGACATCAGTCAGTTGGTGAAGGGATGAAACATGCCATTTACAGATTGTCAGTCAAATACATACTAATATCAGATACAACTGAGCTCATTATACATTTTTATACACATTTACCCGTTCACAACAACATTGTGTCCCCATCTCTATGTGTTCCCGTCTCTATATACCCACATCTCTATGTGTCCCCGTCTCTATAATTATGTTCTCGTCATATCTCTCTGTCTCCTCGTTAATCCCTAACTTTACCTGTAAACCAAACATTAACTGTAATTTATAACCCTAATCCTAACCCTAACCCGTAAACTAACCACTAACCATAATTCATAACCCTAATCCTAACCCTAACCCGTAAACCAAACACTAACCGTAATTCATAACCCTAATCCTAACCCTAGCCCATAAACCAAACACTAACCGTAATTCATAATCCTAACCCTAACCCGTAAACCAAACACTAACCGTAAACAGTAACCGTAATTCCTAGCCCTAATCCTAACCCGTAAACCAAACAGTAACCGTAATTCCTAGCCCTAATCCTAACCTTAGCCCTCATTCTGAATCTGCTGGGACATATAGAGACGGGGTCAAAACGACGGGAACATATAGGGATGGGGACATATAGGGATGGGGTCACAACGACGGAGACATATAGGGATGGAGACATATAGGGATGGGGACATATAGAGACGGGGTCAAAACGACGGGAACATATAGGGATGGGGACATATAGGGATGGGGTCACAACGACGGAGACATATAGGGATGGGGACATATAGGGATGGGGTCACAACGACGGAGACATATAGGGATGGGGACATATAGGGATGGGGTCACAACGACGGAGACATATAGAGACGGGGTCAAAACGACGGGAACATATAGGGATGGGGACATATAGGGATGGGGTCACAACGACGGAGACATATAGGGATGGGGACATATAGGGATGGGGTCACATAGGGACGGAGACATATAGGGATGGGGACATATAGGGATGGGGTCACAACGACGGAGGACATATAGAGACGGGGTCAAAACGACGGGAACATATAGGGATGGGGACATATAGGGATGGGGTCAAAACGACGGAGACATATAGGGATGGGGACATATAGGGATGGGGTCACAACGACGGAGACATATAGGGATGGGGACATATAGGGATGGGGTCACAACGACGGAGACATATAGAGACGGGGACATCTAGAGATGGGGACACATAGAGACAGAGACAGACGGAAATATATAGAGATGGGGACACATAGAGATGGAGACAAATTATATAGATGGGGACACATAGAGACGGAGACATATATTATAGACGGAGACATAGAGATGGGGACACATAGAGATGGAGACAAAGTATATAGATGGCGACACATAGAGACGGAGACATATATTATAGACGGAGACATAGAGACGGGGACACATAGAGACGGAGACATATATTATAGACGGAGACATAGAGATGGGGACACATAGAGATGGAGACAAAGTATATAGATGGGGACACATAGAGACGGAGACATATATTATAGACGGAGACATAGAGATGGGGACACATAGAGATGGAGACAAAGTATATAGATGGGGACACATAGAGACGGAGACATATATTATAGACGGAGACATAGAGATGGGGACACATAGAGATGGAGACAAAGTATATAGATGGCGACACATAGAGACGGAGACATATATTATAGACGGAGACATAGAGATGGGGACACATAGAGATGGAGACAAAGTATATAGATGGCGACACATAGAGACGGAGACATATATTATAGACGGAGACATAGAGATGGGGACACATAGAGATGGAGACAAAGTATATAGATGGGGACACATAGAGACGGAGACATATATTATAGACGGAGACACATAGAGATGGGGACACATAGAGATGGAGACAAAGTATATAGATGGCGACACATAGAGACGGAGACATATATTATAGACGGAGACATAGAGATGGGGACACATAGAGATGGAGACAAAGTATATAGATGGAGACACATAGAGACGGAGACATATATTATAGACGGAGACATAGAGATGGGGACACATAGAGATGGAGACAAAGTATATAGATGGGGACACATAGAGACGGAGACATATATTATAGACGGAGACATAGAGATGGGGACACATAGAGATGGAGACAAAGTATATAGATGGGGACACATAGAGACGGAGACATATATTATAGACGGAGACATAGAGATGGGGACACATAGAGATGGAGACAAAGTATATAGATGGCGACACATAGAGACGGAGACATATATTATAGACGGAGACATAGAGATGGGGACACATAGAGATGGAGACAAAGTATATAGATGGGGACACATAGAGACGGAGACATATATTATAGACGGAGACATAGAGATGGGGACACATAGAGATGGAGACAAAGTATATAGATGGGGACACATAGAGACGGAGACATATATTATAGACGGAGACATAGAGATGGGGACACATAGAGATGGAGACAAAGTATATAGATGGGGACACATAGAGACGGAGACATATATTATAGACGGAGACATAGAGATGGGGACACATAGAGATGGAGACAAAGTATATAGATGGGGACACATAGAGACGGAGACATATATTATAGACGGAGACACATAGAGATGGAGACAAAGTATATAGATCGGGACACATAGAGACGTGGGCACATGGCAGTGGTTCCTCGCACGGCCCTTGGAAGTGTCCGAGTCACATTGTATGTTGGTGTAAATGGGAGCTGACAGCAATCGGCAGTGACCATGTGCGAGAGGAAGAGAAGGCAGAGTGAACTGGGGGGTGGATAGTACATAATAAATGATGTCATAGAAGGCCACAAGAGGCAGTGACCGTGTGCGAGAGGAAGAGAAGGCAGAGTGAACTGGAGGGTGGATAGTACATAATAAATGATGTCATAGAAGGCCACAAGAGGCAGTGACCATGTGCGAGAGGAAGAGAAGGCAGAGTGAACTGGGGGGTGGATAGTACATAATAAATGATGTCATAGAAGGCCACAAGAGGCAGTGACCATGTGCGAGAGGAAGAGAAGGCAGAGTGAACTGGGGGGTGGATAGTACATAATAAATGATGTCATAAAAGGCCACAAGAGGCAGTGAGAATAATATCTTTAAAAAAAGGCCTTCAGGTTGTGATCCGAAATATTACTATTAGTGTTCATTCATTTTTCAGGAAAGTTTTCCAGCGTGAAGTTACCCGGTGAAAAGAAAGAGGATGAAGAGAGGGTGAACTGTGATGTGGGGTACTAACGTTACAAAGAAGATCTGAATGAGATAAGTGACGTAGTAACGTACTGTGGTGCTCTTGTTATACAGGAAAAAGAAAACGGTATGTGACACTCTTAGTCTGAATGGTTTAATTGATTAGGCCACAGGCCCATATCAATAGGCGAACATAAACATACAAAATGTGTAAGCGGTTAAGTATAATGATTAAATCATTGTGTCATGAACATTATGAAAGATAATCTCACTGTTACAAAGTATAAATATTTAACAAAAGCAAATGAAATGCAAAGAAACTCGGGGGCGAGCTGGACAACCAAGGCTCTTCAGAGAAGAATCCCCCCTCAATCAAGTGTTGTGACTGTAATAAATTCCTTACACTCTCAGGGTACGCACACATACATGCGGAGATTCTGTCCAGAAACCCGTGCGCAATCCGTAAACAAGTAAAAGAAAGAAGGGAACAGATTTAATTGTGCATGTGTCCAAATTTCCCCTAATCCTTTTTTACCCTTCTTTCTTTTACTTGTTTATGGATTGCGCATGGAATTTCCGCATGAACTGTGCACGAGGCCTAAGGGCGTGTACACACACGCGGAAACCCATGCATATATCCCACCCCCAAACCAAGTAACAGATCAGAAGAAACAAGCGGACGGGACATGCGGATAGGCTTCTACGCGCACACTCCTTCATATTTCGTACTTCAAGATTTGTGTGTGTGGATAGCGGATAGGTGTCCGTACGGAATTTGCGGATATAATGTGCACTAGGCCTTAAAGGGGCAGGCCGCACCCAGGTCCTGACTCTGGCTGCCCTCTGCTGTCACCATTTACGATGGCTTGGCAGGCCGCACCCAGGTCCTGACTCTGGCTGCCCTCTGCTGTCACCATTTACGATGGCTTGGCAGGCCGCACCCAGGTCCTGACTCTGGCTGCCCTCTGCTGTCACCATTTACGATGGCTTGGCAGGCCGCACCCAGGTCCTGACTCTGGCTGCCCTCTGCTGTCACCATTTACGATGGCTTGGCAGGCCGCACCCAGGTCCTGACTCTGGCTGCCCTCTGCTGTCACCATTTACGATGGCTTGGCAGGCCGCACCCAGGTCCTGACTCTGGCTGCCCTCTGCTGTCACCAGTTACGATGGCTTGGCAGGCCGCACCCAGGTCCTGACTCTGGCTGCCCTCTGCTGTCACCATTTACGATGGCTTGGCAGGCCGCACCCAGGTCCTGACTCTGGCTGCCCTCTGCTGTCACCAGTTACGATGGCTTGGCAGGCCGCACCCAGGTCCTGACTCTGGCTGCCCCTCGGCTGTCACCAGTTACGATAGCTTGGCAGGCCGCACCCAGGTCGTGACTCTGGCTGCCCTCTGCTGTCACCAGTTACGATGGCTTGGAGTCAAAACGGACTATCTTTACATAGTCCATTGACTTATTATCGATGTCATTGCAAAAACTAAGAAC
>CM065701.1:49332007-49334507 GCA_017654935.2 Phymorhynchus buccinoides
TGCACGGCCCAGCCTGTCATCACCATCATCATCATCATCATCATCATCATCATCAACATTATCAGACAAACCATGGTACTTTACAAAGCCCATGTCATCACCATCATTGATCATCATCATCATCATCATCACCATCATCATCAACACCATGGTACTGCACGGCCCAGCTGTCATCACCATCATCATCATCATCATCATCATCATCACCATCATCATCAAGACCATTTTTTGGTACTGTTACGGCCCCTAGCTGTCAAATCACCATCATCACCATCATCATAGTTCATCATCACCATCAAATCATCATCAAGACCATGGTACTAGCACGGCCCAGCTGTCATCACCATCATCAGGATTCATCATCATCATCATCATCATCATCATCATCATCATCAACATCATCACCATCATCATCATCATCATCATCATCATCATCAAACATCATCATCATCATCATCACCATCATCATCATCGTCATCACCATCATCATCATCATCACCATCATCATCATCATCAACACCATGGTACTGTTGTTGGCCCATCTGGGTCATCACCATCATGTACGCATCGTTTGTGAATTTGCACAACGTATCATCATCATCAACACCATGATACAAACTGCACTTACCCAGCTAGTCATCACCATCATCATCATCATCATCATCATCATCACCATCATCATCATCATCACCATCGGTACTCACAGTGGGGGGAGCTGTTCTCTCCGTCACCGATCATCATCATACTCATCATCATCAACACCATGGTACTGCACGGCCCAGCTGTCATCACCATCATCATCATCATCATCATCATCATCATCACCATCATCATCATCATCATCACCCATGGTACTGCACGGCCCAGCTGTCATCATCCATCATCATCATCATCATCATCATCATCACACCATCATCATCATCACCATCATCATCAACACCATGGTACTGCACGGCCCAGCTGTCATCACCATCATCATCATCTCATCATCATCATCATCATCATCATCATCACCATCATCATCACCATCTGTCATCATCATCACCATCATCATCATCAACACCATGGTACATCACGGCCCAGCTGTCATCACCATCATCATCATCATCATCATCATCATCATCATCATCATCATCATCAACACCATGGTACTGCACGGCCCAGCTGTCATCACCATCATCATCATCATCATCACCTTCATCATCATCATCATCATCATCAGCATGATCTTCATGATCATCATCATCATCATCATCACCATTATTATTAGGCATATCCTCCCCCTCCTCCTCCTCCTCATCATCATCATTATCATCATCAATAAAGTAGAAGAAAAAGCTTGACCAACTCCACGAACCATCAAACAAAGACGACCATACTAAACCACACCATGCCGACAAAACAAACCATCACAAACAACCTCACTGTCAGCTAAATTGTCGGCAGACAGACAGACAGACATACAGACAGACGGACAGATAGATATACATACATACAGACAGATAGACATACATACAGACAGACGGACAGATAGATAGACATACATACAGGCAGACAGATAGATTGACTTCTTCGTTGTCAATCGCTCAGACAGTTCCCTGTCATATGAGCGCAGATGCGTCATACTGCCGTTACGCGTCTAACCAAGAAATAGTCATGCCTAGCATGTCTGTCTTCGCCTGGAGAATATATTATTTGAAAAGAATTCCTAGAACAAAGGCAGGAGAATGGACTGGTAAGGCAGAAAGACAGTAGATGACAGTAAGCAAAGGGAAAAGGCAGAGTCAAAGAGAGTGACAGATTAGAGGAAGTAAGAGCACAGAACTGCCAGAAGGTGGGGGAACTATTTATATAAAAGACCCCCCGGTACCCCCATGGGAGGACAGACAAACAGGCAGACAGACACATACAGACAGACGGACAGACAGACATACACTGACAGACAGACAGACAGAAAGACAGACAGACAGACGGACAGACTCACTGTCGTTGCAGACCATGGCGATCTCTTTCTGGCTGCTCTTCACAGTCTCCATCAGCCCCGCCTGGCTCTGGCAGCGTGACGTCACGTTCTCCTGACACGTCATGATCTCCGACATCAGGTCCCTGAAACAGCGTGACGTATAGTCAGCGTGACATCACCAAGCTCCTATAAGTCCACTCAAGTCAAACTAATGTTACGTTATTATTGCAAAACTGAAGGATTGAAATCAGACGCAACACTTTGACGTACAAAATTTAATGCATACGGACTGATGAAATTTCAAATGTTTAGAAACAATACACTTCCACCCCCCACCCCACCCACCCCCCAAAAAGAGATGAAAATGATGTTTTACGTCCTCTCGGTCATAGACACATATTGGACATTAGTAAATACAAAGATGGTGGGAACAATACTGGCTGCAATGCCCGGAGGCAGTGCAACACCAGTACAGTCCCGAGTTTTTAACAATATAGATAGGTGTAGCGGTAACCACGCCTCGGTTAAACCTCATCG
>CM065701.1:49339507-49342007 GCA_017654935.2 Phymorhynchus buccinoides
TCTCTCTCTCTCTCTCTCTCTCTCTCTCTCTCTCTCACACACACACATATTCTCATAGACAGTCTTTTAAATAGCATAAATGAAAATAAATTGACTGGAGTTCTTTTCATAGATTTTGAAAAAGCATTTGATGTAATCAACCACACACTTTTATTGCGCAAATTAAAACTCTATAATCTATCTCCTGAATTCATTAAGTTGATGTCATCATTTCTTTTCAATCGTAAACAGCTAGTAATGGTAAACAACGAAACATCAACATCTCTACCTGTCAGGCATGGTGTTCCACAGGGTTCTGTTTTAGGTCCTATTCTGCTTTCTATATATGTTAATGACTTGCCATGACATATTGATTGCAATAGTGAAATGTTTGCCGATGATACATCCTTACACGATAGTGATTTTGATCCATTGACGTTATCAGTTACACTACAAGATAATATTAATAAAGTCATCACCTGGACACATCTTAATCACATGTCATTAAATGCAGTCAAAACAAAATGTATGTATGTATGCGCACGGCAAAAAAGACAAAAAATGAAATCTCCCTTTCAACCACTATTCATAGAAAACGAAAAGATTGAGGAAGTCGATTCACACAAAATGTTAGGCGTAATAATTGATAAGGATCTAACTTGGACTGAACATACATCTCTAGGGGAAAATATTTCCAATAAATTATTTCAACTAAGTAAAATTAAAACATTCTTAGATACTCATTCGCGTAAGTTATTTTTTAGTGGGCATATTCTTTCGATAATTGACTATGCATCAAGTATATGGGACAACTGTAGTGATACCAATTTGAAACAAATCAACCGTATGTATAAAAAAAAACCTGTCAAATTGATTTTGCTATCAAAGAGTATAAAGAACTAAACTTATTAACTTTACATGACAGACTGTTGTTCAATAAAGCACTACTTATGCACAATATCATAAACGGAAATGCTCCGAACAAACTTATAGATTCATTCAAAGTCAATCCTCACAGGCATAATCATTTGTTATATTTTCCTAGACCTACGAGGGGTGAATGCCAGAACTGTCTACCTGTGTTCTTTATTCCTTTTGAGATAGACCGTTCTGGCAGGCACCCCTCGAAATAACCTCTACAAATCTAGCTTCATATACTCTGGTGGAACCTTGTGGAACAGCCTGCCTGCTACTCTAAAGAAAAGGAAAAAAACAAGAACTATTTCAAGACAAGACTCAAACTGCATCTTTCGAATAGTCAACAGTTGAATATGTAATGGTTATCCTAAACTTGGTTTTAATGTCTCCTAGCCCCATCCCCGCCCATAGATAAAACAATAGTGTGCGAGTGTAAAGCTGTGCATAATATATGTGCCCCCTTTTTTTCATTTTGATATGTGGAACACTATGTTGATATTGTATTGCTATTTCATATGCTTTCTGTTTGTTGCTGTAAATATTTATATGCTCCTTTTCTTTCTGTAAATATGTATAATATGCTTTTCTCTCTCTCTCTCTCTCTCTCTCTCTCTCTCTCTCTCTCTCTCTCTCTCTCTCTCTCTCTCTCTCTCTCTCTCTCTCTCTCTCTCTCTCTCTCTCTCTCTCTCTCTCTCTCTCTCTCTCTCTTTTTTTTTTTCTCTATGTCCTTAACCAGTATAGTTTATGTTTCGTGCATGTATGTTTGGTTTATGATTCTGTTTATAGATGGCTTGATGAAAAAAGCATGTATGTTTGCTTATTCAATGTCCATCTTTAAATAAAATTTTGACTTGACTTGACTTGACTTGACTGACTTGACTACACAACACACACACACACACACACACACACACACACACACACACACACACACATATACACACACACACACACACACACACACACACACACACACACACACACACACACACACACACACACAACACAAACACACCCACAGAGACAAAAACCCCAAGACACAAACACACAGATACCTGCATCTGAGTTCGGCAGTGGGCAGATAAGGCACCTGGTCCATGTCATCTTCACAGCTCTGTGGTGGAGGATTACATGACTCTGCGCCTGTAATCATCATCATCATCATCATCATCATCATCATCATCATCATCATCATCATCATCATCATCGTCGTCATCATCATCGTCGTCATCATCATCATCGTCACAGTCATCATCATCATCAACAACAACATACCACATACACACACCCATACATAGGAGCAAACAGACCTCACTGACAATATTCCCAGCTTCGCTTTGCGGCTTGCATAAACCCATGTTAATTACTATGAATGGAAAATGCGGTAAGTTGAAACTGTAACCCCCCCCCCCCCCTCTCTCCTTTAACGCTTATCCAGAGTACAGGCCTTTGTGATGGAAGAAAACAGTGCTATCCCTCTTTGGTATACCATAGTACACATAGAAAGAGAGAGAGAGGGGGGGAGAGAGAGAGGGAGTCAGAGAGGGAGGGGGAGAGAGAGAGGAGGAGAGGGAGAGAGAGAGAAGAGAGAGAGAGAGAGGGT
>CM065701.1:49349507-49352007 GCA_017654935.2 Phymorhynchus buccinoides
ACACACACGCACGCACGCACGCACGCACGTACGCACGCACGCACGCACGCACACACACACATACACACACACACACACACACACACACACACACACACACACACCAATCCCTTGACAAAGAGGAATTCAATCAGTCACTGGGTTCAGTCAGTGTCATAGTAAGATGAGCCTTTCAAGACCCAATAACCCCCCGCCCCCCCCCCCCCCCCCCCCCCCCCCCCCCCCCCACCCCCAACCCCAACCCCTGCTGTGACTCTTTAAGATTTACGTCCACGTCTTTCTATATAAACTGGGGTTCCTTAAGATCAGGACAGGGTTCTGTGTGTCTGTCAGAATGTGAACTGTGTGCATTGTGTTCTCTGCCTAGGTGTGTACACTAGTCAGCCACTACATCAATCCTCTAACTGTTGGCTGGGTTGACCCCCCCCCCCCCACACACACACACACTGACCCAGCCAACATGTGTACTGAGACCTTGCAGATGATGTATGTGTGTGTGACTGCGAGTCGTTCCTAACTGTGAGTGTCAGATAGCGGCTGCTATTTCGGCGGGCTGGGCTAGGAAGCCTTGTCCGCGGTACGTATCCACTCTGTCCGCTAAAAAGGGATTTGAGGACAGCCGGGGGGAAATCCCCAAATACCGGCAATCCGTGTGGCTGCAGCACTATAAGACCAGTGCAAAACCACCCCTAGGTTGACTACTGTAACAATGATTCATTGATTGTTTATTGTAGACATTCGTTTATTGTAGACATTCGTTTATTGTAGACATCCGTTTATTGTAGACATTCGTTTATTGTAGACATCCGTTTATTGTAGACATTCGTTTATTGTAGACATTCGTTTATTGTAGACATTCGTTTATTGTAGACATTCGTTTATTGTAGACATTCGTTTATTGTAGACATCCGTTTATTGTAGACATTCGTTTATTGTAGACATTCGTTTAAAATGAGCGACGTTGTGTCCTCTATTGTAGACATTCGTTTATTGTAGACATTCCATCGCCACCTTGGGGTGGCCGTTTATTGTTGGCTGTCACTTTGCCATTGGCCCTTACTGCAGACTATTGTCAACTCAAGCCATTTGGAGTAAAGAACTCAATCTCTCTGGAAGCTACTTGGACTTTCTGTGTGTGCTTCCCATCTTGTTTCTCCTCTTAAAGGTTCAGCTTGGTGTAAAATGAGCGACGTTGTGTCCTCTACACCTACAGATAGGCCTAGTATCGCCGCATTCCATCGCCACCTTGGGGTGGCTGTCATGACTCTGATGTAGCGGTCAGGGGGTGGGGATGTCACCAAGGTGGCTGTCATGACTCTGATGTCGCAGTCAGGGGGTGGGAATGTCACCAAGGTGGCTGTCATGACTCTGATGTAGCAGTCAGGGGGTGGGGATGTCACCAAGGTGGCTGTCATGACTCTGATGTAGCAGTCAGGGGGTGGGGATGTCACCAAGGTGGCTGTCATGACTCTGATGTAGCAGTCAGGGGCTGGGGATGTCACCAAGGTGGCTGTCATGACTCTGATGTAGCAGTCAGGGGCTGGGGATGTCACCAAGGTGGCTGTCATGACTCTGATGTAGCAGTCAGGGGGTGGGGATGTCACCAAGGTGGCTGTCATGACTCTGATGTAGCAATCAGGGGCTGGGGATGTCACCAAGGTGGCTGTCATGACTCTGATGTAGCAGTCAGGGGCTGGGGATGTCACCAAGGTGGCTGACATGACTCTGATGTAGCAGTCAGGGGCTGGGGATGTCACCAAGGTGGCTGTCATGACTCTGATGTAGCAGTCAGGGGCTGGGGATGTCACCAAGGTGGCTGACATGACTCTGATGTAGCAGTCAGGGGGTGGGGATGTCACCAAGGTGGCTGTCATGACTCTGATGTAGCAGTCAGGGGGTGGGGATGTCACCAAGGTGGCTGACATGACTCTGATGTAGCAGTCAGGGGCTGGGGATGTCACCAAGGTGGCTGTCATGACTCTGATGTAGCAGTCAGGGGGTGGGGATGTCACCAAGGTGGCTGTCATGACTCTGATGTAGCAGTCAGGGGCTGGGGATGTCACCAAGGTGGCTGACATGACTCTGATGTAGCAGTCAGGGGGTGGGGATGTCACCAAGGTGGCTGTCATGACTCTGATGTAGCAGTCAGGGGCTGGGGATGTCACCAAGGTGGCTGACATGACTCTGATGTAGCAGTCAGGGGCTGGGGATGTCACCAAGGTGGCTGACATGACTCTGATGTAGCAGTCAGGGGGTGGGGATGTCACCAAGGTGGCTGTCATGACTCTGATGTAGCAGTCAGGGGGTGGGATGTCACCAAGGTGGCTGTAATGTCATGTAGCCAATGTCACCAAGGTGGCTGTCATGACTCTGATGTAGCAGTCAGGGGGTGGGGATGTCACCAAGGTGGCTGTCATGACTCTGATGTAGCAGTCAGGGGGTGGGGATGTCACCAAGGTGGCTGTCATGACTCTGATGTAGCAGTCAGGGGGTGGGGATG
>CM065701.1:49357007-49359507 GCA_017654935.2 Phymorhynchus buccinoides
AGAGAAGAGAGAGACGAGAGAGATTCTGAGAGAGAGAGAGAGAGAGAGAGAGAGAGAGAGAGAGAGAGAGAGAGGCAGACAGTGAGAGAGGTAGGACAGAGACACAATAAAGGACAGTGCTACCAGGAGAAGAAGGAGAAGAGAAGAGGAGAAGAGAGAGAGAGAGAGAGAGAGAGAGAGAGAGAGAGAGAGAGAGAGAGAGAGAGAGAGAGAGGAGAGAGAGAGAGAGAGAGAGTAGAGAGAGAGAGAGAGAGAGAGAGAGAGAGAGAGAACACGAAACTGAAACGAAATTTTTTATTTAACCAGGGAACATGAGATAAGCATACAATGCTTTTTTTCCAAGCCTTTGTTTGAGAGAGACACAGCACTGGTGAGAAAGACACTCTGTCAAGAGAGAGAGAGAGAGAGAACAGAGAGACAGACTGTGACAGAGGTAAGGTCAGAGACACAATAAAGGACAGTGCTACCAGGAGAAGAAGGAGAAGAAGAGAGAGAGAGAGAGAGAGAGAGGAGAGAGAGAGAGAGAGAGAAGAGAGAGAGAGAGATGCAGAGGCAGACAGTGAGAGGGGTAAAACCGAGACACAATAATGGGACAGTGATACCAGGAGGAGAAGAGAGAGAGAGAGAGAGAGAGAGAGAGAGAGAGAGAGAAGAGAGAGCAGAGAGAGAGAGAACAAGAAGAGAGAGCGAGAGAGAGAGAGCGAGAGAGAGCAAGACCGCTTTACGAGAGCGAGAGAGATAGACCAGAATCTAGAGAGAGGAGAGAGAGAGAGAGAGAGAGATGCAAGAGGCAGACAGTGAGAGGGGTAAAAACCGAGACACAATAACAGTACCAGTGATTTTCAGGAGTAAATGAGACGAGAGAGAGAGAGCTTTAGAGAAGTACTTTTTTCTAAAGAGAGAGATACAGTGAGAGAGAGAGAGAGCAGAGAGGCAGAGGCACAAACAGTGACAGTAAGGCATCTAAAAGGACAGTTCTATAGGAGACGTTACAATTTGGACAGAGCATCTTCGATTTATTACTTTAGATGTGTTTTGGGAATATCACCTGTGAAAATTAAGACCAGAAACGCCAGAAGGAGAGAGTCTAAATCTTGTGAATGCAGTACGGAATTTCATAATAGTTATGTCTGTAAGATACTTTTCCGGGTTCAACCAGGATTTAAAGACATCGATACGTATCAAACCTGTCACTTTCGTGGAGTTTACCAATACCATTCTTGCTTATAGCAGGGATCAGAGAGAGACAGAGATGAGAGAGAGAGAGAGAGAGAGAGAGAGAGAGAGAGAGAGAGAGAGAGAGAGAGAGAGAGAGAGAGAGAGAGAGAGAGAGAGAAGAGATAGAGAGAGAGTGTCAGATGAGTGGTTGTGACTTGTAGTTGTAATCACCTTGTCTTGTTAGACCACAGACGACGTCGCACATTTACACCACACAGGACAACCACCTTTTCCATCCACTACTACAGGTCTTTATCTCACCTACTTAGGATACCCCCTCCCCACCAACCCCTCCTCTCTCTCTCTCCCTCTCCCTCTCTCTCTCTCTCTCTTCTTTTTGTTCGGAGGGCCGGATGAAAAAAAGCTGGTTATTGTGCTTATTCCGCTTTCCCTCAATAAAAAAAAACATTCGTTCGTTCTGTCTCTCTCTCTTTTTTTGTTTATATCGCTGTCTTTGGTTGTGTCTGTTGATATTGACTTATTCTCTCTCTCTCTCTCTCTCTCTCTCTCTCTCTCTCTCTCTCTCTCTCTCTCTCTCTCTCTCTCTCTCTCTCTCTCTCTCTCTCTCTCTCTCTCTCTCTCTCTCCGATCTCTCTCTCTCTCCTCCTCGCGCGCGTGTATGTGTGCACGTGCGCGTCTAAATGCTGGAAAAATAGGCCTAATTCATGTTGGCGCAAACTCACAGACGACCAGTCAAGTAAAGCGCTGTCTGCATGAGCAGCCATGTTCAGGTATCTGTGTGCCCCCTCCCCTCCCCCTACCCCCCTTCCTGTGTCCCTGTACCGTACACCTGTCTCTGTGTCTGTCTGTCTGTCTGTCTCTCATTTCCCACAGGGCACTATGTTTCATTGTTCAGTAGTGTGTTGACCCAGAAGCCCTTCATTGCAAGATAAGGCACGGAGGTCTATACACCTATATGGTACTCTCTCTCTCTCTCTCTCTCTCTCTCTCTCTCTCTCTCTCTCTCTCTCCTCTCTCTCTCTCTCTCTCTCTCTCTCTCTCTCTCTCTCTCTCTCTCTCTCTCCCCCCCCCCTCTCTCTCTCTCTCTCTCTCTCTCTCTCTCTCTCTCTCTCTCTCTCTCTCTCTCTCTCTCTCTCTCTCTCTCTCTCTCTCTCTCTCTCTCTCTCTGCTATCAGAAAATACCTTACTAGAATTAGACTTGGTGTCTCACAGTTAAAACCCCACCGATACAGACATTCACATAGACAAGTAAGCTAACACTGTCCTTTCTGTTCTGATGTTGATGAAACCGAATTGCATTTGATTCTTGCTTGTCCCCAAT
>CM065701.1:49372007-49377007 GCA_017654935.2 Phymorhynchus buccinoides
CACACACACACACACACACACACACACACACACACACACACACACACACACACACACACACGAACGTGTGCGGGCACACACGCCACACACGCATATAAACGCACACACAGTCATGCGCGCACGCGCGTGCAAACACACGCTTTCATATTCATACACTCACATACACACAGATACAGACACATGCACGCATATATAAACACAGATAGCAACACATAATACGCACGAGGGTAGCGCGCGAACACCAGCACACACACACATATACACACACACACACACACACGCGCGCGCGCGCACACGCACACACACACACACTCACACACACACACACACATACACACACGCGCGCGCGCGCGCGCGCGCGCGCGCGCGGCGCGCGCACGCACACACACACACACACACACAAGATCGTGGGTAGTAAACAAGACAGTTTGTGTTTGTTGTATGAAAAACGTGTAGTTCGAAAAGCCAGGGAGATCGCTAATGATCCAAGTCACGTTCTGTCGCATTGCTATGAACTATTGCCATCTGATAGACGGTTCCGCACTATTCGTTGTAGAACGATTAGAAATTCAGCTAGTTTTGTCCCTAAGTCAGTCGAACTTCTGAACAAGATCTCTGCTAAGACCAAATAATGAGGAATTATATATTAGCTTAGGCCTAGAGGTATAATTATACCTCTATTTGGTCAATCTGTACAGTAATGTGTGTGTCTGTGAGTGTGTGAGCGTGTGTGCGTGCGTACGTGCGTGCGTGCGTGCGTGTGTCTGTCCGTATGTCTCTATGCCTGTGTGTGTATGTGTGTGCGTGTTGTGTGTGTGTGTGTGTGTGTGTGTGTGTGTGTGTGTGTGTGAGAGAGAGAGAGAGAGATAGAGAGAGAGAGAGAGAGAGAGAGAGAGAGAGAGAGAGAGAGAGAGAGGAGAGAGAGAGAGAGAGAGAGAGAAGAGAGAGAGAGAGAGAGAGAGAGAGAGGGGGAGGTGCATGAAATGTTGGGAACGGGAAGGGACCAAAAATATGTGAAAGCTTGGGGTGACTTGGAGAGGGTGGGGGTTTGGGGGTAGGGTGGGGGTGAACAAATGAATGCGATAATAGAAATGGTGGGAAAGAGGGCAGTTCTTAATGTTTTGATAGTCGCTTGTATCGACCCTAATTATGTTCAATGTTTTTGCGAAGCATGATTTGTCATTCATTTTTCCTTCTTCTTCTTCCTGTTGGGGATGTTTATCCTGCCCCACGCCCAAAGTCTTCATTTAGACTGCAACTGGACTTAGTTTTGTTTCCATTTTTCATGCATGCAAATGTGTTTCTTTGGTTGTATTGTGCTTGTGCGAGACCACACTGTAATTTCACCTAACGTGATAATAAAGTATTTTTGACTTTGACTTTGACACGCACGAACACACGCGCGCGCGCGTATGACCCCCACCCCCCTTCACACACAAGCAGCAAAAGGTCCAATGCCTGCCTTCCTCACCCCTACTCTACCCCATGACTCTCCAGCGATGGACAGCAGATAGCGCTAGAGGCGTCAGACATGGGAGCACATTCACACCTTCCCTACAAAGCAACACACAATTCGGGCAGTCAGAGTCTTGTGCGCGCGCACGCACGCACGCACGCACAAACACACACGCACACATGTACACACACGCATACGCGCGCGCACGCACACACACACACTTACGTATGCATGCACACACACACTTACGTATGCATGCACACACACGCATACGCATGCACGCACGCGTGGCCAACACCCCCCCCCCCCCCCCCGCCCAACAAGAAGATACTTTTCCAATATACGCTGTTAATTGCATTGCCTCTAGTGCTGCAACCAAAGGGATTGGTTGGCCTTTGGGGACCTTCCCAAACGCCAGCTTTGTTGCAGTTTAAAAAAGACATGCCGTGGACAGACAGACAGACAGACAAACAAACATCATCAACACACTACGCAGGGCTGAGGATAATAGTCAGTGTCCGTGGAGCAATAACAAACAAACAAACATTGCGGATGTCCTTTGGCATTTCCCACAATTCATTATTCCAAATGGATGGCTCTTTCCACGTTTGGCCTTTGTCAAGCTCCTCCGCGAAGGAGGGTGCAGCCTATGTGTTTTCTCCCAACGTGACATGTTTGATAATTGCAGCAGGTAATCTGTTAATGAAATGAGCGTGAGACAGCGTAGGGCAAAACGGATATGCATGCACTGAGCAAACGAATATGTGTGGGCATGCACAACAGATGACTGGAGTGTGTGCACAGACGACAGACTACTGTGAGTCCAGAGAATTGAATACGGGCGGAGCGAAACGAAAAGCTAGCACAGTCAGGAAAAGGGACAGCCAATTAATGAACTAAAACAGGGGGAGGTGTGTGTGTGGGTGGGTGGGGGGTGGGGTGGGGGGGGGGGGGGGGGTAGCCGAAATGAGCACTTCTCTCTGGACTGACGGGAGATCAATCTAGTGGCGTATTTTACTTCATATTGTCAGACGCACAAAAATCGACGAAAGAAAAACAAAACACCTTCAATACAAGGGCGTCGCCGAGCGGCAGACATGTCCGTCACCAGCAATGCCACGCACTTGCGACACCCCGTAGTGTGTCACATCCTGACACAAAATTGGAAGGGATTCTGTCTTCTAGTTCACGAGATACAGCTTGAAGAAGAAAACATATAGCGCAAAGAAGGAAATTTCGGTTTTCAAGGTCACACTTCAAGGTCAAGGTCAGCATGGTGTTAATTTATGCTCGGATGTTTTCGTCTCTAGGGTATACAGTACCAAACACAATCTGAAGCGCTTCTGTCAAGTACCAATGTGGAAAATATGGCTTAAAACCCAATGTGTAGACCCCTACCACTTTCAAGGCCTACTGATCGCCCGGACCGTGACATTGACCTTGATCGGTATGCCACCATCAGAACGGGCATAAGCCAAAGTACCTTCATGCCAAATTTGAAGACTCTAACACTAACGGTGTGGGAGTTATGGCCCCTGAAAGATTTTCGGTTTTCAAGGTCGTACGCCAAGGTCAAGGTCACGACGGCAATATGGTTTGCGCGGATGCCTTCCTCTCATGGTGACACACCAGCACACACAATTTGACGTGATTCTGTCAACCCGTTCGAAAGATATCCTTGGGACAGACAGAAGGAGAAAAAAATGACCCTCCGATTTTCAGGCTCCAGCGATCTTTTTGACCTTGACCTTGATCGGTATGCCATCATGAGAACGGGCATAAGCCAAACCACCTTCATACCAAGTTTCAACATCCCATGTTGATCGGTGCCCGAGATATGGCTAAAAATAGATTTTCGGTTTTCAAGGTCGTACGTCAAGGTCAAGGTCACGACGGCAAAATGGTTTGCGCCGATCTCTTCCTATTAAGGAGGCACACCTTCACACAAAATTTGACGCGATTCGGTCAGACAGAAGAAAAAAATAATAAAAAATAAAAAATACAAACCAGCCCATCGCAATAGTCCGTCTTGGTGACGGACTAATGACAACTATTGTATCTGATTTTATTCACAGCTTTCACCAGGGGACATCATAGACAACATGAAGCAGGTATCTGTTGTAGCTCAATGACAACATAGACAACATGAAGCAGGTATCTATTGTAGTTCAATGACAACATAGACAACATGAAGCAGGTATCTGTTGTAGTTCGATGACAACATAGACAACATGAAGCAGGTATCTGTTGTAGTTCGATGACAACATAGACAACATGAAGCAGAGATCTGTTGTAGCTCAATGACAACATAGACAACATGAAGCAGGTATCTGTTGTAGTTCAATGACAACATAGACAACATGAAGCAGGTATCTGTTGTAGTTCAATGACAACATAGACAACATGAAGCAGAGATCTGTTGTAGTTCGAATGACAACATAGACAACATGAAGCAGGTATCTGTTGTAGTTCAATGACAACATAGACAACATGAAGCAGAGATCTGTTGTAGTTCAATGACAACATAGACAACATGAAGCAGAGATCTGTTGTAGTTCAATGACAACATAGACAACATGAAGCAGGTATCTGTTGTAGTTCAATGACAACATAGACAACATGAAGCAGGTATCTGTTGTAGTTCAATGACAACATAGACAACATGAAGCAGGTATCTGTTGTAGTTCAATGACAACATAGACAACATGAAGCAGGTATCTGTTGTAGTTCAATGACAACATAGACAACATGAAGCAGAGATCTGTTGTAGTTCAATGACAACATAGACAACATGAAGCAGGTATCTGTTGTAGTTCAATGACAACATAGACAACATGAAGCAGGTATCTGTTGTAGTTCGATGACAACATAGACAACATGAAGCAGAGATCTGTTGTAGTTCGATGACAACATAGACAACATGAAGCAGAGATCTGTTGTAGTTCGATGACAACATAGACAACATGAAGCAGAGATCTGTTGTAGTTCAATGACAACATAGACAACATGAAGCAGAGATCTGTTGTAGTTCGATGACAACATAGACAACATGAAGCAGGTATCTGTTGTAGTTCAATGACAACATAGACAACATGAAGCAGGTATCTGTTGTAGTTCAATGACAACATAGACAACATGAAGCAGAGATCTGTTGTAGTTCGATGACAACATAGACAACATGAAGCAGAGATCTGTTGTAGTTCAATGACAACATAGACAACATGAAGCAGAGATCTGTTGTAGTTCAATGACAACATAGACAACATGAAGCAGAGATCTGTTGTAGTTCGATGACAACATAGACAACATGAAGCAGAGATCTGTTGTAGTTCGATGACAACATAGACAACATGAAGCAGAGATCTGAGAGTAGTTCAATGACAACATAGACAACATGAAGCAGGTATCTATTGTAGTTCAATGACAACATAGACAACATGAAGCAGAGATCTGTTGTAGTTCGATGACAACATAGACAACATGAAGCAGAGTATCTGTTGTAGTTCAGATGACAACATAGACAACATGAAGCAGGTATCTGTTG
>CM065701.1:49387007-49399507 GCA_017654935.2 Phymorhynchus buccinoides
TGCTCAGTTGATACCTCATAAATACTTCCGATGTCTCTTCATTGAACAAGATGACCTTATTATTATCGAATGAAAATGAAAACATAGTTCTTAGAGTTTGTAAATACGTGTATAAGGCATATATAGTCAGGCAAAATGCTCTGCAAGCACTTCAGTAATGTCTTGTTATTACATGTATGTCATAATTTTGTCAACGTGAACTCCATTTGTATGGGCCTGTGGCCTAACAAATTAAATCATGTCAGACTTGTCTCTCTCTCTCTCTCTCTTCCTCTCTCTCCATCTCTCTCTCTCCATCACTCTCTCTCTCCCTCTCTTTCTCTCCACTTCTCTCTCTCCACCTGACTCTCTCTCTCTCTCTCTCTCTCGTCGTCTCTCTCTCTCTCTCTCTCTCTCTCTCTCTCTCTCTCTCTCTCTCTGTCTCGTTTCTGTCTGTCTGTCTCCCCCCCCCCTCTCTCTCTCTCTTCTCTCTCTCTCTCTCTCTCTCTCTCTCTCTCTCTCTCTTGGTGGGGATAAAGAGGGGATCGGGGATCCAGAAAACATACAACTGTGCGCAGTGACCATACAACATTGTGAGTGGATGACGGCAAGCGGCCATTGTATTCACTCTCAAGTTGTTTCATGAAAACTAACCCTAACCCAACCCTAACCCCTTGTCCAAACCCGAGAAAGTAACAAAAGTTGTTTTCTACTGAGGTATATCCAGTGGTGATATTTAGTGTGGGGCAAACCTTTGCAAGTGACGAAAATAGCAGCCAATCAAAATTGATGTATGGTTACTGCGCACAGCTCCATGTTTCAGAAAGCCAAGGTAAGTCAAATTGTTTGTCATTGCTGCTATGTCTGTCTGTCTGTCTGTCTGTCTGTCCATGTGTCTGTCTGTTCTGTCCTGTCCATGTGTCCGTATCCGTGTCTCCCTGACAATGTATCTGTCCCCCCGACTACCTGTCATGTCTGTCTGCCCCGTCCTTGCGCAATTCTCTCTATTTATAAAAGGTGATGTAAAACCAACATCGAAAACTAGACTTAAAACATTTGTAGCCTTGACGGAGGTTTTGCACACTCCGACAACTCTCTATTTTTGCAATGCTAAGATAGGGCTGGGTGGGTGGGGGTGGGTGGGGGTGGTGGGGGGTGGATGTGGGCAGGAGGGAAGGGCGGTGGTTGGGTTATTTGAGGTTTTTTCCACCGAGTAAAAATGAGGAAAAGGCGGAGGCGGAGGGAGGGGGGGGGGGGGGGATAAGAAGTGTGTGGGTTAGGGTAAGTGCAGGGGTCAGGAGATAGGTATGGGGAAGTAGGGGGGAGAAAAAAGGTGGAGGTGTAATAGTAATATATGGGGAAGGAGAGAGTGGGAGGCGTTTTCTAAAACCAAACAGCTTTAGAGTTAGATGGATGACAAAACGTTTTGTTCACACTATTCTAACAACATCATTTTGGTCGCAAAACACCTGTGGACATTGTTTGTCCACACGTTTACACAAAGCAGTTCATGAAACCTTAGTAAGTAAGACAGACTCCCTGGGGTCATGAGATAACAATCAGATACCCCGTGCTAACTAACGGAAGACTTACAACGGGCTACCAAACACAACATTGTTTTACCAGTAGGCCTACCACACAATGTGGACTGCAGGTCTGTTCTGCCATCACGCCGCTGTCTGTCTGTCTGTCTCTATCATCTCTCCGTCCATTTCGGTCTGTCTGTCTGTCTGTTTGCGTGTCTCCTTGCCTGTTCGTGTCTTAGTCGTTACGGTGACGTGCGTACGATGCTCGTGCGCTGTCTCTCTCTCTCTATCTCTCTCTCTCTCTCTATCTCTCAATCTATTCTCTATCACTCTCTCTTCTATCTCTCTCTCTCTCTCCATATCTTCTCGTCTCTCTCTCTCTCCATCTCTTTCTCTCTCTATCTCTCTCTCTCACTCTCTCTCTCTCTCTCTCTCTCTCTCTCTCTCTCTCTCCCTCTCTCTCCTCTCTCTCTCTCTCTCTCTCTCTCAATCTATCTCAATCTATCTCAATCATCTATCTTCTCTCTCTCCCTCAACATTTTCACTTTTTACATTCTATTCATGGTTGTTGTTTATTATTTTCTTTCATTGGATGTTTTTGTTTTTATTGTTGTTTATTTCGATATTTTCGTTTACCACAGGGACTGGGTGTAAAAAAGTATGTATACGTATCTCATTCCCCTGTATAAATAAAATTTCGTTCGTTCGTTTGTGTCTCTCTCTCTCTCTCTCCCTCGTCTCTCTCCTCTCCTCTCTCTCTCTGCGTCTCTCTCTCTCGCTCTCTCATCCCTCTCTGCTCTCTCCCATCTCTCACTCTCTCTGTCTCTCTTTTTTTCTCTCTCCTCTCTCTCTCTCTCTATGTCTCTCCGCACTCTCTCTCAAATCTCTCTCCTTCACATCTCACCTCTCATCAATCCTCCGCCTGGTCATCGAGCTCTATCACGTCTCCTCTCTCCATGTGTCTCACCTCGTCTATCTGTCTGCGTACCTGTCTCAGAGTCTGTATCAAATTCTGCTCTCAAGTCCAAATCACTCTCGCTCAAGTCTCTAGACTCTCCCTCTCGCAATCCGACGTCCCTATGGTCACTTTCTCTCTCGCTCTCTGCTTGTGTCTGTGGGTCTGTCTGTCTGTCTGTCTGTCTGTCTGTCTGTCTGTCTCGCTGTCTCTCTCTCTCTCTCTCTCCTCTTTCTCTCTCTCTCTCTCCTCCTCTCTCTCTCTCTCACGACTTGCCCCTCATTGCGTCACTTTCGTCTCTCGCTCCTCTGCTTTTGTTTCTGTGGGTCTGTCTGTCTGTCTCTTTGTCTTTGTCTCTCTCTCTCTCTCTCTCTCTGTCTCTCTCTCTCTCTCTCTCTCTCCTCATCCTCTCTCTCTCTCTCTCTCTCTACTCTCTCTCAATCTGTCACTTTCCTCTCTCGCTCTCAGCTCAGTTCTGTTTGTGTCTGCAGTCTGTCTGTCATCCATACCAGGGTTCCGTTCTGTCTCTATCATCTAAGATCATATCTCTCAATTCTCTGACTTCTCCCTCTCTCTCCCTATACGACCTGAACAATTGCGTGCTCTCTCTTCACTCTCTCTGATTCATGGGTCTCAACCTCTCTTTCATGCGTTGTCTGAGGATACACACACCAAACTCTCTCTCACAAACACACACACACACACACACACACACTCACACTACACACACACACACACACACTCCTCACACACATTCCCAGATGATTGGTTCCTTGTTTTTCTTTTTTCTTTGATAAGCCCATTACTCGTAATTGTTATAATTGACTTTGGACAATGTACATCTATGACTGCTTCTGCTGTTTTCAGTATGTCTCTATCGCTGCATAAATGTTTATCTGATGTTCCACTGCCTCCCCTCTCTATCTCTCTCTCACGTCTCTCTCTCAAACTCACTCTCTCTCACACTCTCTCTCACACACTCCCTCATCTCTCTCTCCCTCTTCTTGCTAAATTGATATCTTCTCCTTGACTCTGTTCCATCTTCTTCTCTGTCTGTCAGTCTGTCTATGTCAAAAGTTACCTGGGCTGTTGTGATGAATCAATCAAATCAAATAGAGTTTCTCTCGTCGGTGAACACGTTTTAGCATGGATAAGCTTCTGGTGTTCTCTCAACTTGTAGGTGCATTTATGTCTAGAGCATGACCTGGTGTGACAAGAGAAAAAACAGAGGAGAAAGAGAGAGACTAGATAGAGGAACGAGGGGAGCAGAGCTGAATGACGAGGAAGAGTTTCTCAGAGGGGAATGTAGGTGCAGAGTAACGAGAGAGCACGACCGAGTGCCAAGAGACAGACCGGACGAGCAGAGGACGATCTCGACCGAGAGAGGACGAGACTGAGACGAGAGATCTGACCGAGAACTGAGAGAGCCCCACCGAGAGACAGAGATGTGACGAGAGAGGAGAGGATGTCGAGAGGGATCGCGAGAAGGTGAAGAGGAGAGCTCAGCAGCTCACAACGCGGTTCACGAAACACTGTCTCTGTCGTGTGTCTGTATGGTCCTGTCTGTCTGTATGTTCTCTCTCCCCTCTCTCTCTACTCTCTCTTCTCTCTCCTTCTCTCTCTCTCTTCTCTCTCACCTCTCTCTATATCTATATATATACGCACGAACCTATATATATATATTACTATATATATACTATATCACACGCGTCTGTCCCGCCTCCACGCGTCCAAGGCACAAAAGCCCCGAAAATATTAGGGAATGTAGTTCTAATTCTTTCTTGTTTAGTTTTCCTTCTGTTTAGTTTTGTTCCTGACTATATATATATACTCTATTATATCCTACTGATACATACTTATATATATATATATTATATATATATTATATATAATAAAGACACTTCTATATTTGTGTACTTTTCCATAATTTTTACTCTATCTATATATATATATATCTAATCGCCACACTTCAGGAGTTAAGCAGGGTGATGTTTGTAACCCTGTTTTGTTTTCTTTGTTTATTAACGATCTTACTAATGAAGTTATAAATTCTGGTAGACATGGTGCAATTATATCAAATGAATTAATAGAACTATTTATATTACTTTTGGCTGATGATGTTTTGCTGCTGTCAGAATCGGTTATTGGGTTACAGATTCAATTGAATAGTCTATGTAGAGCTGCTAGGAGATTGCAATTAAATGTAAATTTAGATAAAAGTAATATTATTGTATTTAGGAAAGGAGGTTATCTTTGCTAGAAATGAAAGATGGACTTATAATGGAATGGTGATGCCTGTCTTCCTTGTAGTGAATGTGTATAAATATCTAGGCATCTATATATTTCAACTCGATTGAGTTTTGTGTTTGCATGTAAAGACTTAGGTTGTAGAGCAAAACGAGCATTGTTTCATCATCGATGGGAGGAAATTGTTAGTTTTAAATAATGAATCTCTTAGATTGTTCTTGAAACTGTTTGATGCTCAAATTCAGCCCATGCTTCAGTATGGAGCAGAAAGGAAAATAGAAATTTGGGTGGGGTTCCTATATCCTGCTGCAATGCACTGTGAGAAAATTCATCTTTTTGCATTAAAAAGATTTTTTGGTGTATCACAAAAGACAAAAAAGCTCCAAATATTTTAGTTTATATTGAAACTGCTAGATAATCCAATATCTTTACTCTCTGGTATAAAAAAGTATTCAGTACTGGTTAAAAAATAACTAGGATGAGCAGCGAGATTGCCTTATAAAGCTTATAAAATGTTGTTAGGGTTGGATAATCGAGGCAAAAGTAACTGGGTTTCTAATGTAAGAATGAAATTATGTGAATATGGTTTTGGATATGTTTGGATGAATGAAGGAGTGGAAGATGTAAGAGCCTTCGTGTGTGCATTACGGCAGAGAATGATTGATTGTTGGTGTGTGGCGTGACTTGGAAGTGTCCCGCCCTTAAACTGAAGATTAGCGCTGATCTTTTTTTTATAGAGAACTTATCTACACCCCCCCCCCCACTTAGTATATCCAATCCCAAAGCCCCCACCCTCTCTCCTTTTCATTTCTCTGACCAGCCGCCACTTTAATTGCCAGGCCGCTTCAAAGAGAACGCCGAGTAAGGGAGTTGTCTCTTTGTCCCCGGTCGGCATGTAACCCCTACAGAGGTTATCTCCCTTCACCCCCACCCCCTCTCTTATCTACCGTCTCATCATGAGATAGTGATATCAACAGTCGGCTCCCTTTGTAAGACACCTCGTCCTTTCCAATCATGAGAAAGTGACAACCACGGTTATCTCCCTTTGAAGACGGTTTTGCCTTTCCGAGCACGAGACGGATTTGAATGTCGGCACGTGATAAGGATGTAATAGGCGCGTGATTGTTCTGTACATTTTGAACATCATCTTGTGACGTGTCGACTGCTATAAACCAATGACAGGCTTTCATTGTTTGAAAGTGAAGGCTATAATTGGCGTAGTGAGAAAAAGTTTTTCACACAAGACGCTGAAACTGACTAGAGCAACACCTCTCCCAGCCAGAATAGCCCACCTAGTAAGTCTTATTGATGACTGGTGATTGAGACTGGTTGTTTGTTTGACCCTAGTTTTGATCTAGATCCTATGTTCAATGATGAATAAGGAGTAGATAGATATGTTATAGAAAAGAAGTGGTAAACATTCTATTCTATTTATGTGCACTGATTATTTGGGTGTGTGTTTTTGACTTTAACACTTTTGGTACCAGAACCGGAGTTTATGCCTACTAACCCATTTGTCTATTTTTAGTAGGAAACCTATGGGCCGCAATCTTGCACTTTATGATACCATTCCTTTCCAGGTGTTGGATGGAGAGTGATGTTGGATTGATCACCTTTTATGTTTTACTGATCTCAGTTTGTTAACTGAAATTCAGTTTATTTATTAAACTACATGTAGTGCTATTGTACAAGGGAAGCCTTCTAGCCGGTTGGGATTCACTAATGCCCTGCCGACTGAAGCCCCTTGTCTCTAAGCCATAGAGATCTACATCCACCTTCTCCTGTGATTATCAGCAGGGCATCGTGGTCAGGAAGATAATCCCTTTTATTGACTCACAAGCACCAAGACAGGAACGACGCCAAGACGCCCACGCACCCAGAATCCGCGAGGAGACCACGCCTGAAACCGTGCCATCCCGCGAAGCCGTAACCGGAACGACTGGGAGCTACTCTCACCTGATGAGCCAGCCCAGCCACACCAGCACTCGCCGATCACTACTGAGGAACTTGACAAAGAGCTAAGTTTACAAAACCGCGCCAATCACTTGAACTTTCCTACGGACACTGAAGATAATTAGTAACCCTTCCGGCATGGGGCGAACCTTATAGAAAGACAAAAGTCTTGTGAATCCTTTCGGATTCCATTGTGTTTTTATCCATATTTTGTTTTGGCGCCATTGAGCTGCTTTATTATTATTGTTGCATAATCTTATGCAGATTTTGGGAGTAAATAAAATACAAGTGTCAAATAATCCTGAACCCTTTGGTCAGACTGATGAGAGTGGGAAGTCTTGTAATTTCATGTAAAACCCTACTTCTCTCTGTCTGCCATTTAGAGCAAACTCAACCACTTGTATTTCATTCAATCATACGAGCCAGAACCCGGGCAAAAAATATAAATGAGTATTAGATGAAAATGGGCCGGGAAAGTTGCTCATCTCCCATACCCTAGAGAAGTGGGCTAAAGGCAAATTTTCTAAAGTCTTCCCTAGGGACTTAGCCTTTTAACCCATTACCTCGTCACAGTGGCAAAATTGGAATTGTAAAACTGAAGATAGCGATAGATATATTTTGTATAGAACATTCAGTCAAGTACGTTGCTTACCTACGTATATTTCTTTACCTATTGACAGACATTTAAAACGTATTATGACCAAATTTCGTTTAGGTATTTCAGATATTCAAGTTCAATATTACAGATATAAGCATACTTTTGCTCATAATCTTCTATGTCCAATATGTCATGATGCCGTAGAAAATGAGGTACATTTTGTTCTTGTGTGTCCAGGTCTTAGGCAGTTAAGAGAAGAATTGTTACCACATAAATACTTTAGAGAGCCGTGTTTATTTAGACTAGTATTACTGTTAGCATCAACAAATAAAAATATTGTAAAATCTCTTGCTGTATATTTGTATAAAGCATTTAAAATACGAAGTGTTTACACAGCATAGGTTGAGTACTAGTGGGTTTTGTGTGTGTTTTCTTGTCATTTTAATAGTAAAACGTTAAACAATAACACATTTCTAGTTCGCTATGAAGTAGTGCAAAGTTGGTACATCTTCACTATATAATTTACTTGCTTGTGTTGTATTTTTTTGTTTATTCCCCTTCTAAGGGGCCATGGCCTTTCAGAATAAATCGTCCGCGTCTGCGTCTCTCTCTCTCTCTCTCCGTCTCGATCATCTCGTCCGCCCTCCACGTCCTCTCCTCGTCCTCCTCCTCCTCTCCTCTCTATTCCTCTCTCATCCTCTCATCTCTGTTGTCTGCTCATTGCTGTTTGTCTCATAGGCTTGCTATCTTGATTGTTGTGCTATGATCAATCTAACAAATAGTAGTGGTACAAAGTAGACCCACGAGACCATACTCAAGCTTCAAACAACCGCAACACTGTACAAACTGCATTAACAACCACCACCACCCACCAACCGACAACAACCACCACCAACAACAACAACCACCACCACCACAACCACCACAACTAACCAAAGACAAAATGCTAACAACTTGAACAAGCGCGTACATGCACGCACTCACACACAACACACACACAAACACTACACAAACACGCACACACACACACAACACCACAAACACACACAATCATAGACAGACAGAGACAGAGAGAAGAGACGAAGAGGAGGAGGAGGAGAGGAGATCTCGATACGAGAGAGACGGATCGAGGGACAGAGAAGACGTTGGGGCCGGGAGATATGAGATAATGGAGATAGTAGAGATCATAGAGAGATGAGAGAGAGAGATTTCGGACGGACACAGAGGACAAAGAGAAATCTCGAATTAAAAAAGCACAGAAACACATGCGTGCACACACACATACACACACGCACACACCACACACACACACACACACACACACACACACACTCACACAACACACACCACACACACACACACACACATGCGCGCACGCGATATGCACACATGAAAAAGAAGAAGAAAAATTAAGAAGAAGAAGAAGAGGAACAACATCAACGACGACGACAATAACAATTTTATAGCAACAACAACAACAACAAACAATGCGATCATAGCATCATGAACAACAAGTGTACAGCAATGACAACAGTAACGACGTCAACAACAGCACAATCATAGTAGCAACAACAATACATTCATAACAGTATCATCATCATCATCATCATCATCATCATCATCATCATCAACAACAACAACAACAACAACAACAACAACACATCACTGACCTAAGCACAGCAGCAGCAGAACACAGACGATGGTGTGTTGAAGTTTGATCCCCCAAAACATCGTGACAAAAGAATAACCCAACCCAACGACGTGACACACTCGAGTTTGAATTAATTTAAAGACCCCGCAGTTCACCGACACTGTTTTTAAAAAAAAACGCTGCCAAAAACGGTCCTCGATTGTCGTAGTAGTAGTGAGGAATGACAGCCTGCTGGGAACAGGTAACGGCATAAAACAGATCAACTATCACCTGTGTCTGTCCAGCTTAGTCTCTCTTTCACGGTTTACGAGTGGTGCACTACTAAACATGTCTCCCTCTCTCTCTCTCTCTCTCCCTCTCTCTCACGACACAACTGCGACAACCAGCGTGGAGGATAGGAAGGAAAGGCGCGGGCTGTTGAATCTGGTTTATTCATCCTCCTCCTCCTCCTCCTCCGTCTTCCCCCTTCGTCCCTCGGGTGTTTCCTCCCTTTCATGTCAACACACCTTTTGCGGGGACACAGGCGCTGGAAATAAAGCGTTGTTTGGGCTGGAACTGGGACAGTGAGGTGTGAAGATTTCAATCATCCCTTCTCACCCTACACTGATAATAATGGTTATGTTTCTGTCTGAGTCTGTCTGCTTGGCTGAGAACAGTTTGTACTATTAAAAAATCCAGACATTTTGTTGAGAGTTAAAAGTATTGCTCAAAAAGCACTTTCAATACATTTGAAGTTAGATGTTGATGGTTGGAAGTTAGTCTGGATTGCCTTTCAGATATAGTTCTCTCTCTCTCTCTCTCTCTCTCTCTCTCTCTCTCTCTCTCTCTCTCTCTCTCTCTCTCTCTCTCTCTCTCTCTCTCTCTCTCCTCTCTCTCTCTCTCTCTCTTCTCTCTCTCTCTCTCGCTCTCTCTCTCTCTCTCTCTCTCTCTCTCTCTCTCTCTCTCTCTCAACTGTTTCATTTCATTGAATGGTGTTACAGGCAGAATAATTATCCTGCATTCCAGGATTCCGCACAATTTGTTTTCAGCACTTAGATAATCATCACGGTTTTTCTGAGGTGTTAATTTAAAAAAATCGTTTATTGTGCAAAAATACGCACGAGCGAATGCGTACGCGCGCGCGTATACATGCATACATACATACGCGCGCGCGCACGTACGCACGTACACACGCACACAAGCACGGGCATATACACACAGACAGAGAGAGTAAAGACACGCACGCACGCACGGGCACGCACACACAGACAGAGAGAGTAAAGACAGACCGACAAACAGACATGGGACGTGGAGACAGTGAACCAGGTTTAACCTTCCTACCAGTCATAAAGAGGGTCACTAAACAGACACTAACTGAATTGTTTAACTAGTCACCAAATTAACTGGGAAACTAACAAAGCCATTTCGTTTTTTGTTGCTTTTTTGTTTTTGTTCTATTAGTCAAACCAATGAATTGCTAATATTCTATGAACGGCTTCACACTTCACCCCCCGAAAGTTGCAAAGTTCACTATAATCAGTCGCTCTTTTTTGTCAAGCTGTGTGTCTGTGTGGGTTTGCTTGTGTGTGCGAATGCGTGTATGTGTGTGTGAGCGTGCGTGCGCGCGCGCGTGTGTGTGTGTGAGCACGCGCGTGTGTGCATGTATGCGTGTGTACATGTGTATATGCGTGTGTGCATGTGTATGTGAGTGCTATGCACGCGTGCATGTGTGTGTGCGCGCATGTGCGCACGTGTGTATGTGCGTGTGTGTGAGCGCGCGCGCGTATGTGTAAGCATGTATGTGTGCGCACCTACGCTTATGTCAGGACATGAATAATTAAATGTGTGCCTGCACTGACTCGCGCATACGTGTATGTGTGTTCGTGTGTGCTTAAATGAACACGGTTAGCAAAGCGCCTAGAGCTGACAAAGTGCTCTAATGTTGTCTACTACGATGCTAAGAACATGACGTTGGTCAGTGCCAGCCAGTGTCCGACAATGACATCCCCACAGAGCAGGAGCTGACTGCTGTTCTGGACAGCTGGCCAGGAGAAATGGTTATAAATTGCCTAGGCAACATCCCCACTCAGGGGGCCCCAAAGACTCTACAACAGCAGGCGTTGGGGTAGATCCCCCCAGCCGACGAACGAACCCTTTGGGCTGCGGTACTAAGCCTTAAAGACCCACCACGTCGTGTGTCGAAATCACGGTTTTCACGCGTTTTCCCTCTTATAGTTAGTATGGTAAGAAATCTGAAGAAATCGTCCTACCATAAGAAGGAATGTGATACGTGACGTGGGGGGTCTTTAAAGGCCAGCCACACGACATACGAATCGTATCTCAATGCGATGCGATTTTGACGATGCGAGTCACGTGAAATTCACGTATTGGGTATGCTTGGGTAGAGTGAGCGACAATGGCAGAATTATTGTAGACGGAAGTATTTCACGTGAATCATGACTCACGTGACACAATAGCATCGCATCCCCGTACGAAATTAACACGCCTTGTGGCGCCGACTTTAGAGCCATTAGAAATGCAACATAGTTTGAGGGAGGGGGGACGGGGAGAGGGAGGGGGGAAGCAGCATAGCCGATACTAATTAATTGTGCATTATTTTTGTTTGACTATTGGTCAGCCGACTTCAGGCTGTATCTACAACCATGGTGAAATCCACTGAAGTCACGGATTAGGAACATAGGTAACTAGAGTACAACCATGGTGAAATCCACTGAAGTCACGGATTAGGAACATAGGTAACTAGAGTACAACCATGGTGAAATCCACTGAAGTCCCGGATTAGGAACATAGGTAACTAGAGTACAACCATGGTGAAATCCACTGAAGTCACGGATTAGGAACATAGGTAACTAGAGTACAACCATGGTGAAATCCACTGAAGTCACGGATTAGGAACATAGGTAACTAGAGTACAACCATGGTGAAATCCACTGAAGTCACGGATTAGGAACATAGGTAACTAGAGTACAACCATGGTGAAATCCACTGAAGTCACGGATTAGGAACATAGGTAACTAGAGTACAACCATGGTGAAATCCACTGAAGTCCCGGATGAAGTCACGGATTAGGAACATAGGTAACTAGAGTACAACCATGGTGAAATCCACTGAAGTCACGGATTAGGAACATAGGTAACTAGAGTACAACCATGGTGAAATCCACTGAAGTCCCGGATTAGGAACATAGGTAACTAGAGTACAACCATGGTGAAATCCACTGAAGTCCCGGATTAGGAACATAGGTAACTAGAGTACAACCATGGTGAAATCCACTGAAGTCACGGATTAGGAACATAGGTAACTAGAGTACAACCATGGTGAAATCCACTGAAGTCACGGATTAGGAACATAGGTAACTAGAGTACAACCATGGTGAAATCCACTGAAGTCACGGATTAGGAACATAGGTAACTAGAGTACAACCATGGTGAAATCCACTGAAGTCACGGATTAGGAACATAGGTAACTAGAGTACAACCATGGTGAAATCCATTGAAGTCACGGATTAGGAACATAGGTAACTAGAGTACAACCATGGTGAAATCCACTGAAGTCACGGATTAGGAACATAGGTAACTAGAGTACAACCAT
>CM065701.1:49432007-49434507 GCA_017654935.2 Phymorhynchus buccinoides
CTATATGGGACTAACACCTAATAAACGCGTGCATGCAAACAATTGAACTGATTCTAGACATTGAAATTTAGTTAATCCCCAGAGCTCCCCTGCATATAGTAACACTGGCTTTACTTGCTAATCGAAAAGTTAAAATATTGACAAATCCATGCTCCCTAAAGCCCACATTGTTTTAAAGATCTCTGCAACTTAGCGTTTTGCTCGTCTAACGTAGTCATCTAACGCAATGTCAAAACCCATTCTAGTGCTGAGAGTAAAGCCAAGATATTTGTAACTATTAACTACCTCCACTTCCCTCCCTTTGTAATACCAACACTCAGTTTGAGACAAATGACCCCTTTTTCTGAAAACAATTATTTTAGTCTTATTTAGATTTACTGAAAGATTTAGAATGTCAGATGCTTTCTGTAAATTGCTTAGCTGATTTTGAAGTCCACTGGGTGTAGAAGAGAACAAAACAACATCATCTGCAAATAATAAAAGGAATATTTCCTGTAACCCAGGTACAAACTGAAATCTGTGTTTACCGTTCTTTGATACATTTTCAGCTACTTCGGTAATTAATAAAGAAAACAATAAAGGTGACATTAAACAGCCTTGTTTGACCCCTGAGGGACAATCAAAGAAATCTGACGCTTGTGGGCCCCAGCGAACGCAACATTGAACAGAGCTAGACATGCCCTTTAACATTCTAATCATAATCATGCCCTTTAACATTCTGATCATAATCATGCCCTTTAACATTCTAATCATAATCATGCCCTTTAACATTCTGATCATAATCATGCCCTTTAACATTCTAATCATAATCATGTCCTTTAACATTCTAATCATAATCATGCCCTATAAAATTCTGATCATAATCATGCCCTTTAACATTCTGATCATAATCATGCCCTTTAACATTCTAATCATAATCATGCCCTTTAACTTTCTGATCATAATCATGCCCTTTAACATTCTAATCATAATCATGCCCTTTAACATTCTGATCATAATCATGCCCTTTAACATTCTAATCATAATCATGCCCTTTAACATTCTTATCATAATCATGCCCTTTAACATTCTAATCATAATCATGCCCTTTAACATTCTAATCATAATCATGCCCTTTAACATTCTAATCATAATCATGCCCTTTAACATTCTAATCATAATCATGCCCTTTAACATTCTTATCATAATCATGCCCTTTAACATTCTAATCATAATCATGCCCTTTAACATTCTGATCATAATCATGCCCTTTAACATTCTGATCATAATCATGCCCTTTAACATTCTGATCATAATCATGCCCTTTAACATTATGATCATAATCATGCCCTTTAACATTCTGATCATAATCATGCCCTTTAACATTCTGATCATAATCATGCCCTTTAACATTCTGATCATAATCATGCCCTTTAACATTATGATCATAATCATGCCCTTTAACATTCTGATCATAATCATGCCCTTTAACATTCTAATCATAATCATGCCCTTTAACATTCTGATCATAATCATGCCCTTTAACATTCTGATCATAATCATGCCCTTTAACATTATGATCATAATCATGCCCTTTAACATTATGATCATAATCATGCCCTTTAACATTATGATCATAATCATGCCCTTTAACATTATGATCATAATCATGCCCTTTAACATTCTGATCATAATCATGCCCTTTAACATTCTGATCATAATCAAGCCCTTTAACATTCTGATCATAATCATGCCCTTTAACATTCTGATCATAATCATGCCCTTTAACATTCTGATCATAATCATGCCCTTTAACATTCTGATCATAATCATGCCCTTTAACATTCTGATCATAATCATGCCCTTTAACATTCTGATCATAATCATGCCCTTTAACATTCTGATCATAATCATGCCCTTTAACATTCTGATCATAATCATGCCCTTTAACATTCTGATCATAATCATGCCCTTTAACATTCTGATCATAATCATGCCCTTTAACATTCTGATCATAATCATGCCCTTTAACATTCTGATCATAATCATGCCCTTTAACATTCTAATCATAATCATGCCCTTTAACATTCTAATCATAATCATGCCCTTTAACATTCTGATCATAATCATGCCCTTTAACATTCTGATCATAATCATGCCCTTTAACATTCTGATCATAATCATGCCCTTTAACATTCTGATCATAATCATGCCCTTTAACATTCTGATCATAATCATGCCCTTTAACATTCTGATCATAATCATGCCCTTTAACATTCTGATCATAATCATGCCCTTTAACATTCTGATCATAATCATGCCCTTTAACATTCTGATCATAATCATGCCCTTTAACATTCTGATCATAATCATGCCCTTTAACATTCTGATCATAATCATGCCCTTTAACATTCTGATCATAATCATGCCCTTTAACATTCTGATCATAATCATGCCCTTTAACATTCTGATCATAATCATGCCCTTTAACATTCTGATCATAATCATGCCCTTTAACATT
>CM065701.1:49444507-49449507 GCA_017654935.2 Phymorhynchus buccinoides
AAGGACAACGTGGAGATCATTCAATCTGTTAACGCCAGGCTGGGCTACTGATAGACAGTGAGGAGAGAAGGACAACGTGGAGATCATTCAATCTGTTAACACCAGGCTGGGCTACTGATAGACAGCGAAGAGAGAAGGACAACGTGGAGATCATTCAATCTGTTAACGCCAGGCTGGGCTACTGATAGACAGTGAAGAGAGAAGGACAACGTGGAGATCATTCAATCTGTTAACACCAGGCTGGGCTACTGATAGACAGTGAAGAGAGAAGGACAACGTGGAGATCATTCAATCTGTTAACGCCAGGCTGGGCTACTGATAGACAGTGAAGAGAGAAGGACAACGTGGAGATCATTCAATCTGTTAACGCCAGGCTGGGCTACTGATAGACAGTGAAGAGAGAAGGACAACGTGGAGATCATTCAATCTGTTAACGCCAGGCTGGGCTACTGATAGACAGTGAAGAGAGAAGGACAACGTGGAGATCATTCAATCTGTTAACGCTAGGCTGGGCTACTGATAGAAGAGAGAAGGACAACGTGGAGATCATTCAATCTGTTAACGCCAGGCTGGGCTACTGATAGACAGAGAGAAGGACAACGTGGAGATCATTCAATCTGTTAACGCTAGGCTGGGCTACTGATAGACAGAGAGAAGGACAACGTGGAGATCATTCAATCTGTTAACGCCAGGCTGGGCTACTGATAGACAGCGAAGAGAGAAGGACAACGTGGAGATCATTCAATCTGTTAACGTCAGGCTGGGCTACTGATAGACAGAGAGAAGGACAACGTGGAGATCATTCAATCTGTTAACGCCAGGCTGGGCTACTGATAGACAGAGAGAAGGACAACGTGGAGATCATTCAATCTGTTAACGCCAGGCTGGGCTACTGATAGACAGCGAAGAGAGAAGGACAACGTGGAGATCATTCAATCTGTTAACGCCAGGCTGGGCTACTGATAGACAGAGAGAAGGACAACGTGGAGATCATTCAATCTGTTAACGCCAGGCTGGGCTACTGATAGACAGAGAGAAGGACAACGTGGAGATCATTCAATCTGTTAACACCAGGCTGGGCTACTGATAGACAGCGAAGAGAGAAGGACAACGTGGAGATCATTCAATCTGTTAACACCAGGCTGGGCTACTGATAGACAGTGAAGAGAGAAGGACAACGTGGAGATCATTCAATCTGTTAACGCCAGGCTGGGCTACTGATAGACAGAGAGAAGGACAACGTGGAGATCATTCAATCTGTTAACGCCAGGCTGGGCTACTGATAGACAGAGAGAAGGACAACGTGGAGATCATTCAATCTGTTAACGCCAGGCTGGGCTACTGATAGACAGAGAGAAGGACAACGTGGAGATCATTCAATCTGTTAACGCCAGGCTGGGCTACTGATAGACAGAGAGAAGGACAACGTGGAGATCATTCAATCTGTTAACGCCAGGCTGGGCTACTGATAGACAGAGAGAAGGACAACGTGGAGATCATTCAATCTGTTAACGCCAGGCTGGGCTACTGATAGACAGAGAGAAGGACAACGTGGAGATCATTCAATCTGTTAACGCCAGGCTGGGCTACTGATAGACAGAGAAGAGAGAAGGACAACGTGGAGATCATTCAATCTGTTAACGCCAGGCTGGGCTACTGATAGACAGAGAGAAGGACAACGTGGAGATCATTCAATCTGTTAACGTCAGGCTGGGCTACTGATAGACACAGAGAAGGACAACGCGGAGATCATTCAATCTGTTAACGCCAGGCTGGGCTACTGATAGACAGTGAAGAGAGAAGGACAACGTGGAGATCATTCAATCTGTTAACGCCAGGCTGGGCTACTGATAGAAAGAGAGAAGAGAGGACAACGTGGAGATCATTCAATCTGTTAACGCCAGGCTGGGCTACTGATAGACAGAGAGAAGGACAACGCGGAGATCATTCAATCTGTTAACGTCAGGCTGGGCTACTGATAGACAGAGAGAAGGACAACGTGGAGATCATTCAATCTGTTAACGCCAGGCTGGGCTACTGATAGACAGAGAGAAGGACAACGTGGAGATCATTCAATCTGTTAACGCCAGGCTGGGCTACTGATAGACAGAGAGAAGGACAACGTGGAGATCATTCAATGTTAACACCAGGCTGGGCTACTGATAGACAGAGAGAAGGACAACGTGGAGATCATTCAATGTTAACGCCAGGCTGGGCTACTGATAGACAGAGAGAAGGACAACGTGGAGATCATTCAATCTGTTAACGCCAGGTTGGGCTACTGATAGACAGAGAGAAGGACAACGTGGAGATCATTCAATCTGTTAACGCCAGGCTGGGCTACTGATAGACAGAGAGAAGGACAACGTGGAGATCATTCAGTCTGTTAACGCCAGGCTGGGCTACTGATAGACAGAGAGAAGGACAACGTGGAGATCATTCAATCTGTTAACACCAGGCTGTGCTACTGATAGAAGAGAGAAGGACAACGTGGAGATCATTCAATCTGTTAAAGCCAGGCTGGGCTACTGATAGACAGAGAGAAGGACAACGTGGAGATCATTCAATCTGTTAACGCCAGGCTGGGCTACTGATAGACAGAGAGAAGGACAACGTGGAGATCATTCAATCTGTTAACGCCAGGCTGGGCTACTGATAGACAGAGAGAAGGACAACGTGGAGATCATTCAATCTGTTAACGCCAGGCTGGGCTACTGATAGACAGTGAAGAGAGAAGGACAACGTGGAGATCATTCAATGTTAACACCAGGCTGGGCTACTGATAGACAGAGAGAAGGACAACGTGGAGATCATTCAATCTGTTAACGCCAGGCTGGGCTACTGATAGACAGAGAGAAGGACAACGTGGAGATCATTCAATCTGTTAACGCCAGGCTGGGCTACTGATAGACAGTGAAGAGAGAAGGACAACGTGGAGATCATTCAATCTGTTAACGCCAGGCTGGGCTACTGATAGACAGAGAGAAGGACAACGTGGAGATCATTCAATCTGTTAACGCCAGGCTGGGCTACTGATAGACAGTGAAGAGAGAAGGACAACGCGGAGATCATTCAATCTGTTAACGCCAGGCTGGGCTACTGATAGACAGTGAAGAGAGAAGGACAACGTGGAGATCATTCAATCTGTTAACGTCAGGCTGGGCTACTGATAGACAGCGAGAAGGACAACGTGGAGATCATTCAATCTGTTAACGCCAGGCTGGGCTACTGATAGACAGAGAGAAGGACAACGTGGAGATCATTCAATCTGTTAACGCCAGGCTGGGCTACTGATAGACAGAGAGAAGGACAACGTGGAGATCATTCAATCTGTTAACGCCAGGCTGGGCTACTGATAGACAGTGAAGAGAGAAGGACAACGCGGAGATCATTCAATCTGTTAACGCCAGGCTGGGCTACTGATAGACAGTGAAGAGAGAAGGACAACGTGGAGATCATTCAATCTGTTAACGCCAGGCTGGGCTACTGATAGAAAGAGAGAAGGACAACGTGGAGATCATTCAATCTGTTAACGCCAGGCTGGGCTACTGATAGACAGAGAGAAGGACAACGTGGAGATCATTCAATCTGTTAACGCCAGGCTGGGCTACTGATAGACAGTGAAGAGAGAAGGACAACGTGGAGATCATTCAATCTGTTAACGCCAGGCTGGGCTACTGATAGACAGAGAGAAGGACAACGTGGAGATCATTCAATCTGTTAACGCCAGGCTGGGCTACTGATAGACAGTGAAGAGAGAAGGACAACGCGGAGATCATTCAATCTGTTAACGCCAGGCTGGGCTACTGATAGACAGTGAAGAGAGAAGGACAACGTGGAGATCATTCAATCTGTTAACGTCAGGCTGGGCTACTGATAGACAGAGAGAAGGACAACGTGGAGATTATTCAATCTGTTAACGCCAGGCTGGGCTACTGATAGACAGAGAGAAGGACAACGTGGAGATCATTCAATCTGTTAACGCCAGGCTGGGCTACTGATAGAAAGAGAGAAGGACAACGTGGAGATCATTCAATCTGTTAACGCCAGGCTGGGCTACTGATAGAAGAGAGAAGGACAACGTGGAGATCATTCAATCGGTTAACGCCAGGCTGGGCTACTGATAGAAGAGAGAAGGACAACGTGGAGATCATTCAAATAAATTTGCTTCTTTACAAAAGAAAACCAAAATCGATGGACATTTTAGGTAGAATATATTTCTATAGAAAAGAACGGCATCAAAGTGTCTTAGCTCAGTGTTTCTGAAATTGAAACGAGAAAAGCTGAAATGAATCATTCTAATTTTGCACGAAACGTTTAAATATGGGAAGGAAACGACGAGAAATAACGAACACACACACATACAAACGCACACGCACGCACACACATACCGAGTAAACATGTCAATTCCTTTTCTTCTTTTTTTAATCATCGTTTTCATTGCGTTGCCATGTGAACCAATGTACATTTTTGCACAAATGTGTTGCAATAACACGCAAAAAAACACCCAACAAGCTTGCCATGTGGTGTTGAAGAAACAATACAAACTCACACTGCGTTTAATCATACATAATGACATGTCATCTAAAGCACTGATACCATGTGACTCGAGTCCCATCTCACTTTTTGGGCCAAGAACACGTACTTTCCAACTGCAACATTTCTGAGTTTCTCATTGAAAGCACAATACCCAATGACTTGAGGCACAATACCCAATGACTTGAGGCACAATACCCAATGACTTGAGGCACAATACCCAATGACTTCAGGCACAATACCCAATGACTTCAGGCACAATACCCAATGACTTGAGGCACAATACCCAATGACTTGAGGCACAATACCCAATGACTTCAGGCCATTCAGTCACACACAGCGACATACTGCAGATCTGAACGCAAACATAACTTTAGCTCAACTCTTCACAAAAATCAGGATCACTCGCATCCTTTAGAACACAACCTTTCCCTCGTTGAAATGACGGCATGATAAGAGTTCAA
>CM065701.1:49454507-49459507 GCA_017654935.2 Phymorhynchus buccinoides
TGCCACGCATTAAAACTATTTTCAAAATACAGAATTCACTTAGTACTAATATAACATCATTCTGTCCAAGAACAACAAGCGCTTCGCCTCGTGCCTCACAGGAAAGCCCTTCACATTCCGCCTGGGCCGCGGAGAGGTCGTCAAGGGCTGGGACACCGGGTTGATAGGCATCACAGTGTGAGGGAAGAGAAAGATTGTGAGGTCGTCAAGGGCTGGGACACCGGGTTGATAGGCATGGAAGTTGAAGGGAAGAGAAAGATTGTGAGGTCAAGGGCTGGGACACCGGGTTGATAGGCATGGAAGTTGGAGGGGAGAAAGATTGAGAGGTCGTCAAGGCTGGGACACTGGGTTGATAGGCATGGAAGTTGGAGGGAAGAGAAAGATTGAGAGGTCGTCAAGGGCTGGGACACTGGGTTGATAGGCATGGAAGTTGGAGGGGAGAGAAAGATTGAGAGGTCGTCAAGGGCTGGGACACCGGGTTGATAGGCATGGAAGTTGGAGGGGAGAGAAAGATTGAGAGGTCGTCAAGGGCTGGGACACCGGGTTGATAGGCATGGAAGTTGGAGGGAAGAGAAAGATTGAGAGGTCACAAGGGCTGGGACACCGGGTTGATAGGCATCACAGTGGGAGGGGAGAGAAAGATTGAGAGGTCACAAGGGCTGGGACACCGGGTTGATAGGCATCACAGTGGGAGGGAAGAGAAAGATTGTGAGGTCGTCAAGGGCTGGGACACCGGGTTGATAGGCATCACAGTGGGAGGGAAGAGAAAGATTGTGAGGTCGTCAAGGGCTGGGACACCGGGTTGATAGGCATGGAAGTTGGAGGGAAGAGAAAGATTGAGAGGTCACAAGGGCTGGGACACCGGGTTGATAGGCATGGAAGTTGGAGGGAAGAGAAAGATTGAGAGGTCACAAGGGTTGGGACACCGGGTTGATAGGCATGGAAGTTGGAGGGAAGAGAAAGATTGAGAGGTCACAAGGGCTGGGACACCGGGTTGATAGGCATGGAAGTTGGAGGGAAGAGAAAGATTGAGAGGTCACAAGGGCTGGGACACCGGGTTGATAGGCATCACAGTGGGAGGGAAGAGAAAGATTGAGAGGTCGTCAAGGGCTGGGACACCGGGTTGATAGGCATGGACGTTGGAGGGGAGAAAGATTGAGAGGTCGTCAAGGGCTGGGACACCGGGTTGATAGGCATCACAGTGGGAGGGAAGAGAAAGATTGTGAGGTCGTCAAGGGCTGGGACACCGGGTTGATAGGCATCACAGTGGGAGGGAAGAGAAAGATTGAGAGGTCGTCAAGGGCTGGGACACCAGGTTGATAGGCATGGAAGTTGGAGGGAAGAGAAAGATTGAGAGGTCACAAGGGTTGGGACACCGGGTTGATAGGCATCACAGTGGGAGGGAAGAGAAAGATTGTGAGGTCGTCAAGGGCTGGGACACCGGGTTGATAGGCATCACAGTGGGAGGGAAGAGAAAGATTGTGAGGTCGTCAAGGGCTGGGACACCGGGTTGATAGGCATCACAGTGGGAGGGAAGAGAAAGATTGTGAGGTCGTCAAGGGCTGGGACACCGGGTTGATAGGCATCACAGTGGGAGGGAAGAGAAAGATTGTGAGGTCGTCAAGGGCTGGGACACCGGGTTGATAGGCATCACAGTGGGAGGGAAGAGAAAGATTGTGAGGTCAAGGGCTGGGACACCGGGTTGATAGGCATCACAGTGGGAGGGAAGAGAAAGATTGTGAGGTCGTCAAGGGCTGGGACACCGGGTTGATAGGCATGGAAGTTGGAGGGAAGAGAAAGATTGTGAGGTCGTCAAGGGCTGGGACACCGGGTTGATAGGCATGGAAGTTGGAGGGGAGAAAGATTGAGAGGTCGTCAAGGGCTGGGACACCGGGTTGATAGGCATGGAAGTTGGAGGGAAGAGAAAGATTGAGAGGTCGTCAAGGGCTGGGACACCGGGTTGATAGGCATCACAGTGGGAGGGAAGAGAAAGATTGTGAGGTCGTCAAGGGCTGGGACACTGGGTTGATAGGCATCACAGTGGGAGGGAAGAGAAAGATTGAGAGGTCGTCAAGGGCTGGGACACAGGGTTGATAGGCATGGACGTTGGAGGGGAGAAAGATTGAGAGGTCGTCAAGGGCTGGGACACCGGGTTGATAGGCATCACAGTGGGAGGGAAGAGAAAGATTGTGAGGTCGTCAAGGGCTGGGACACCGGGTTGATAGGCATCACAGTGGGAGGGAAGAGAAAGATTGTGAGGTCGTCAAGGGCTGGGACACCGGGTTGATAGGCATCACAGTGGGAGGGGAGAGAAAGATTGTGAGGTCACAAGGGCTGGGACACCGGGTTGATAGGCATGGAAGTTGGAGGGAAGAGAAAGATTGAGAGGTCACAAGGGCTGGGACACCGGGTTGATAGGCATGGAAGTTGGAGGGAAGAGAAAGATTGAGAGGTCACAAGGGTTGGGACATCGGGTTGATAGGCATGGAAGTTGGAGGGAAGAGAAAGATTGAGAGGTCACAAGGGTTGGGACACCGGGTTGATAGGCATGGAAGTTGGAGGGAAGAGAAAGATTGAGAGGTCACAAGGGCTGGGACACCGGGTTGATAGGCATCACAGTGGGAGGGAAGAGAAAGATTGAGAGGTCGTCAAGGGCTGGGACACCGGGTTGATAGGCATGGACGTTGGAGGGGAGAAAGATTGAGAGGTCGTCAAGGGCTGGGACACCGGGTTGATAGGCATGGAAGTTGGAGGGAAGAGAAAGATTGAGAGGTCACAAGGGTTGGGACACCGGGTTGATAGGCATCACAGTGGGAGGGAAGAGAAAGATTGAGAGGTCGTCAAGGGCTGGGACACCAGGTTGATAGGCATGGAAGTTGGAGGGAAGAGAAAGATTGAGAGGTCACAAGGGTTGGGACACCGGGTTGATAGGCATCACAGTGGGAGGGAAGAGAAAGATTGTGAGGTCGTCAAGGGCTGGGACACCGGGTTGATAGGCATCACAGTGGGAGGGAAGAGAAAGATTGTGAGGTCGTCAAGGGCTGGGACACCGGGTTGATAGGCATCACAGTGGGAGGGAAGAGAAAGATTGTGAGGTCAAGGGCTGGGACACCGGGTTGATAGGCATCACAGTGGGAGGGGAGAGAAAGATTGTGAGGTCGTCAAGGGCTGGGACACCGGGTTGATAGGCATCACAGTGGGAGGGAAGAGAAAGATTGAGAGGTCGTCAAGGGCTGGGACACCGGGTTGATAGGCATGGAAGTTGGAGGGAAGAGAAAGATTGAGAGGTCACAAGGGCTGGGACACCGGGTTGATAGGCATGGAAGTTGGAGGGAAGAGAAAGATTGAGAGGTCGTCAAGGGCTGGGACACTGGGTTGATAGGCATCACAGTGGGAGGGAAGAGAAAGATTGTGAGGTCGTCAAGGGCTGGGACACCGGGTTGATAGGCATCACAGTGGGAGGGAAGAGAAAGATTGTGAGGTCGTCAAGGGCTGGGACACCGGGTTGATAGGCATCACAGTGGGAGGGAAGAGAAAGATTGTGAGGTCGTCAAGGGCTGGGACACCGGGCTGATAGGCATCAAATATAATTATGTAATGGAAACAAAAATGTACTTCAACCAGCGTACGTGCATGTATGCGTCTTTGTATGTGTGTGTGCACGTATAATGCCTATATGTGTGTGCGCATGCATGCCTGTGGTTTGTGCGCGCAGAAGCAAGCATGTGTGACTTTCTGATTTAACGACTATCCACTACTTGTGATGAGACAAATGTGTGTGTGTGTGTGTGTGTGTGTGTGTGAGTATGCGTAAGTTTGTTTATGTGTACAATTATTTTTTTTAATGAATAAAGATCGCTTAGTTCTGGATTAATTGTTTTGATTAAAACAGATTGCTTAGAGCAATTTGTGTCAGGTTAATTTCAGCTTAGAACAAAACAGAATATATTGCTCTCTCTCAAACATTACAATGTGAAGGCATTCAATCACTAATTAACAGGATTTGCCGATACAGAGAAGACTGGCTTAGAATTGTAAGCCGATGGATCTAGGAACGAGAAACAAGCCAAAGTGAAAGTCGGGCGTTTGTCACGCCCACGTGATCGCAAAATCCAAGATGGCGGCCTCTGTGAAAGATACAACAACAAATGATTGTATGGTGCAAAACTGAGGATAAACGCGTTTTAATTGAAAAAAAAGGATGAAAGGCAAGCGACAGCGTACCGCAGCTTTGCAACATCTTTTTTATAATATGGATGATTAGCTAAGCTTGCGTTTGTGTTTCAGTTAATAACAGTTATGTTTTACGTCCTCCCGATCTCAGGAGATCATATGGGATATTATGTGTTTCAGTGAATGAATGAATGATGTATATGTTTCAGTTGGCCATGTTAGATGCTTTGTTTAGTTCTTTCAGCTATGTTGAATAAAAACTGTGCATTTCCTTGTGCAAGAAAAAAAAAAAAAAAAAAAATGTTTTTTAAAAAATCATTAATTGGCTCACACCCCTCTCTCTTAAAATAACCGTGAAGTAGTGCTCAGTTGTGCAAAGCAGTAATAAACTTAATAGGAAAGAACGCGCGATTAATCAGAAAAACAATATTTTTCAACAAAGGGAAATAACTTTGGTAAAATTACATTTCTTTTTCACTGGGTATCTCGGTGTCTGTAGAATAGGTTTTAAAACAGGTGTTTCTTTCGATTTACGGCAGTTTTGGAGCATGGTGAACACCGTGCATTCTGTCTGAACATACACATCGTTGTTCTCTCTGTCTGTCTGTCTGTCTCACTCGCTCGCACACTCGATCTGTCTCTCTCTCTATCTCTTATCACTTAGCCCTGTCGTGGAAGACTATGACTCTAACTAGGGGGCCTTTGCACTGGCTCTAGTGCTGCAGTCAATGGGATTGGTTGGCCTTTGGGGACCTTCCCCAACGCCAACTCTCGTCCTGAAATCCCTTTGGCCGAGAGAGTGGGGATGTACCATGGGCAAGGCTTAT
>CM065701.1:49464507-49484507 GCA_017654935.2 Phymorhynchus buccinoides
CAGGTTGTTTTATTGATTATTTTCTCGTGTGTTATTTCTTTCTTGCTTTCTTCTTGGGTACAGCGTTGTTTTCGCCTGAACAATGCCGAATTACTGTTGTGTTTATGGATGTAACAAATCACAGCTACGATATTTTCTGAACTGTATATATCATTATTTTCCTTCAAATCTCTCTCTGTCTCTGTCTGTCTGTCTGTCTGTCTGTCTGTCTGTCTGTCTGTCTGTCTGTCTGTCTGTCTGTCTGTCTGTCTGTCTGTCTGTCTCTCTCTCTCTCTCTCTCTCTCTCTCTCTCTCTCTCTCTCTCTCTCTCTCTCTCGATTTGATATATTATGATGAAGACAAATTCATCAACTCCTTGAAGATTTTACTTCGATATGATCTGTAATGACGAAAAACTGCCATTTGTTTTTTGCTAATTTCGTCAAAAGGTGGGCGCCTATCGCAAAATGTAACAATTGTTACAATTTGCGCGGGCTGCCTGCACAAAATCGAACATTGTCACATTTTGCGCAGTTGTTACAATTTGCGCTGTCACAAACACTAAGCGTGCACTATAAACATTAAAACATAGTTTTTCTCCCTGACATTGCAATGCATCCAGAATCGACCCTAACCCTAAATCTGCACTTTTATAAATGTCCTATATGTTCCTGTACCAGGTCGGAGGACGTTAAACGCACTTTCTTCTAAACGTGAAAACACTACTGACGTTTACCATGTGAAAACACTACTGACGTTTACCATGTGAAAACACTACTGACGTTTACCACGTGAAAACACTACTGACGTTTACCATGTGAAAACACTACTGACGTTTACCATGTCAAAACACTACTGACGTTTACCACGTGAAAACACTACTGATGTTTACCACGTGAAAACACTACTGACGTTTACCATGTGAAAACACTACTGACGTTTACCACGTGAAAACACTACTGACGTTTACCATGTGAAAACACTACTGACGTTTACCACGTGAAAACACTACTGACGTTTACCATGTGAAAACACTACTGACATTTACCACGTGAAAACACTACTGACGTTTACCACGTGAAAACACTACTGACGTTTACCACGTGAAAACACTACTGACGTTTACCATGTGAAAACACTACTGACGTTTACCACGTGAAAACACTACTGACGTTTACCACGTGAAAACACTACTGACGTTTACCACGTGAAAACACTACTGACGTTTACCACGTGAAAACACTACTGACGTTTACCAAGTGAAAACACTACTGACGTTTACCACGTGAAAACACTACTGACGTTTACCACGTGAAAACACTACTGACGTTTACCATGTGAAAACACTACTGACGTTTACCATGTGAAAACACTACTGACGTTTACCATGTGAAAACACTACTGACGTTTACCACGTGAAAACACTACTGACGTTTACCACGTGAAAACACTACTGACGTTTACCACGTGAAAACACTACTGACGTTTACCATGTGAAAACACTACTGACGTTTACCACGTGAAAACACTACTGACGTTTACCAAGTGAAAACACTACTGACGTTTACCACGTGAAAACACTACTGACGTTTACCATGTGTAAACACTACTGATGTTTACCATGTGAAAACACTACTGATGTTTACCACGTGAAAACACTACTGACGTTTACGAAGTGAAAACACTACTGACGTTTACCACGTGAAAACACTACTGACGTTTACCACGTGAAAACACTACTGACGTTTACCATGTGAAAACAAGGGAAGCTTGAAGCACAGATACCGTGAAACCCACACACCCTCCTTTCAAGTCAAAGTAGCCTAGTGCAGCTTTTATTGCACTTGAATGTTTTTAAAATCTGTCAAACCATATGAAGTGTTACATCTTTGAAGAGGATAGAGAGGGAACAAATGGACACATCCTGATCTGTCAAAGGTTCGATTCGTTACAACTGATTCAACTCATCCATTTTCTGGTCACCTTTCTTTGTTTTTCTTTTTTTTTATAATAATTTTTATTTTTTAAGATTTATTAAAGAAAAAGTACTCAAATAGTCTTTTTTTTAAACTTGAAAATCGAATCTCATATATTATTCTTTCATTTACAATTTGAATTTTACCTATTTTTCTTTTACTTAAACATTCAGTTTCATCACCTTCTTAACTAGTTCTATTTTCTTCCCCATCTATCCCCCCCCCCCCCTCTTCTCCCTCTCTGTGCAGGGCCATTCTGTGTTGCTATAATATCGATTGTGGCGTTGAAAGATGACACTGGAAACACATGGGCCACATTCCGAGAGGCTGCCCTCACCAGATCGATGTTGAAAATATGGGCAGGGGAGGAAGGAGGGGGAGGAGACAGGGGGGGGGGGGGGTTTAGGGAATGAGACAAGAAATGATAGAGTACATAGTAGAAGGGGTGGGGGAAGAGGGTGGGGTGGGGTGGGTTAGGGAATGAGACAAGAAATGATAGAGTACATAGTAGAAGGGGTGGGGGAAGAGGGTGGGGTGGGGTGGGTTAGGGAATGAGACAAGAAATGATAGAGTACATAGTAGAAGGGGTGGGGGAAGAGGGTAGGGTGGGGTGGGTTAGGGAATGAGACAAGAAATGATAGAGTACATAGTAGAAGGGGTGGGGGAAGAGGGTAGGGTGGGGTGGGTTAGGGAATGAGACAAGAAATGATAGAGTTAGGGAATGAGACAAGAAATGATAGAGTACATAGTAGAAGGGGGGGGGGAAGAGGGTAGGGGTGGGGTGGGTTTAGGGAATGAGACAAGAAATGATAGAGTACATAGTAGAAGGGGTGGGGGAAGAGGGTGGGGTGGGGTGGGTTAGGGAATGAGACAAGAAATGATAGAGTACATAGTAGAAGGGGTGGGGGAAGAGGGTAGGGTGGGGGAAGAGGGTGGGGTGGGTTTAGGGAATGAGACAAGAAATGATAGAGTACATAGTAGAAGGGGTGGGGGAAGAGGGTAGGGTGGGGTGGGTTAGGGAATGAGACAAGAAATGATAGAGTACATAGTAGAAGGGGTGGGGGAAGAGGGTAGGGGTGGGGTGGGTTAGGGAATGAGACAAGAAATGATAGAGTACATAGTAGAAGGGGTGGGGGAAGAGGGTAGGGTGGGGTGGGTTAGGGAATGAGACAAGAAATGATAGAGTACATAGTAGAAGGGGTGGGGGAAGAGGGTAGGGTGGGGTGGGTTAGGGAATGAGACAAGAAATGATAGAGTACATAGTAGAAGGGGTGGGGGAAGGGTGGGGGGGGTGGGTGGGGAGAAAGAAATGGAGTACATAGGGGGGTGGGGTGGGTTAGGGAATGAGACAAGAAATGATAGAGTACATAGTAGAAGGGGTGGGGGAAGAGGGTAGGGAATGAGACAAGAAATGATAGAGTACATAGTAGAAGGGGTGGGGGAAGAGGGTGGGGTGGGGTGGGTTAGGGAATGAAATGATAGAGTACATAGTAGAAGGTAGAAGTGGGGGAAGAGGGTTTTAGGGAATGAGACAAGAAATGATAGAGTACATAGGAAGGGGTTAGGGAATGAGACAAGAAATGATAGAGTACATAGTAGAAGGGGTGGGGGAAGAGGGTGGGGTGGGGTGGGTTAGGGAATGAGACAAGAAATGATAGAGTACATAGTAGAAGGGGTGGGGGAAGAGGGTAGGGTGGGGTGGGTTAGGGAATGAGACAAGAAATGATAGAGTACATAGTAGAAGGGGTGGGGGAAGAGGGTGGGGTGGGGTGGGTTAGGGAATGAGACAAGAAATGATAGAGTACATAGTAGAAGGGGTGGGGGAAGAGGGTGGGGTGGGGTGGGTTAGGGAATGAGACAAGAAATGATAGAGTACATAGTAGAAGGGGTGGGGGAAGAGGGGTGGGGGGTTGGGGAGACAAGAAATGATAGAGTACATAGGGAATGAGACAAGAAATGATAGAGTACATAGTAGAAGGGGTGGGGGAAGAGGGTGGGGTGGGTTAGGGAATGAGACAAGAAATTAGGGAATGAGACAAGAAATGATAGAGACAAGAGTACAGTAGTAGAAGGGGTGGGGGAAGAGGGTGGGGTGGGGTGGGTTAGGGAATGAGACAAGAAATGATAGAGTACATAGTAGAAGGGGTGGGGGAAGAGGGTGGGGTGGGGTGGGTTAGGGAATGAGACAAGAAATGATAGAGTACATAGTAGAAGGGGTGGGGGAAGAGGGTGGGGTGGGGTGGGTTAGGGAATGAGACAAGAAATGATAGAGTACATAGTAGAAGGGGTGGGGGAAGAGGGTAGGGTGGGGTGGGTTAGGGAATGAGACAAGAAATGATAGAGTACATAGTAGAAGGGGTGGGGGAAGAGGGGGGTGGGGTGGGTTAGGGAATGAGACAAGAAATGATAGAGTACATAGTAGAAGGGGTGGGGGAAGAGGGTGGGGTGGGGTGGGTTAGGGAATGAGACAAGAAATGATAGAGTACATAGTAGAAGGGGTGGGGGAAGAGGAGACAATGGGGTGGGGGTGGGTTAGGGAATGAGACAAGAAATGATAGAGTACATAGTAGAAGGGGTGGGGGAAGAGGGTGGGGGGGGGTGGGTTAGGGAATGAGACAAGAAATGATAGAGTACATAGTAGAAGGGGTGGGGGAAGAGGGTGGGGTGGGTTAGGGAATGAGACAAGAAATGATAGAGTACATAGTAGAAGGGGTGGGGGAAGAGGGGGTGGGGTGGGTTAGGGAATGAGACAAGAAATGATAGAGTACATAGTAGAAGGGGTGGGGGAAGAGGGTGGGGTGGGGTGGGTTAGGGAATGAGACAAGAAATGATAGAGTACATAGTAGAAGGGGTGGGGGAAGAGGGTGGGGTGGGGTGGGTTAGGGAATGAGACAAGAAATGATAGAGTACATAGTAGAAGGGGTGGGGGAAGAGGGTAGGGTGGGGTGGGTTAGGGAATGAGACAAGAAATGATAGAGTACATAGTAGAAGGGGTGGGGGAAGAGGGTAGGGTGGGGTGGGTTAGGGAATGAGACAAGAAATGATAGAGTACATAGTAGAAGGGGTGGGGGAAGAGGGTAGGGTGGGGTGGGTTAGGGAATGAGACAAGAAATGATAGAGTACATAGTAGAAGGGGTGGGGGAAGAGGGTGGGGTGGGGGAAGAGGGGGTGGGTTAGGGAATGAGACAAGAAATGATAGAGTACATAGTAGAAGGGGTGGGGGAAGAGGGTGGGGTGGGGTGGGTTAGGGAATGAGACAAGAAATGATAGAGTACATAGTAGAAGGGGTGGGGGAAGAGGGTAGGGTGGGGTGGGTTAGGGAATGAGACAAGAAATGATAGAGTACATAGTAGAAGGGGTGGGGGAAGAGGGTGGGGTGGGGTGGGTTAGGGAATGAGACAAGAAATGATAGAGTACATAGTAGAAGGGGTGGGGGAAGAGGGTAGGGTGGGGTGGGTTAGGGAATGAGACAAGAAATGAATGATAGAGTACATAGTAGAAGGGGTGGGGGAAGAGGGTAGTAGGGTGGGGTGGGTTAGGGAATGAGACAAGAAATGATAGAGTACATAGTAGAAGGGGGGGTGGGGGGAATGAGACAAGAAGAGGGTAGGGGGTGGGGTGAGGGTAGGGTAGGGAATGAGGGAATGAGACAAGAAATGATAGAGTACATAGTAGAAGGGGTGGGGGAAGAGGGTAGGGTGGGGTGGGTTAGGGAATGAGACAAGAAATGATAGAGTACATAGTAGAAGGGGTGGGGGAAGAGGGTAGGGGTGGGGGAATGGGAAATGATTAGGGAATGAGACAAGAAATGAGATAAGAAATGATAGAGTACATAGTAGAAGGGGTGGGGGAAGAGGGGTACATAGGGTGAGGGTGGGTTAGGGAATGAGACAAGAAATGATAGAGTACATAGTAGAAGGGGTGGGGGAAGAGGGTAGGGTGGGGTGGGTTAGGGAATGAGACAAGAAATGATAGAGTACATAGTAGAAGGGGTGGGGGAAGAAGGGAATGAGACAAGAAATGGGTACATAGTAGAAGAGGGTGGGGTGGGGTGGGTTAGGGAATGAGACAAGAAATGATAGAGTACATAGTAGAAGGGGTGGGGGAAGAGGGTAGGGGGGGGGGTGGGTTAGGGAATGAGACAAGAAATGATAGAGTACATAGTAGAAGGGGTGGGGGAAGAGGGTAGGGTGGGGTGGGTTAGGGAATGAGACAAGAAATGATAGAGTACATAGTAGAAGGGGTGGGGGAAGAGGGTAGGGTGGGTGTGGGTTAGGGAATGAGACAAGAAATGATAGAGTACATAGTAGAAGGGGTGGGGGAAGAGGGTAGGGTGGGGTGGGTTAGGGAATGAGACAAGAAATGATAGAGTACATAGTAGAAGGGGTGGGGGAAGAGGGTAGGGTGGGGGGTGTGGGTTAGGGAATGAGACAAGAAATGATAGAGTACATAGTAAGGAAGGGGTGGGGGAAGAGGGTTAGGGAATGACAAGGTAGAGTACATAGTAGGGGGTGGGGGAAGAGGGTAGGGAATGGGAGACAAGAAATGATAGAGTACATAGTAGAAGGGGTGGGGGAAGAGGGTGGGGTGGGGTGGGTTAGGGAATGAGACAAGAAATGATAGAGTACATAGTAGAAGGGGTGGGGGAAGAGGGTGGGGTGGGGTGGGTTAGGGAATGAGACAAGAAATGATAGAGTACATAGTAGAAGGGGTGGGGGAAGAGGGTGGGGTGGGGTGGGTTAGGGAATGAGACAAGAAATGATAGAGTACATAGTAGAAGGGGTGGGGGAAGAGGGTAGGGTGGGGTGGGGTGGGTTAGGGAATGAGACAAGAAATGATAGAGTACATAGTAGAAGGGGTGGGGGAAGAGGGTGGGGTGGGGTGGGTTAGGGAATGAGACAAGAAATGATAGAGTACATAGTAGAAGGGGTGGGGGAAGAGGGTAGGGTGGGGTGGGTTAGGGAATGAGACAAGAAATGATAGAGTACATAGTAGAAGGGGTGGGGGAAGAGGGTAGGGTGGGGTGGGTTAGGGAATGAGACAAGAAATGATAGAGTACATAGTAGAAGGGGTGGGGGAAGAGGGTGGGGTGGGGTGGGTTAGGGAATGAGACAAGAAATGATAGAGTACATAGTAGAAGGGGTGGGGGAAGAGGGTAGGGTGGGGTGGGTTAGGGAATGAATGAGACAAGTAGAAGGGGTGGGGGAAATGAGACAAGAAATGATAGAGTACATAGTAGAAGGGGTGGGGGAAGAGGGTAGGGTGGGGTGGGTTAGGGAATGAGACAAGAAATGATAGAGTACATAGTAGAAGGGGTGGGGGAAGAGGGTGGGGTGGGGTGGGTTAGGGAATGAGACAAGAAATGATAGAGTACATAGTAGAAGGGGTGGGGGAATGAGACAAGAAATGAGGTACATAGTAGAAGGGGTGGGGGGTGGGGGGTTAGGGAATGAGACAAGAAATGATAGAGTACATAGTAGAAGGGGTGGGGGAAGAGGGTGGGGTGGGGTGGGTTAGGGAATGAGACAAGAAATGATAGAGTACATAGTAGAAGGGGTGGGGGAAGAGGATGGGGTGGGGTGGGTTAGGGAATGAGACAAGAAATGATAGAGTACATAGTAGAAGGGGTGGGGGAAGAGGGTAGAAGGGTGGGGTGGGTTAGGGAATGAGACAAGAAATGATAGAGTACATAGTAGAAGGGGTGGGGGAAGAGGGTAGGGTGGGGTGGGTTAGGGAATGAGACAAGAAATGATAGAGTACATAGTAGAAGGGGTGGGGGAAGAGGGTGGGGTGGGGTGGGTTAGGGAATGAGACAAGAAATGATAGAGTACATAGTAGAAGGGGTGGGGAAGAGGGTGGGGTGGGGTGGTTTAGGGAATGAGACAAGAAATGATAGAGTACATAGTAGAAGGGGTGGGGGAAGAGGGTAGGGTGGGGTGGGTTAGGGAATGAGACAAGAAATGATAGAGTACATAGTAGAAGGGGTGGGGGGTGGGGTGGGTTAGGGAATGAGACAAGAAATGATAGAGTACATAGTAGAAGGGTGGGGGAAGAGGGTGGGGTGGGGTAGGGAATGAGACAAGAAATGATAGAGTACATAGTAGAAGGGGTGGGGGAAGAGGGTAGGGGAAATGATAGAGTACATGGGGTGGGTTAGGGAATGAGACAAGAAATGATAGAGTACATAGTAGAAGGGGTGGGGGAAGAGGGTGGGGTGGGGTGGGTTAGGGAATGAGACAAGAAATGATAGAGTACATAGTAGAAGGGGTGGGGGAAGAGGGTAGGGTGGGGTGGGTTAGGGAATGAGACAAGAAATGATAGAGTACATAGTAGAAGGGGTGGGGGAAGAGGGTAGGGTGGGGTGGGTTAGGGAATGAGACAAGAAATGATAGAGTACATAGTAGAAGGGGTGGGGGAAGAGGGTAGGGGGGGTGGGGTGGGTTAGGGAATGAGACAAGAAATGATAGAGTACATAGTAGAAGGGGTGGGGAGGGGGGGTGGGGTGGGTTAGGGAATGAGACAAGAAATGATAGAGTACATAGTAGAAGGGGTGGGGGAAGAGGGTAGGGTGGGTTTAGGGAATGAGACAAGAAATGATAGAGTACATAGTAGAAGGGGTGGGGGAAGAGGGTAGGGTGGGGTGGGTTAGGGAATGAGACAAGAAATGATAGAGTACATAGTAGAAGGGGTGGGGGAAGAGGGTAGGGTGGGGTGGGTTAGGGAATGAGACAAGAAATGATAGAGTACATAGTAGAAGGGGTGGGGGAAGAGGGTGGGGTGGGGTGGGTTAGGGAATGAGACAAGAAATGATAGAGTACATAGTAGAAGGGGTGGGGGAAGAGGGTGGGGTGGGGTGGGTTAGGGAATGAGACAAGAAATGATAGAGTACATAGTAGAAGGGGTGGGGGAAGAGGGTGGGGTGGGGTGGGTTAGGGAATGAGACAAGAAATGATAGAGTACATAGTAGAAGGGGGGGGAAGAGGGGGGGGACAAGAAATGATAGAGTACATAGTAGAAGGGGTGGGGGGGGTGGGTTAGGGAATGAGACAAGAAATGATAGAGTACATAGTAGAAGGGGTGGGGGAAGAGGGTGGGGTGGGGTGGGTTAGGGAATGAGACAAGAAATGATAGAGTACATAGTAGAAGGGGTGGGGGAAGAGGGTGGGGTGGGGTGGGTTAGGGAATGAGACAAGAAATGATAGAGTACATAGTAGAAGGGGTGGGGGAAGAGGGTGGGGTGGGGTGGGTTAGGGAATGAGACAAGAAATGATAGAGTACATAGTAGAAGGGGTGGGGGAAGAGGGATAGGGGAAGGGGTGGGGGGGGGTTAGGGAATGAGACAAGAAATGATAGAGTACATAGTAGAAGGGGTGGGGGAAGAGGGTGGGGTGGGGTGGGTTAGGGAATGAGACAAGAAATGATAGAGTACATAGTAGAAGGGGTGGGGGAAGAGGGTAGGGTGGGGTGGGTTAGGGAATGAGACAAGAAATGATAGAGAGTACACATAGTAGAAGGGGTGGGGGAAGAGGGGGGGTGGGGGGGGTTAGGGAATGAGACAAGAAATGATAGAGTACATAGTAGAAGGGGTGGGGGAAGAGGGGGGGGGGTGGGGTGGGTTAGGGAATGAGACAAGAAATGATAGAGTACATAGTAGAAGGGGTGGGGGAAGAGGGTGGGGTGGGGTGGGTGAGACAAGAAATAGGGAATGAGACAAGAAATGATAGAGTACATAGTAGAAGGGGTGGGGGAAGAGGGAAATGATGGGGTGGGGTGGGTTAGGGAATGAGACAAGAAATGATAGAGTACATAGTAGAAGGGGTGGGGGAAGAGGGGGGGGAGGAAATGATAGAGTACATAGTAGAAGGGGTGGGAAATGATAGAGGGAAGGGGGGGGGAAGAGGGTTGGGGTGGGTTAGGGAATGAGACAAGAAATGATAGAGTACATAGTAGAAGGGGTGGGGGAAGAGGGGGGGGGGTGGGGTGGGTTAGGGAATGAGACAAGAAATGATAGAGTACATAGTAGAAGGGGTGGGGGAAGAGGGTGGGGTGGGGTGGGTTAGGGAATGAGACAAGAAATGATAGAGTACATAGTAGAAGGGGTGGGGGAAGAGGGTAGGGTGGGGTGGGTTAGGGAATGAGACAAGAAATGATAGAGTACATAGTAGAAGGGGTGGGGGAAGAGGGGTGGGGGGGGGGGGGGGGGTTAGGGAATGAGACAAGAAATGATAGAGTACATAGTAGAAGGGGTGGGGGAAGAGGGTGGGGTGGGGTGGGTTAGGGAATGAGACAAGAAATGATAGAGTACATAGTAGAAGGGGTGGGGGAAGAGGGTGGGGTGGGGTGGGTTAGGGAATGAGACAAGAAATGATAGAGTACATAGTAGAAGGGGTGGGGGAAGAGGGTAGGGGGTGAAAGCTAAGGTGTGTTAGGTAAAGTCATTCCAGGCCTTGATTAGGTTACTCCAAGTGGGCGTTTCTGTCAAATGTGTAGCCTCTCTCTCTCTCTCTCTCTCTCTCTCTCTCTCTCTCTCCCCCACGTTAATGTGTTCTTGCGGATATGTGTGTGAATGTGAGAGCATGTGTACGCATGCACGTGAGTATGTTTGTGCGAGTGCGAGTGCTTGCATGAATATGCATGTACATGTGTTTCATTCCACGAATTATTTTCTCTAACGTCTGATGTTTTAGAGAATTACTAAACATAATGTGTTCGTATCTTTGTACACCTGATTTCTTGCATGCATTATGTGTGTGTGTGTGTGTGTGTGTGCGTGTGCGTGTGCGCGTGCATGTGTTTGTCTATGTATGTGTGTGCGCGCGTGTGTGTGTGCTTGTATGGCGGTGTGTATCTATGTGCATGTGAGACCAGAGAGGGAAAGAGAAGATGTGGGAAAGGGAGGAGTGGGAGAATTGTCCTTTATGTTCTTCTCCTCATGTGAGCTAAGACATTTTATATTAGGCCAGCTGTTGCAAACGCCACCCCACCCCCTCCATCACACACACACACACACACACACACACACACACACACACACACACACACACACACTCCCCCTCTCTCTCTCTCTCTCTCTCTTATCTACCTTATCAACTCCAGGCGAATGCCTCAGATTTAACCATGGAGTTACCATGTACATAAGATATTCTAGATTTGCATGCTGCAAAACTATATTTGCATTGTTGCATTATTTAATTACATAATGAAATCAGATCGATTAGCTAGTCTTTATTGAAGGGTCTGCTACACCTCATACGATTCGCTTTCAATGCGATGCTTGACGACGTGAGTCACGACTCCTTTGAAGGTCATGGGTCCACCTGAGTATAGTGAGTGAAAATAGCAGAATTATTTTTAGATAAAAGTATTTCACGTGAGTCACGACTCCTGTGAAGGTCATGGGTCCACTGGAGCATAGTGAGCGAAAATAGCAGAATTATTTTCAGATGAAAGTATTTCACGTGAGTCATGACTCACATCCTCACAATCGCATCACATGGAGATTGGATCGTATGTAGTGTTGCTTTACAAAATGACCAGTATAAACATTCACCACATTCACTCATCTACAAACCCAGAGCACTTATAAAATAAGCACATGTAAAACAATGCAAAAGTCACACGCAGTCCGTGTACATTACTTGTTAAACAATGCAAAAGTCACACACAGTCCGTGTACATTACTTGTTAAACAATGCAAAAGTCACACACAGTCCATCTACATTACTTGTTAAACAATGCAAAAGTCACACACAGTCCGTGTACATTACTTGTTAAACAATGCAAAAGTCACACACAGTCCGTGTACATTACTTGTTAAACAATGCAAAAGTCACACACAGTCCATCTACATTACTTGTTAAACAATGCAAAAGTCACAAACAGTCCATCTACATTACTTGTTAAACAATGCAAAAGTCACAAACAGTCCATCTACATTACTTGTTAAACAATGCAAAAGTCACACACAGTCCGTGTACATTACTTGTTAAACAATGTCACACACAGTCCCTCTACATCACTTGTTAAACAATGTCACACACAGTCCCTCTACATTACATGTTAAACAATGTCACACACAGTCCCTCTACATTACATGCTAAACAATGTCACACACAGTCCCTCTACATCACTTGTTAAACAATGTCACACACAGTCCCTCTACATTACATGTTAAACAATGTCACACACAGTCCCTCTACATTACATGTTAAACAATGTCACACACAGTCCCTCTACATCACTTGTTAAACAATGTCACACACATTCCCTCTACATTACATGTTAAACAATGTCACACACAGTCCCTCTACATTACATGTTAAACAATGTCACACACAGTCCCTCTACATCACTTGTTAAACAGGTTAAGGTCAGGGAAAGGGTGGTGTGTTTGATGTAGTGCATGGACGTTGGAAAATATACTGCTAAAAACAAGAAATGCAACAACCCATTACTTTCAGTTATTTATTCGCAAACTGAAAAATATATATATATAAAAAGTGAAAGAAGCACAAATTAATATCCAAACTTGTTACACCTTAACGGTTGTTCCTTGGACATTTCATTCACCGTCAAAGGTGTGTTAACTGTACAGTACCCTAACCCTAACCCAAACTTGTTACACCTTAACGGTTGTTCCTTGGACATTCTATTCACTGTCAAAGGTGTGTTAACTGTACAGTACCCTAACCCTAACCCAAACTTGTTACACCTTAACGGTTGTTCCTTGGACATTCCATTCAATCACTGTCAAAGGTGTGTTAACTGTACAGTACCCTAACCCTAACCCTAACCCAAACTTGTTACACCTTAACGGTTGTTCCTTGGACATTCCATTCACTGTCAAAGGTGTGTTAACTGTACAGTACCCTAACCCTAACCCAAACTTGTTACACCTTAACGGTTGTTCCTTGGACATTCAATTCACTGTCAAAGGTGTGTTAACTGTACAGTACCCTAACCCTAACCCTAACCCAAACTTGTTACACCTTAACGGTTGTTCCTTGGACATTCTATTCACTGTCAAAGGTGTGTTAACTGTACAGTACCCTAACCCTAACCCTAAAACTTGTTACACCTTAACGGTTGTTCCTTGGACATTTAATTCACTGTCAAAGGTGTGTTAACTGTACAGTACCCTAACCCTAACCCAAACTTGTTACACCTTAACGGTTGTTCCTTGGACATTCCATTCACTGTCAAAGGTGTGTTAACTGTACAGTACCCTAACCCTAACCCAAACCCTAACACCTTGTTACACCTTAACGGTTGTTCCTTGGACATTCTATTCACTGTCAAAGGTGTGTTAACTGTACAGTACCCTAACCCTAACCCAAACTTGTTACACCTTAACGGTTGTTCCTTGGACATTCCATTCAATCACTGTCAAAGGTGTGTTAACTGTACAGTACCCTAACCCTAACCCAAACTTGTTACACCTTAACGGTTGTTCCTTGGACATTCCATTCACTGTCAAAGGTGTGTTAACTGTACAGTACCCTAACCCTAACCCAAACTTGTTACACCTTAACGGTTGTTCCTTGGACATTCTATTCACTGTCAAAGGTGTGTTAACTGTACAGTACCCTAACCCTAACCCAAACTTGTTACACCTTAACGGTTGTTCCTTGGACATTCTATTCACTGTCAAAGGTGTGTTAACTGTACAGTACCCTAACCCTAACCCAAACTTGTTACACCTTAACGGTTGTTCCTTGGACATTCCATTCAATCACTGTCAAAGGTGTGTTAACTGTACAGTACCCTAACCCTAACCCTAACCCAAACTTGTTACACCTTAACGGTTGTTCCTTGGACATTCTATTCACTGTCAAAGGTGTGTTAACTGTACAGTACCCTAACCCTAACCCAAACCTAACTTGTTACACCTTAACGGTTGTTCCTTGGACATTCAATTCACTGTCAAAGGTGTGTTAACTGTACAGTACCCTAACCCTAACCCAAACTTGTTACACCTTAACGGTTGTTCCTTGGACATTCTATTCACTGTCAAAGGTGTGTTAACTGTACAGTACCCTAACCCTAACCCAAACTTGTTACACCTTAACGGTTGTTCCTTGGACATTTCATTCACTGTCAAAGGTGTGTTAACTGTACAGTACCCTAACCCTAACCCAAACTTGTTACACCTTAACGGTTGTTCCTTGGACATTCCATTCACTGTCAAAGGTGTGTTAACTGTACAGTACCCTAACCCTAACCCTAACCCAAACTTACACCTTAACGGTTGTTCCTTGGACATTCTATTCACTGTCAAAGGTGTGTTAACTGTACAGTACCCTAACCCTAACCCAAACTTGTTACACCTTAACGGTTGTTCCTTGGACATTCCATTCACTGTCAAAGGTGTGTTAACTGTCCAGTACCCTAACCCTAACCCTAACTTGTTACACCTTAACGGTTGTTCCTTGGACATTCCATTCACTGTCAAAGGTGTGTTAACTGTACAGTACCCTAACCCTAACCCTAACTTGTTACACCTTAACGGTTGTTCCTTGGACATTCCATTCACTGTCAAAGGTGTGTTAACTGTACAGTACCCTAACCCTAACCCAAACTTGTTACACCTTAACGGTTGTTCCTTGGACATTCTATTCACTGTCAAAGGTGTGTTAACTGTACAGTACCCTAACCCTAACCCTAACCCAAACTTGTTACACCTTAACGGTTGTTCCTTGGACATTCTATTCACTGTCAAAGGTGTGTTAACTGTACAGTACCCTAACCCTAACCCTAACCCACTTGTTACACCTTAACGGTTGTTCCTTGGACATTTCATTCACTGTCAAAGGTGTGTTAACTGTACAGTACCCTAACCCTAACCCAAACTTGTTACACCTTAACGGTTGTTCCTTGGACATTCCATTCACTGTCAAAGGTGTGTTAACTGTACAGTACCCTAACCCTAACCCAAACTTGTTACACCTTAACGGTTGTTCCTTGGACATTCTATTCACTGTCAAAGGTGTGTTAACTGTACAGTACCCTAACCCTAACCCAAACTTGTTACACCTTAACGGTTGTTCCTTGGACATTCTATTCACTGTCAAAGGTGTGTTAACTGTACAGTACCCTAACCCTAACCCAAACTTGTTACACCTTAACGGTTGTTCCTTGGACATTCTATTCACTGTCAAAGGTGTGTTAACTGTACAGTACCCTAACCCTAACCCTAACTTGTTACACCTTAACGGTTGTTCCTTGGACATTCTATTCACTGTCAAAGGTGTGTTAACTGTACAGTACCCTAACCCTAACCCTAACCCTAACTGTTACACCTTAACGGTTGTTCCTTGGACATTCTATTCACTGTCAAAGGTGTGTTAACTGTACAGTACCCTAACCCTAACCCAAACTTGTTACACCTTAACGGTTGTTCCTTGGACATTCCATTCATTGTCAAAGGTGTGTTAACTGTACAGTACCCTAACCCTAACCCAAACATGTTACACCTTAACGGTTGTTCCTTGGACATTCCATTCACTGTCAAAGGTGTGTTAACTGTACAGTACCCTAACCCTAACCCAAACATGTTACACCTTAACGGTTGTTCCTTGGACATTCCATTCACTGTCAAAGGTGTGTTAACTGTACAGTACCCTAACCCTAACCCAAACTTGTTACACCTTAACGGTTGTTCCTTGGACATTCTATTCACTGTCAAAGGTGTGTTAACTGTACAGTACCCTAACCCTAACCCAAACTTGTTACACCTTAACGGTTGTTCCTTGGACATTCTATTCACTGTCAAAGGTGTGTTAACTGTACAGTACCCTAACCCTAACCCTAACTTGTTACACCTTAACAGTTGTTCCTTGGACATTCTATTCACTGTCAAAGGTGTGTTAACTGTACAGTACCCTAACCCTAACCCAAACTTGTTACACCTTAACGGTTGTTCCTTGGACATTCTATTCACTGTCAAAGGTGTGTTAACTGTACAGTACCCTAACCCTAACCCTAACTTGTTACACCTTAACGGTTGTTCCTTGGACATTCTATTCACTGTCAAAGGTGTGTTAACTGTACAGTACCCTAACCCTAACCCTAACTTGTTACACCTTAACGGTTGTTCCTTGGACATTCCATTCACTGTCAAAGGTGTGTTAACTGTACAGTACCTGTCCAGTGTGTCAGGTCCACAATCAGTAGGGGCATAATGTTACATTGCCTTTCTGAACATTGTTACGTTTCTTTTGTTGTTTTAACAGTATATAGAAGATAATAACAAGATAAAACAATTGTTATTTTAACAGTATGCATAAGATAATAAGATAAAACAATTGTTGTTTTAACAATATATATAACATAATAACAAGATAAAACAATTGTTGTTTTAACAATATATATATATATAAGATAACAATATAAAACAATTGTTGTGTTAACAGTATATATAAGATAATAACAAGATATAAAAAAACAAGATAATAATAATTAAAAAAAGACTGACCTTTGAAAAAGTCCCAGTGTGAGTTGACTGTGTTCAGAAGGCGTGTGACTGTTGTGTCAGGGTCTGTGTCTGCTGTCACTCTGTACAGTTCCTGCACAACAGATACACACAATGCTATACTGCTGTCCACTACAAATCATATTCATTGCTATGGCTGGCTGTCTGTTTCTGTCTCTCTGTCTCTGTCTCTCTCTGAAAACACCCGAACTCCAGGTTTTCATCAAGATTACATAGTCTCTCTGTCTGTCTCTCGCTCTCTTTCCTTGTATGTGTGTGTGAGACAGAGACAGACATAGAGAGAGGTTCTGTGTGCATGTGTGTGTGTTCATGCGTGTGTCCATGCATGTTTGTGTGTGTGTGTGCGTGTGCGTGTGTGTGCGTGTGTGTGTGTGTGTGTGTGTGTGTGTGTGTGTGTGTGTGTGTGTGTGTGTGTGTGTGCGCGCGTACACACGCGTGCCAGTTTATGTGTATGAACGTCTATGCTATCATATATATAAAAGCCTACACCAACTCGCACACATGCATGCGTGTATGCGTGTGCGTGCAGTGATGTCTACAGAAACGTATGCCTGTGCCTGTTACCTCAAACTCTCCTTCAAGTTCAATGTGGGTGATCCTCCTGAAGGCAAACAAGGTCTCCTCCCCCTCCTCCTCTGCGGGACACAGCACCCACAGCGTGCCCCCCTCACCACCCCGCCCCTCTATCCCCTCCCCCCACGCCATGTCCCAGGGGGGGCGGGGCAGGGGTCGGCAGTGGCAGTAGGTCAGGGTGGGGGTGGGGGAGGGAGAATGTCCGGGTGTCAGTTGGAGGATGTACACCAGTGGTCGACTGTAACAACAAACAACACGGAATAAACACCCTTCTTTGATGACATGTGGCTTAGCTTGCAAATGATGGAGATGGTGGTGATGGTGATGTTGATGGTGATGGTGACGATGATGGTGGTGATGGTGATGGTGATGGTGATTGTGATAGTGATGATTATGATGCATGATGATGATGACGATGATGGTGATGATGAGGATAATGGTGATGATGATTACAAAGTTTATGACAACATCATTAGAACTAGAGATGTTGCAGTGAAAACTTTATAATCTGCCATATCCTAGGATACAGAATTGGCATAATATAAATCAGGCAAGAGAGATGGAAAAAATAAAACAAAACCACACACGGAATCTCTGAAATTTCTGTTTTTCTTCTGAAAGTTAAAGGAATTCTCTGAAAACCACGGATAAGAAAAGAGTTCTCTCGTTACTAGTAATGGTCAGAACACACGTTGATATTTTTCAATCATTCCACATGGCAACACAGTGTTACACAAGTAAGGATAATTACTGACCCATCACTGTGTTGCCATGAGAAGAGTGAAAGATAACAACGTGTATTCTGAGCTTAAGATAGGTGGTATTTATAATATAATACGCTAAGGCGATTGGGAACGCGATTCCTGTATGTCTGGTTCAAACTTTTGCTTTTGAAAGTTGATTTTGAAAGAAAAATGTGTGAAATTTCATCAAAAATTTGGGTCGTCTGCTATGCCCGAGTGCGTCGGATATTGCTGAATCTATCTTCGGAAATCACGAAGAGTGCCGACCAGTGGCTTCGTAGCTTCCACCCTTTCTTCTACCTGTTCATATGTCTGACCATGTTTTATTTTTTTCATGTATAAGTGCGTGTGCGTGTGTGCTTTCCTGTGTGTGTGTCACTCTCTCTCTCTCTCTCTCTCCCCTTCTCGCTCTCGCACAACGACAACAGTGCTAATAAAGTTTGTTACCAAGTCACGCAAAATTTGCTCAAATCAATACATTGCTTCCAGTATTGCATCTTTATTCTTTAGTATATGGTACGGGGTACTCTCTAATATTCACAGACAGCATTATGTTCTATCAATGTAACATTGAATATATTATCTTTGCATTTCAACATTTATATTTCTGGACCCGGGGTGTAACTAGTGATGTATATGACATGACAAGAGGCAGAATGGGGTAGCACTCACTTGTAACAAGCCACCATCAGCAGACCCAGGGTGCAACTAGTGTATGACATGACATGAGGCAGAATGGGGTAGCACTCACTTGTAACAAGCCACCATCAGCAGACCCGGGGTGTAACTAGTGATGTATATGACATGACATGAGGCAGAATGGGGTAGCACTCACTTGTAACAAGCCACCATCAGCAGACGATGTTTTTTGCTGTACACCATTCGTCTCACAGCCGTAATTTCCCCTTCCTCCTCTTTCTTCCCCTCCTCCTCTTCCTCCTCCTCCTCTTCGTCATCCACATTGTGAACCCTGATGTAAGGCAGCTGAGTGCCACTCAACTGTTTTCCTTCCAATGACCACACTGCCACACTCCCGTCCTGAAAACAACAACAACATACACACATGTATGCACATATTTTGGATTTAATTTTTTTTTTTTTAACGTCTTCTCGACCGAAGTCATATGAGACATTACTTTAAATTTAGTTGGGGCATGCACATATGCATGGAGGCATCATTTTATTCACTCACATACGCAAGTACGCACAGGCACACATACAAGTACGCAGGTACATGGAGAAAGAGACTGAGCCAGACATAGATATAAACAAACACAGAGAGTCAGATAGACAGACAAACACACACACACACACACACACACACACACACCAGATCTCAAAACAGATACATGGCTAGTTTTTTTTTCTATTATTATAAAGTACTGCTGAAATATGTTGCATCTTCATCCGCCTATTGCCTTTCATTTTCTTCATGGCATCTCTGCACTGGTTATTTTTCTTTCTAGAGTAGATAACAGAAATATATTAGTTCTGTCAAAAACCTAAAAAATAACAAAAAACAACGAACTATGCTATGGTGATACATTTCAGTCCTAGCAAGGGCCATCTTGATATAACCATTCAACTTTTCCAATAACACAAAAACAATAATAGCTTTGACGCCCCTAAACTAGTCAGCTCGGGTTGGCTCTTTTAAAATGATCAAAGGACAAGCCATATGAGCGCAGTTCCATTGAATCTGAGACCTCAACTGATTCATTTTAGCCGCTGGCAACTACGGTCATGAAATAGACCCTCCTTACTCTCTGCAGTCCTCCTTTCTTTCTTCCTTCCTTCTTTGCTTAAAACAAAGGGTCTCTTTCTAGTCAATCATTGTCAGTGAGTCTCCTTAAAACATGAAATAATAAATACATATTTTAATACTTGTAGTTTTAGGGGGAACGAAAAAACACAAATGAAATTTGATTTTCCTTCTGTAATTATGTTGGTAGCAAAAGCGTTACCCAGTAAAGTCAAATCGATTACAGCGGAAAACATAGCTTACGACTTCAACCTTGCCTTTCCCTTCTTTGATAACATGCCCATAGACAGGTTTGATTCACAACCACAGAAACATTAATGGCGTAAAATTAACTTGCGTTCAATCATACAATTCTCTATTTTATTTATTTATTAACTATCTGGTAAATTATGCTAGGCAAAGGCTCCGTACATGCTTATGTACACGGGTTTATCAAATTACGAAAAAGCAAAACAAAGACAAAACAATCAACAAAA
>CM065701.1:49494507-49499507 GCA_017654935.2 Phymorhynchus buccinoides
CAGATGCGTCATGCTGCCGCTATGCGACTAAGAATAGGTTAAGCGCAGCGTGTCCGTCTTCGGTTGGAGAAAGAATCTTACTAAGAGTTTCTAGAACAAAGACAGGAGAATGGACCAGTAAGGCAGAAAGATAGTTGATGACAGTAAGCACAGGGAAAAGGCAGAGTCAAAGAGAGTAATAGATTAGAGGAGGTTGCAAGAACAGAATTTCCAGAAGTCCAGGGAACTATTTGTACGAAAGACTAACCGGTATCCCCACGAGGGATGAACATAGACAAAGAAGTGTATGTTTCAAGAGCACAGAACTCCTGTCAGAGTCGTCTAAAGATATCAATCGCCTTCTGCATAGTATGTCAAATACACAAAAAAGAAGTGTCTGTTTCAAGAGCACAGAACTCCTGTCAGAGTCGTCTAAAGATACCAATCGCCTTCTGCATATTATGTCAAATACACAAAGAAGTGTCTGTTTCAAGAGCACAGCACTCCTGTCAGAGTCGTCTAAAGATACCAATCGCCTTCTGCATATTATGTCAAATACACAAAGAAGTGTCTGTTTCAAGAGCACAGCACTCCTGTCAGAGTCGTCTAAAGATACCAATCGCCTTCTGCATAGTATGTCAAATACACAAAGTGGTGTCTGTTTCAAGAGCACAGCACTCCTGTCAGAGTCGTCTAAAGATACCAATCGCCTTCTGCATAGTATGTCAAATACACAAAGAAGTCTCTGTTTCAAGAGCACAGCACTCCTGTCAGAGTCGTCTAAAGATACCAATCGCCTTCTGCATAGTATGTCAAATACACAAAGAAGTGTCTGTTTCAAGAGCACAGCACTCCTGTCAGAGTCGTCTAAAGATACCAATCGCCTTCTGCATAGTATGTCAAATACACAAAGAAGTGTCTGTTTCAAGAGCACAGCACTCCTGTCAGAGTCGTCTAAAGATACCAATCGCCTTCTGCATAGTATGTCAAATACACAAAGAAGTGTCTGTTTCAAGAGCACAGAACTCCTGTCAGAGTCGTCTAAAGATACCAATCGCCTTCTGCATAGTATGTCAAATACACAAAGAAGTGTCTGTTTCAAGAGCACAGCACTCCTGTCAGAGTCGTCTAAAGATACCAATCGCCTTCTGCATAGTATGTCAAATACACAAAGCAACTACAACTCAGAAACGTTTCTTTAAAATAAAACAGGAGGGGTTACCTTTGTTTGCATACCCCTCACCCAACACAAAACACACAACCAAGACATAGAGCATAATGCGTGTGTGTGTGTGCGTGCGTGTGCGTGCGTGCGTGTGTGTGTGTGTGTGTGTGTGTGTGTGTGTGTGTGTGTGTGTGTGTGTGATGTGTGTGTGTTATGTGTGTGTATGTGTGTGAAGTGTATGTATTTACACAGTGTGTGTTGTGTGTGTGTGTGTGTGTGTGTGTGTGTTGCGTGTGTGTGGTGTGTGCGTGTGTCGTGGATGCGTGCGTGTGCGTGTTGCGTGTGTGCGTGTGCGTGTGCGATGTGCATTCATTGATGTGGTGTGTGTGTGTGCGCGTGTGTCTGTGTGTGTGTGTGTGTGTGTGCGTGTGCGTGCGTGCGTGCGCATTTATTGATGTGACTGGTAGCGAGACATACTGATTGGATACATTATAAACGCAGGACGCTTTCCTTGTTTGATAAAATCTTAACATAGATTTTAAAAAAATATATATTCATCAATAAACATTAAGAAACAAGTGCATACAATGCGCATCATAGAGAGAGAGAGAGAGAGAGAGAGAGAGAGAGAGAGAGAGAGAGAGAGAGAGAGAGAAGAGAGAGAGAGAGAGAGAGAGCGGACCTGGAGAGAGAGTTAGAGAGTAGAGAGAGAGAGAGTGATGAAAAAAGAAAAGAAAAGGCCAAACTATAAAGGCGAGTGGTCCATAAAAGGTGCCTGCCCTCCAAGCAGAGCGCTCATCAGTCTTGTGGTCCATCAGGCGTGCACACTACAGACAGGACAACACTTGTTTCACCCTAATCCACCCCCACCCTCCTCCCCCATCGTGTCCTCATTCTAGAACATCATTCCTCACCCTCTCTCAAATGGTGCGTCGTTAACAAGACTTCCCCCTTAAAGAGATACAGACATACAGTGGAATCTCTCTCCCCCCTTAAAGAGATACAGACACACAGTGGAATCTCTCCCACCCCTTAAAGAGATACAGACATACAGTGGAATCTCTCCCCCCTTAAAGAGATACAGACATACAGTGGAATATCTTCCCCCTTAAAGAGATACAGACATACAGTGGAATCTCTCTCCCCCCTTAAAGAGATACAGACATACAGTGGAATCTCTCCCCCCCTTAAAGAGATACAGACATACAGTGGAATATCTCCCCCCTTAAAGAGATACAGACATACAGTGGAATATCTCCCCCCTTAAAGAGATACAGACATACAGTGGAATCTCTCTCCCCCCTTAAAGAGATACAGACATACAGTGGAATCTCTCTCCCCCCTTAAAGAGATACAGACATACAGTGGAATCTCTCTTCCCCCTTAAAGAGATACAGACATACAGTGGAATCTCTCTCCCCCCTTAAAGAGATACAGACATACAGTGGAATCTCTCTCCCCCCTTAAAGAGATACAGACATACAGTGGAATCTCTCTTCCCCCTTAAAGAGATACAGACATACAGTGGAATCTCTCTCCCCCCTTAAAGAGATACAGACATACAGTGGAATCTCTCTCCCCCCTTAAAGAGATACAGACATACAGTGGAATCTCTCTCCCCCCTTAAAGAGATACAGACATACAGTGGAATCTCTCTCCCCCCTTAAAGAGATACAGACATACAGTGGAATCTCTCCCCCCCCTTAAAGAGATACAGACATACAGTGGAATCTCTCCCCCCCTTAAAGAGATACAGACATACAGTGGAATCTCTCCCCCCCCTTAAAGAGATACAGACATACAGTGGAATCTCTCTCCCCCCCTCTCTTAAAGAGATACAGACATACAGTGGAATCTCTCCCCCCCCCCCCTTAAAGAGATACAGACATACAGTGGAATCTCTCTCCCCCCCCTTAAAGAGATACAGACATACAGTGGAATCTCTCTCCCCCCTTAAAGAGATACAGACATACAGTGGAATCTCTCCCCCCCCTTAAAGAGATACAGACATACAGTGGAATATCTCCCCCCTTAAAGAGATACAGACATACAGTGGAATCTCTCCCACCCCTTAAAGAGATACAGACATACAGTGGAATCTCTCTCCAATGGTGCGTCGTTAACAAGACTTCCCCCTTAAAGAGATACAGACATACAGTGGAATATCTCCCCCCTTAAAGAGATACAGACATACAGTGGAATCTCTCCCCCCCCTTAAAGAGATACAGACATACAGTGGAATCTCTCCCCCCCCCCCCTTAAAGAGATACAGACATACAGTGGAATATCTCCCCCCTTAAAGAGATACAGACATACAGTGGAATCTCTCCCCCCCCCCCCCCTTAAAGAGATACAGACATACAGTGGAATCTCTCCCCCCCCCCCCCTTAAAGAGATACAGACATACAGTGGAATCTCTCCCCCCCCCCCCCCTTAAAGAGATACAGACATACAGTGGAATCTCTCTCCCCCCCCCCCTTAAAGAGATACAGACATACAGTGGAATCTCTCCCCCCCCCCCCCTTAAAGAGATACAGACATACAGTGGAATATCTTCCCCCCCCCCCCCCCCTTAAAGAGATACAGACATACAGTGGAATCTCCCCCCCCCCCCCTTAAAGAGATACAGACATACAGTGGAATCTCTCCCCCCCCCCCCCCTTAAAGAGATACAGACATACAGTGGAATCTCCCCCCCCCCCCGCTTAAAGAGATACAGACATACAGTGGAATCTCTCCCCCCCCCCCCCCCCCCCAAATATCTCCCCCCCCTTAAAGAGATACAGACATACAGTGGAATCTCTCCCCCCCCTTAAAGACATACAAAGACATACAGTGGAATCTCTCTCCCCCCTTAAAGAGATACAGACATACAGTGGAATCTCTCCCCCCCCTTAAAGAGATACAGACATACAGTGGAATATCTCCCCCCTCCCCCTTAAAGAGATACAGACATACAGTGGAATCTCTCTCCAATGGTGCGTCGTTAACAAGACTTCCCCCTTAAAGAGATACAGACATACAGTGGAATCTCTCCCCCCCCTTAAAGAGATACAGACACACAGTGGAATCTCTCCCCCCCTTAAAGAGATACAGACACACAGTGGAATCTCTCTCCAATGGTGCGTCGTTAACAAGACTTCCCCCTTAAAGAGATACAGACATACAGTGGAATCTCTCTCCCCCCTTAAAGAGATACAGACATACAGTGGAATCTCTCCCCCCCCCCCCCCCTTAAAGAGATACAGACATACAGTGGAATATCTCCCCCCCCCCCCCCCCCCTTACAAAGATACAGACATACAGTGGAATCCCGCTAACTCAAAAAACGGACAACTAAAAAATATTGGATAAATGACAATACTTTTTTGTTCCAGATTGACTAATCATTTTAATGCCATATATCTCAAAATATTAGCTATCTCAAAATAAAAGTTAGGTCCCTCCAATTTTGACTTAGCCGATTCACACGGAAACCTCTAAATGCTGAAACGGACCGAAATGGGCCAAAATAGACAGAAGCGGACCAAAAGGAACTAGCTGATGCTTGATATAATGATCTAGAAACAAACATTAGGACCCCCAGTTACAAGCGTCAAAGCTGATTGGGATTGGTTGAGCAAGTCTGTTCTTTCTTCTTCTTCATTGTGCTAAACCAGAATTTCATTGTAACAATTCTTGCTTGATTCGTTTTGTTCGCTCTCTGTTTTTATTTTGTTGTGTTCAGATCGATTAAGAAAAAATACATGGGTTCTGAATAAACTTTTCAATTATTTCACAAATTGTATTCTGCTTAGTGTCATACATTCCTCATAATGACAACCCCCCCCCCCCCCCCCCCCCCCCCCCCCCCCCC
>CM065701.1:49507007-49512007 GCA_017654935.2 Phymorhynchus buccinoides
CTTTGTCTCTGTCTCTCTGTCTCGTTTGCTCCCTCTCTGTCTCTCACCCCCACCCTTTCTGCTTTTTTTTTCTTTTCTTAACTTAAAATCTTTGTTATAAAATCGTGTACTCCGTTGTTGGATGGCATGTGATCTGCTGATGACAATGACCATAAAATTATCTCTCTCTCTGAGACACACACTCACTCTCTCTCTCTCTCTCTCTCTCTCTCTCTCTCTCTCTCTCTCTCTCTCCTTAAAAAAATATAATGTCCAATGCTCTCTCTGTCTGTCTCTCTCTCTCACGCACACACAGACGCGCGCGTGCACACATACACACGCGCACACGCACACGCACACGCACACACACACGCACACACGCGCGCACGCGCACACACACACACACACACACACACACACTTGACCCTGGTCGTGTGCCTATTGACACAGCATCCAGGCATGGAGCTCTGACTATTGACACAGCGGCACGGGGAGAGCCTATACACACGGCAGCCGGGAGAGGGGAGAAGAAAAGAGAGGGCTATTTACAGGGCAACGGGACAGTGGGAACAGGCACAGCTGCTTCTTGTATAACCTCTCTCTGCGTGCGTGCGTGTGTGCGTTCGTGCATGTGTGCGTTCGTGCATGTGTGTGTGCGTGTGTGTCGTGTGTGTGTGTGTGTGCGTGTGCGTGCGTGCGTGCGTGCGTGCGTGCGTGCGTGCGTGCGTGCGTGCGTGCGTGCGTGCGTGCGTGCGTGCGTGCGCGCGCGCGCGCGTGTGTGTGTGTGTGTGTGTGTGTGTGTGTGCGTGTGCGTGTGTGTGTCAAGTCAAGTCAAGTCAAAATCATCTTTATTGAGGGTTAAAGAATAAGCTGACAAGTTAAAGAATAAGCGTGCGTGTGTGCGTGTGTGTGTGTGTGCGTGTGTGTGTGTGTGTGTGTGTGTGTGTGTGTGTGTGAGACATAGAGAGATTGACACAAGACAGAGAGAGACAAACATAAAGAGGCCTAATCATCATATAGTAAAAAGCCAAGTGTCCGTGTGTGTGTGTCTGAAACACAAAACGGGCCTTATAACTCCGGCGTTTTTCGACCGAATCGCTTCAAATTTGCTGTGAGCCTTAACGGGGTGATGGCAACGGCAACCGAGGCGGCCGTAGCATTTGCGCGGTTTCGCAAATGCGACCGTATCTCCGGCGTTTCTGGGCCGATTGCCTTCGAATTTGGCAGGTACATGACCGGGGACAGTGACTATCGATGTGCCAAACCGGAAACAAATCGATTACTTAGGCGCATAACAGCAGCATGATGCAAAACGGACCTTATAACTCCGCCGGTGTTCGACCGAATCGCGTCAAATTTGCTGTCAGGCTTGCTGTCACCGGGGCAAAGCCTGGCAGCAAATTTGAAGAAAATCGGGAGAGCGCGTCACTCTCAGAGCAGCGCCAACGGGAAACGAGGCCTTATAACTCTGCCGTTTCTTAACGAAATCGCTTCAAATTTGCTGTACTCAGCGTTACCAGTACTTGGCGTTACCGTTACTAGGCGTTACCGTTACTAGGGAGAGCACATCACTCTCAGAGCAGCGCCAACGCAAAACGGGGCCCTATAACTCCGCCTTTTCTTATCCGAATCGTTTCACATTTCCTGTACTCAGCGTTACCAGTACTTGGCGTTTGTGACGTAACATGGAAAGCATGCCCCACTTTCTCCCTTTCTACATAAACATCCCCCCCCTCTCCTTTCTTTATTCGGGCCACCACTTTAATTACAATTCAACATCAAACCCGTCGCCGATATAGGGGCTTATCTCTTTGAAGCCCGTTTTACCTTCCCTGTCAGCTTGTGACACCCACATTGGCGGTCTCCCTTTGTTCCCCGTATCTCCTTTCCCGATCACGAGAGGGAGAGGAATGTGACTGGAATGTGACACGTGCCAGTGATGTAACCGGCTCGTGATCGTTCTATACTAGTATGCATAATATTATAGCGTCATCTTGTGACTTGTCGACTGCTATAAACCAATGATAGGCTCTCGGGAGTTTAAAATTGGAGGGGAAAATTTGAGTAGTGAGGAAAGTCCCCACCTAAAACATGCTCTCACACAAGACGCTGAAACCTGGCTGAAGCAACATTGCAGAATCAACCTCTCTCCCAGCCAGTCCTAATAGCCCAACTAGTGAGTATTATTGATGGCTGGTGATTGAGATTTGTTTTTGTTTGATTCTATTTTTGATCTAGATCCTATGTTCCATGATGAATAAGGAGTAGATATGTTATTGAAAAGAAGTGGTAAACATTCTGTTCTAATTATGTGCACTGATTATTTGTGTGTGTGTTTTTTTGACTTTAACTCTTTTGGTACAAGAACCGGATTTTATGCCTACTAACCCTTTTGTATATTTTTAGTAGGAAGCCTGTGGGTTGCAACCTTGCTAACTATGATAACATTCCTTTCCAGGTGTTGGATGGAGAGTGATGTTGGCTTGATCATAGACTTTGATCTAGCCGGGTACTGAATCATATCAGTTGATTCCAGTACACCTTTTATGTTTTACTGATCTCAGTTTGTTAACTGAAATTCAGTTTATTTATTAACTAGTGCTATTGTACAAGGGCAGCCTTCTAGCCGGTTATGATCCACTAATTCCCTGCCGGCTGAAGCCCCTTGTCTCTAAGCCATAGAGATCTACATCCACCTTCTCCTGTGATTATCAGCAGGGCATCGTGGTCAGGACGCTCAATCCCTGACTCACAAGGAAACCAGACGGGAACGCTGCAAAGACGCCCCGCACACAGAATCCGCGAGGAGACCACGCCTGAACCGTGCCATCCCGCGACGCCGTAACCGAAACGACTGGGAGCTACTCTCACCTGACGAGCAAGCCAAGTCAACCCAGCACTCGCCGATCCCTACGGAGGAACTTCAGCACAGCTATGAGCTAAGTCCCTAAGACAGTGCAAAAAACATTAACGGAAACCCAAGACACTGGACACTTAGTGACCCTTCCCGCTTGGGGCTAACCTGCTAGAAAGACAAAAGTCTTGTAAATCCTTTCAGATTTCATTGTTTTTCATTCATATTTTGTTTTGGCGCCATTGAGCTGCTTTATTATTATTGTTGCATAATCTTATGCAGACGTAAAATTCAAATTCATCATCGCTTCTCGGATCACATCACACTTGTAGCGGTGCCATAGCCGATGAGGTTTAACCGAGGCGTGGTTACCGCTACACCTGTCTGTATTAATGAAAAAATCGGGACTTTACTGGTTTCATACTGCCTCCGGGCATTGCCTCCTGTATTGTTCCCACCATATTTGTATTTACAAATGTCCCATATGTGTCTGATTCAGACCAAGAGGACGTAAAACACCATTTTCACCATCGCTTCTCGGAATGCCCCACATGGCCGAAAGGCTAAAGAGGGCGTAAAACACTATTATTCCTTCCTTCCATCGCTTCTCGGCATCAAGACAGTACTTGTGGCTGTGCCATAGCCGATGAGGTTTAACTGAGGCGTGGTCACCGCTACAGCTATCTGTATTAATTTAAAAAATCGGGACTTTACTGGTTTTGTACTGCCTCCGGGCATTGCCTCCAGTATTGTTCCCACCATATTTGTATTTACAAATGTCCCATATGTGTCTGATTCAGACCAAGAGGACGTAAAACACCATTTTCGTCATCGCTTCTCGGCCTTTTGGCTAAGACAGTGATTTAGGAACATAAATTTTTGTTTATACCATGGTTGGTTTGTTCAACCCGTCGCACATGGTGAAAGCCGATACGCGACGTTAAACTGAACTTCCATCCACACGCTTATTTAACTTGTGGCGGTGCCATAGCCGATGAGGTTTAACCGAGGCGTGGTCACCGCTACAGCTATCTGTATTAATGAAAAATCGGGACTTTGCTGGTTTCGTGCTGCCTCCGGGCATTGCCTCCAGTATTGTTCACACCATATTTGTATTTACAAATGTCCCATGTGTGTCTGGTTCGGACCAAGAGGACGTGAAACTCCATTTTCGCCACGCGCGCTCAGTATTCGAATCGCTGCAGCCGCAGACGCGAGTCTTCCCCTCTTTTCCCTGATTATTGTGTGAGACAACAGGCTTCGCTCGCCGAGTCAGATGTGTCGGACTATCCGTTACCCGATCCTATGGACCGGCCACCGGACTAAAAAAAAGGAGGGGAGGCGCTGAGCGCGCGCCAAAACATCTGTATTGTTAAACATTCGGGACTTTCCTGGTGTTGCACTGCCTCCGGGCATTGCTTCCAGGATCGTGTCCCATATAATGTCTGTTCCAGATTGGAGGACGTTAAGCAGAATTTAATCATCAGCACGCGCCACATTTGAATCACAGCTAGCGAGAGAGACAGTTCGCCCTTCTTTGTTCCCTGTTGTACGAGCCACCGCGAGGCAGAGCTTTTCTGACGAGCAAGAACGGATCCCTGGGATCGGTTGTTTTCCATTTAAGCTCAGTGTAGAAAGACAACAAGCAAGACAAGGTCGTACGTCAAGGTCAAGGTCACGACGGCAAAATGGTTTGCGCCGATCTCTTCCTATTAAGGAGGCACACCTTCACACAAAATGTGACGCGATTCGGGAGATATCCTTGGGACAGACAGGAAGAAAAACAAAACAAAACAAAAACAAAACAAAAACAGACAAACCAGCCCATCGCAAAGTCCGATCACCTTCGGTGACGGACAAAAACGGAAATAACAGTACGAACTAACTAAAGAAACGGGAGATCGTCAAAGGAAACGTATTATACAGAACACACATACAAACAATTACAGAGTGAGAGAGAGAGAGAGAGAGAGAGAGAGAGAGAGAGAGAGAGAGAGAGAGAGAGAGAGAGAGAGAGAGAGAGAGAGAGAGAGAGAGAGAGGGGGGGAGAGAGACGAGAGAGAGAGAGAGAGAGAGAGAGAGAGAGAGAGAGAGAGAGAGAGAGAGAGAGAGAGAGAGAGAGAGAGAGAGAGAGACGGAGACAGAGATAGAGAGAGAAAGAGATACA
>CM065701.1:49517007-49527007 GCA_017654935.2 Phymorhynchus buccinoides
TTCTGTCATTTTCATTGCCGGCTAATGACAGTGGTTAATGACGATCTCCGTGGTGTAACGAGTTGCGGTGTGGCTCGTCTCTCTTGAATGAGGTCTACTGACTGCAACTGTAAGAAAGAGAGAGAGAGAGAGAGAGAGAGAGAGAGAGAGAGAGAGAGAGAGAGAGAGAGAGAGAGAGAGAGAGAGAGAGAGAGAGAGAGAGAGAGAGAGAGAGAGAGAGAGAGAGAGAGAGAGAGAGAGAGAGAGAGAGAGAGAGAGAGAGAGAGAGAGAGAGAGAGATTGTTAAAAGAGACAATCTCTGTCCACGAGTCACAACAGAACTTAAACTGATCTCAAATGTTAAAAATCAAACCAATTTCTAAAACGTTAAAACTATATCTTATAAACAATGTTGACCTCCTTTAAAAATTCAAATATCACAGACGGAGAAGTATCATTAAAAAGCTTGTCCAAAGGCATTTTGTCAAAATATTTATGCCTGACCTCACTGAGGTCGTCACACTCCGTTAGCACATGCTTAAGCGAATAAAAACAATCACAGCTAAAACAATAGGGACGTTCTTCACCCTTTAAAAGAAAATAATGAGTTAAAAAACTATGACCGATGTGTAGTCTAGTTAAAACAATTTCTTCCTTTCGATTTCCACAAACCGAGGGCAACCACTCTGAAAGGTCAGGGAGGATCTCATGCAGTTTATTTTCCGTTTCCTGATACCAGTCATCTTGCCAAAGCCTTTTTACATACTTGTTGACTAAAGGTTTTAAACCAGAGTATGGTAAGTTATGGGAGCGTTTGACAGGGTCATTAAGTGTTTTGTTTAGCACATTTATCCACCTTTTCATTGCCACTGATTCCACAGTGGCTAGGAGGAACCCAGACGAATATTACATCTTTGACAATTTGAATTTCGGTTAAATCTTCTAAAATTGTCGTCAACATAGGATGTTTACATGTTGATGATTTTAAAGCCTGCAAAGCCGATAAAGAATCGGACACCACCGCAAAATGTCGACCAGTTGAGTTATTCACACTTTTTAATGCCAGATGCAGAGCTTCCAACTCCGCTGTAAAAATAGAGGAATTATCTTTGAGGCGCACAGAACAAGTTGCACCAGATACAGTGGTTGCTGCTGCTGAAACCTTTTCGTCCATTTTGGACCCATCCGTAAATTAAAAAAAGTTCGATGTTTTTGCTTTGTCTTAAAATCTAGAAATAATTGTTTATAAAGTTCAGGAGTTGTGACATCCTTTCGATAGGCAGAAAGAGACAGATCTATTAGCGGAGAAACCAACTTCCAAGGTGGAGTGCTAGAGACAGTAAGATCATCAATGTCCTCTGTGTTGATATTAGCCCGTCGAAAATTATCCAAAACACGAAGACTGAAAGGACTAGTTAATGATGGAGCTTCAAAAAGCTCTGGCGGTGGAGGATTAAACACACAGTCGTATGCAGGATTATCTGGACATGATCTTAATTTCAAATAATAGTTCATGTTGAGTTTGATACGCCGAAGGTTGAGAAAAGGCTCATGGGCTTCAACATACGAACTTTTTATAGGAGATGTTCTAAATGCGCCCAGAGCAATACGAAGACCTTGATGGTGGACCTTGACCTTGATGGTGGACCGTGTCTAACAACTTGAGATGAGATGGAGCAGCTGATCCATGAACCTGGCAACCATAGTCGAGCTTGGATCTTACTAAAGCCCGAAATAGTTGCAACAAAGCAGATTTGTCTGCGCCCCAATCAGTGTGACCTACGACTTTTAAAATGTCTAAAGCCTTAAAACATCTCGCCCTTAGATCTTTAATGTGGGCAGAAAAAGTGCGTTTCTCGTCAAAGATAACTCCTAAAAATCGTGCTTCATGAACCACTTTGATGGACTCGCCTCTAATCTTTATGTCTGGTTCTGCAAAAGGTCCTCTATTTTTGGTGAAATGAATACAAACTGTTTTAGAGAGGGAAAACTTGAAACCGTTTCCTTCCACCCATTCTTGAATCTTGTTGACGCACATCTGTAGCTGCCGTTCAACAGATGGTAAAATTTTTTCCCTTATTGACAGGGAGAAGTCGTCAACAAACAGCGAAGCATCAGAATTTCCAACGACTGACTTCACAATATTATTTATTTTGATACAAAATAATAATGGAGACAAAATGCTCCCTTGTGGGACCCCTTGTTCTTGTTCAAAATAGTTAGACAGAACTGACCCGGATTTGACTCCAAAGAGCTGATCCTGTTAAAACTGTTCTAAAAAAAGAGGGAGTCTTCCCCTAAACTCCAGATTAAAAAGATAATTCAAAATGCCAAATTTCCAGGTGGTATCATAGGCCTTTTCCAAATCGAAAAAAATAGAAACTACATGTTGTTTGCGTGCAAAAGCTTCTCTCACAAAGGATTCGAAGCGAATGAGGTGATCAGTCGTGCATCTTTTCTTACGAAATCCACACTGAATGTTTGCCAGGAGACCCTTATCTTCCAGCGTCCATAAAAGACGCTCAGAGACCATGCGTTCCATGGTTTTACAAAGACAGCTAGTCAACGCAATTGCGCGATAATTATTAGGATCTGCACTGTCCTTGCCTGGCTTAGGGATAGGTATGATAATAGCTTCCCTCCATTTTTCCGGGAAACTCCCCGATTCCCATATACTGTTGTAAATTTTTAGTAGAACCGAGCGACACTCAGCAGGAAGATGTCTCAACATGGCGTAATGAATTTCGTCTGGGCCTACAGCGGAATCGTTGGATTTATGTAGGGCCTGGTCGAGTTCTGGTCGAGTTCAGACTGTGAAAAATAAGCGTTGTAATCCTCAGAGTTGTCTGAAGAAAAGGGAGAGAGAGAGAGAGAGAGAGAGAGAGAGAGAGAGAGAGAGAGAGAGAGAGAGAGAGAGAGAGAGAGAGAGAGAGAGAGAGAGAGAGAGAGAGAGAGAGAGAGAGAGAGAGAGAGAGAGAGAGAGAGAGAGAGAGAGAGAGAGAGAGAGAGAGAGAGAGAGAGAGAGAGAGAGAGAGAATGCGAGTGCGTTTGCGTATCTGTCACGGAGAAGAAGAAGAAGAAGAAGAAGAAGAAGAAGAAGAAGAAGAAGAAGAAGAAGAAGAAAAAGAAGAAGAAGAAGAAGAAGAAGAAGAAGAAGAAGATAGTTCAAGTTTCAAGTTTCAAGGTTGGTTTATTCCATAACCCCCTGGGGGCACATGGAAATAAATATAAGTAACAAAAATGCTATATAAACAACATATTTAATTAAGAAAAGGAAACAAAAATGCACATAAAGCAGCTAAACACGGTACATAGAGCGACAAAAATCACGTCAAAATCGATCAACCATTAGGTACCAGAAGAATGAACAATGATACAGACTGGATTGTATTGCTCCTAAACTTATATTCAATCTCATTAGCAACAGCCCCATTCATACATATCATAATCTTCAAGATCGACGTTCTCACAAAACGTACCTGTGCCATAAGAAAAAACAAAATAAAATAATCATACTGCAGAAAATGTCTTCAGCCAGTTTTAGCAAGCGCACGCACACGCACACGCACGCACGCACACACACACACGCGCACGCACGCACGCACGCACGCACGCACACGCACGCATAGCTTCACGCACGCATCCATAGCTTCACGTTCTGCATCTCTCCATCCATAGCTTCACGTTCTGCATCTCTCCATCCATAGCTTCACGTTCTGCATCTCTCCATCCATAGCTTCACGTTCTGCATCTCTCCATCCATAGCTTCACGTTCTGCATCTCTCCACCCATAGCTTCACGTTCTGCATCTCTCCATCCATAGCTTCACGTGTTGCATCTCTCCATCCATAGCTTCACGTTCTGCATCTCTCCATCCATAGCTTCACGTCCTGCATCTCTCCATCCATAGCTTCACGTTCTGCATCTCTCCATCCATAGCTTCACGTTTGCATCTCTCCACCCATAGCTTCACGTCATCTCTCCACCCATAGCTTCACGTTCTGCATCTCTCCATCCATAGCTTCACGTTCTGCATCTCTCCATCCATAGCTTCACGTTCTGCATCTCTCCATCCATAGCTTCACGTTCTGCATCTCTCCATCCATAGCTTCACGTTCTGCATCTCTCCATCCATAGCTTCACGTTCTGCATCTCTCCATCCATAGCTTCACGTTCTGCATCTCTCCATCCATAGCTTCACGTTCTGCATCTCTCCATCCATAGCTTCACGTTCTGCATCTCTCCATCCATAGCTTCACGTGTTGCATCTCTCCATCCATAGCTTCACGTTCTGCATCTCTCCATCCATAGCTTCACGTTCTGCATCTCTCCATCCATAGCATCTCTCCATCCATAGCTTCACGTTCTGCATCTCTCCATCCATAGCTTCACGTGTTGCATCTCTCCATCCATAGCTTCACGTTCTGCATCTCTCCATCCATAGCTTCACGTTCTGCATCTCTCCATCCATAGCTTCACGTTCTGCATCTCTCCACCCATAGCTTCACGTTCTGCATCTCTCCATCCATAGCTTCACGTTTTGCATCTCTCCATCCATAGCTTCACGTTTTGCATCTCTCCATCCATAGCTTCACGTTTTGCATCTCTCCATCCATAGCTTCACGTTCTGCATCTCTCCATCCATAGCTTCACGTTCTGCATCTCTCCATCCATAGCTTCACGTTCTGCATCTCTCCATCCATAGCTTCACGTTCTGCATCTCTCCATCCATAGCTTCACGTTTTGCATCTCTCCATCCATAGCTTCACGTTCTGCATCTCTCCATCCATAGCTTCACGTTCTGCATCTCTCCATCCATAGCTTCACGTTCTGCATCTCTCCATCCATAGCTTCACGTTCTGCATCTCTCCATCCATAGCTTCACGTTCTGCATCTCTCCATCCATAGCTTCACGTTCTGCATCTCTCCATCCATAGCTTCACGTTTTGCATCTCTCCATCCATAGCTTCACGTGTTGCATCTCTCCATCCATAGCTTCACGTTTTGCATCTCTCCATCCATAGCTTCACGTTTTGCATCTCTCCATCCATAGCTTCACGTTCTGCATCTCTCCATCCATAGCTTCACGTTCTGCATCTCTCCATCCATAGCTTCACGTTCTGCATCTCTCCATCCATAGCTTCACGTTCTTGCATCTCTCCATCCATAGCTTCACGTTCTGCATCTCTCCATCCATAGCTTCACGTTCTGCATCTCTCCATCCATAGCTTCACGTTCTGCATCTCTCCATCCATAGCTTCACGTTCTGCATCTCTCCATCCATAGCTTCACGTTCTGCATCTCTCCATCCATAGCTTCACGTTCTGCATCTCTCCATCCATAGCTTCACGTTCTGCATCTCTCCATCCATAGCTTCACGTTTTGCATCTCTCCATCCATAGCTTCACGTTCTGCATCTCTCCATCCATAGCTTCACGTTTTGCATCTCTCCATCCATAGCTTCACGTTCTGCATCTCTCCATCCATAGCTTCACGTTCTGCATCTCTCCATCCATAGCTTCACGTTCTGCATCTCTCCATCCATAGCTTCACGTTATGCATCTCTCCATCCATAGCTTCACGTTCTGCATCTCTCCATCCATAGCTTCACGTTCTGCATCTCTCCATCCATAGCTTCACGTTCTGCATCTCTCCATCCATAGCTTCACGTTATGCATTCTCCATATAGCTTCACGTTCAAGCATCTCTTATTTTGTCAACATTTTCAGTGCTTTTCTCCCCATAGCTTCATTCTTTCTCCAAACCTAAACGTTCTGCATCTCTCCAATAGCTTCACGTTCTGCACTCTCCAACAAACAACAAAAGCCTCTCCATAACGTGGTTGCATGTCTCTTGCTCTCTTTCCATCCATAGCTTCACGTTTTGCATCTCTCCATCCATAGACTGATCTCTCCATGACGTGGTTGCATCTCTCCATGCATCTCTTCCATCCCCAATAGCTTCACGTTCTGCATCTCTCCATCCATAGCTTCACGTTTTCTCTGCTCTCTTCTCCCATAGCTTCCATCAATAGCTTCACGTTTTGCATCTCTCCACCATGGTTCTCCATCCATAGTTTTCATCTCTCCATCCATAGCTTCACAATAATCTCTCCACCATGCTTCACGTGGTTGATGTTCTTGCTCTCTTTCCCCACAATAATTCAGACTGATGACGTGGTTGGTTTTCTTGCTCACTTTCCCCTCCAATAATCCAGACTGATGACGTGGTTGGTTTTCATTGCTCCATCTTTCCCCCACAATAATCCAGACTGATGACGTGGTTGTTTTTCTTGCTCTCTTTCCCCACAATAATCCAGACTGATGACGTGGTTGATGTTCTTGCTCACTTTCCCCCACAATAATCCAGACTGATCTCTCCACGTGGCTTGGTTTTCTTGCTCTCTTTCCCCCACAATAATCCAGACTGCATGACGTAGCTTCACGTTGCATCTTCCATTGCTCTCTTTGCCTCTCCACAATAGCTCCAGACTGATGACGTGGTTGTCGTTCTTCTCTGCTCTCTTTCCCCTCAATAATCCAGACTGATGACGCTTCACGTTGCATCTCTCCATATAGCTTCATGCATCTCTTAGCTCACATTCCCTCAATAATCCAGACTGATGACGTGGTTGATGTTTTGCTTGCTCCATCTTTCCCCACAATAATCCAGACTGATGACGTGGTTGGTTTTCTTGCTCTCTTTCCCCACAATAATCCAGACTGATGACGTGGTTGATATTCTTGCTCTCTTTCCCCACAATAATCCAGACTGATGACGTGGTTGATGTTCTTGCTCTCTTTCCCCACAATAATCCAGACTGATGACGTGGTTGATGTTCTTGCTCTCTTTCCCCACAATAATCCAGACTGATGACGTGGTTGATTTTCTTGCTCTCTTTCCCCACAATAATCCAGACTGATGACGTGGTTTTCATGCTCTCTTTCCCCACAATAATCCAGACTGATGACGTGGTTGGTTTTCTTGCTCTCTTTCCCCACAATAATCCAGACTGATGACGTGGTTGGTTTTCTTGCTCTCTTTCCCCACAATAATCCAGACTGATGACGTGGTTGATGTTCTTGCTCTCTTTCCCCACAATAATCCAGACTGATGACGTGGTTGATGTTCTTGCTCTCTTTCCCCACAATAATCCAGACTGATGACGTGGTTGATGTTCTTGCTCTCTTTCCCCACAATAATCCAGACTGATGACGTGGTTGATTTTCTTGCTCTCTTTCCCCACAATAATCCAGACTGATGACGTGGTTGATTTTCTTGCTCTCTTTCCCCACAATAATCCAGACTGATGACGTGGTTGATGTTCTTGCTCTCTTTCCCCACAATAATCCAGACTGATGACGTGGTTGGTTTTCTTGCTCTCTTTCCCCACAATAATCCAGACTGATGACGTGGTTGGTTTTCTTGCTCTCTTTCCCCACAATAATCCAGACTGATGACGTGGTTGATTTTCTTGCTCTCTTTCCCCACAATAATCCAGACTGATGACGTGGTTGTTTTTCTTGCTCTCTTTCCCCACAATAATCCAGACTGATGACGTGGTTGTTTTTCTTGCTCTCTTTCCCCACAATAATCCAGACTGATGACGTGGTTGTTTTTCTTGCTCTCTTTCCCCACAATAATCCAGACTGATGACGTGGTTGATTTTCTTGCTCTCTTTCCCCACAATAATCCAGACTGATGACGTGGTTGATGTTCTTGCTCTCTTTCCCCACAATAATCCAGACTGATGACGTGGTTGGTTTTCTTGCTCTCTTTCCCCACAATAATCCAGACTGATGACGTGGTTGATTTCTTGCTCTCTTTCCCCACAATAATCCAGACTGATGACGTGGTTGGTTTTCTTGCTCTCTTTCCCCACAATAATCCAGACTGATGACGTGGTTGATTTTCTTGCTCTCTTTCCCCACAATAATCCAGACTGATGACGTGGTTGATTTTCTTGCTCTCTTTCCCCACAATAATCCAGACTGATGACGTGGTTGTTTTTCTTGCTCTCTTTCCCCACAATAATCCAGACTGATGACGTGGTTGGTTTTCTTGCTCTCTTTCCCCACAATAATCCAGACTGATGACGTGGTTGATGTTTTCTTGCTCTCTTTCCCCACAATAATCCAGACTGATGACGTGGTTGGTTTTCTTGCTCTCTTTCCCCACAATAATCCAGACTGATGACGTGGTTGATTTTCTTGCTCTCTTTCCCCACAATAATCCAGACTGATGACGTGGTTGTTTTTCTTGCTCTCTTTCCCCACAATAATCCAGACTGATGACGTGGTTGATGTTCTTGCTCTCTTTCCCCACAATAATCCAGACTGATGACGTGGTTGTTTTTCTTGCTCTCTTTCCCCACAATAATCCAGACTGATGACGTGGTTGATTTTCTTGCTCTCTTTCCCCACAATAATCCAGACTGATGACGTGGTTGATGTTCTTGCTCTCTTTCCCCACAATAATCCAGACTGATGACGTGGTTGATTTTCTTGCTCTCTTTCCCCACAATAATCCAGACTGATGACGTGGTTGATGTTCTTGCTCTCTTTCCCCACAATAATCCAGACTGATGACGTGGTTTTCATGCTCTCTTTCCCCACAATAATCCAGACTGATGACGTGGTTGATTTTCTTGCTCTCTTTCCCCACAATAATCCAGACTGATGACGTGGTTGGTTTTCTTGCTCTCTTTCCCCACAATAATCCAGACTGATGACGTGGTTGATGTTCTTGCTCTCTTTCCCCACAATAATCCAGACTGATGACGTGGTTGATGTTCTTGCTCACATTCCCCACAATAATCCAGACTGATGACGTGGTTGGTTTTCTTGCTCTCTTTCCCCACAATAATCCAGACTGATGACGTGGTTGATGTTCTTGCTCTCTTTCCCCACAATAATCCAAAGTCCTACCCTGGACCTTTCCCCACAATAATCCAAAGTCCTACCCTGGACCTTTCCCCACAATAATCCAAAGTCCTACCCTGGACCTTTCCCCACAATAATCCAAAGTCCTACCCTGGACCTTTCCCCACAATAATCCAAAGTCCTACCCTGGACCTTTCCCCACAATAATCCAAAGTCCTACCCTGGACCTTTCCCCACAATAATCCAAAGTCCTACCCTGGACCTTTCCCCACAATAATCCAAAGTCCTACCCTGGACCTTTCCCCACAATAATCCAAAGTCCTACCCTGGACCTTTCCCCACAATAATCCAAAGTCCTACCCTGGACCTTTCCACCCCAGTCCTTCCAATCTCAGAACGTGGAGTTTTCAAACGCACCTTCTGTGTGTCTGTGTGGCAAACTGTCCCCAAATAAACGACATGGTTCGTTTGCCAATCTGTCCGTCTGTCTGTCAGCATGTCTGTCTATTTGTCCGTCAGTTAGGGTTTCTCCTCTTTCCATCCCTCAAACATCTAAATCTCAGGTGCGAGAAGAAGAGGAAGGTGAGCCGCTTCAGGCCAAGGGCCCGTTTCATCAGGCAGACACGGTGCGTTTATTGGCAGGACCTGATCACATCACTCGGGAATAAAAAACACAACCTAGACTGTTGTCGTTAACATGAGTCTGTTGCTACTAAGATTAAACCCGTGAGGCGCCAGCGGGTCAAAGCCCATCCTTTCAGAACGAGGTCCCAGTGGTTCAGGACCACATTCCACCACACTGTTCTGCCTATCAAGCCCTTCCATAAATCCCTGGCCACCTGAACCGACACACCATTGTCCACAATGACTAATATCCCAGTGGTTCAGGACCACACTCCACCGCACTGTTCAGCCTATCACGCCCTTCCATATTTCCCTGACCACATGGAGCGACACAACATTGTCCACAATGACTAATATCCCAGGGGTTCAGGACCACACTGTTCTACCAATCACGCCCTTCCATATTTCCCTGACCACATGAACCGACACACCATTGTCCGCAATGACTAATATCCCAGGGGTTCAGGACCACACTGTTCAGCCTATCACGCCCTTCCATATTTCCCTGGCCACCT
>CM065701.1:49534872-49537372 GCA_017654935.2 Phymorhynchus buccinoides
ATGTTGATGGTGATGATGATGACGATGTCACAGATACCTAACCCACAGTTACCAATGCATAGAAGAGGCAGGGGCCGCCTGTGCTCTGAGTGACCAGCTGATTGCAGAGTCCATTTTAAGACGACAAAGCCTGCACCAAGTCTGTGAAGGTAACAGTAATGATCAGCATAGTCACACGTATCAATATTTCTATTACTCATAATATTAATACAGTGGAACCTCCCTTATAAAACCTCCCATTATAGGACTCCCTCCCACATAAGACCTACTTCTCTGAGACATTGCCCTTCTTTGTAAGTATTAAAATTACGTACTCCCCTCTGAGAGACCCCTGCCTTTATGAGACCTCATTTTTGGATGATTTTTGGAGGTCTTATGAGGTAAATTCCACTGTAATGCTTCTCTCCCGAGGTCCTGTGGGCGAACGCATGCACAAGATCTTGCGCACGCGTTAAAGCCCATTCTACTATTTGGTAGGAGTAGGCTGTGTTGCGCTGGTGCAATGGACGACACGAAATCACTTAGCATGCATCCTGTGGGTGGCACTGCGCTCATGTCGACGTGCTCTCCAGGTGGTAGCAAGCCGAATCTCACAGAGACAAGTCTTCTTTTTTTAGATTAAATATAATAATAATAATTAATAATGCTTATATAGCGCATAATCTTGCAAAGCAACTCAATGCGCTTTTCACTCACCATTCGTACAAACATTTCTAACAAACTGGCCCACGCATCCTCACCATACATCTCTATGAAAATGAATACATATTAGAGAATGCATTGCATATAATCATAACACAACACACTAACACCCACGTCCATTCAAACCACCACCCCAAACCATCCCCCCACTCCCCCCCCCACACCCATCCCCACCCATGCCCCCCTACTCCCCACCCTCACCCCATACACACACATCGCGCACGCGTTAACCTCAAACTCAACGTCTTCAATGAGCTGGAAAACAAGAGTGGGGAAAGGATCATAGACTTTGCAGAGAGAAAGCTTTCCTGAAGAAGTGGGTCTTTAGTTGGGACTTGAAGGAAGGAAGAGTGGACTGGTTACGGGTATGGTCAGGGAGAGAATTCCAAACGTTTGGTGCAACAAAACTAAACGCCCTCTCACCCGAAGATTTCAAGGACCTGCTTAGGAACTTTAAGAAGTTTCTGGGAAGAAGAACGAAGAGTACGAGAGCTTTGGTAGGTGCAGAGAGAAGAAGAGAGGTACTGAGGAAGAGTTTTGTCAAAGTGACGAAAAGCGAAAGTAGCCATCTTGAACTGCCAGCGGAATTTGACAGGAAGCCAGTGGAGCTCAGCCAAAAGAGGTGTGATGTGATCACGCTTTCTTTTGCCAAGCACAAGCCGAGCAGCACTGTTCTGCACTCTCTGTAAGCGCGAAATCTGTTCTGCTGGAAGCCCAGCATACATCGAATTACAGTAGTCCAATCTGGACAACACGAAGGCAGAAATCAGTCTAACAGCAGCATCTCTGGACAGGAAGGGTCTGATGGAGGCGATACGCCTTAGCTCTAAGAAAGATGCACGACAAACACTAGATATTTGCTCCTGCATCGACATGGTTTGATCGAGGGAGACACCGAGGTACTTAACAGTCTTCCGAAATGGCAATTCAGATCCAACAATATTGATGGAATCTGTTTTAACTTTCTTCAGGGAAGAGGAGGTGCCAACAGGCATCACCTCGGTCTTTTCACTGTTCAGTTTCAGCTTGTTACTGGTCATCCACCCCTGAACACTGCTGACACACTCAGAAACCTCTGATTTAACCGACTGAAACTCATCAGGAGTGCCACTCCTGGACAGCTCTGTATCATTTGCATATTTGTGAAAGTTACATTTGTGTTCAGATATAACATCAGATAAGGGCTGAGAATAAAGTGTAAAAAGAACTGGCCCCAGCACAGACCCCTGGGGTACACCATACAGCAGAGGAGAGAGAGAGGATTTAACACCGCCAACCATAACGGCTTGGTTTCTTTCCTTAATGTAGTTTTCGAACCAGCTGAGAACCACCCCATCAATACCAAATGTGACTCTAAGCCTCTCAATGAGAATGGAGTGGTCAAGCGTATCAAAGGCGGCGCTCAAATCCAGCAGGGTTACAAGTGAAACAAGTTTATCGTCAGATTTACATAGCAAGCAATCTAGAACGCTCAAAACAGCAGTCTTGGTGCTGTGATGCTTCTTATATGCTGACTGACAAACCTCGAGCAAGCCGTTATCTGATAGGTGGGTCTGAAGCTGCCTCAACACAACTCTCTCAAGAATCTTTGACAGGAATGGGAGGTTGGAGACTGGTCTAAAATTCTTCAACTCATTAGGGTCAAGCCCTGTTTTTTTTCAACAAAGGGGTGACCACTGCTTGTTTGAACTGTGGAGGCACTGTACCTGATGAGAGGGATTTGTTAACAATGTCTGTAACTAGGGGGATCACATGAGAAGAACATTGTTTCAGGAGAGAAGTGGGGATGGGGTCAAGT
>CM065701.1:49544872-49567281 GCA_017654935.2 Phymorhynchus buccinoides
TTATAAATTATAGTTAATGTTTGGTTTATAGGTAAAGTTAGGGATTAACGAGGAGACAGAGAGATATGACGAGAACATAATTATAGAGACGGGGACACATAGAGATGTGGGTATATAGAGACGGGAACACATAGAGATGGGGACAAAATGTTACGTAATCCTTCCAGATGTGAACGGGTAAATGTGTATAAAAATGTATAATGACCTCAGTTGTATCTGATATTAGTATGTATTTGACTGACAATCTGTAAATGGCATGTTTCATCCCTTCACCAACTGACTGATGTCAACCTCAGCCTCTTAACTGGTACAAACAAAGACTGACTGATGTCAACCTCAGCCTCTTAACTGGTACAAACAAAGACTGACTGATGTCAACCTCAGCCTCTTAACTGGTACAAACAAAGACTGACTGATGTCAACCTCAGCCTCTTAACTATACAAACAAAGACAAACAAACATAAGAGAGGTTCAACGAATGGCGAAGAGCCTTGCTTAATGTAGGCCCTTTTTATGAAAAGTCTTTTATGGACAAATGTATTTATCATTGATAGACCAACGGAAATAAACCAGGAAAGGTGTACAAGTTTGTCACGATCAACTGCTGTTGTTTGTTGTTTGTTGTGTGTTTGTTTGTTTGTTTTGTTGTTTACTTGACGTGACTCTGGTCCATCAAGGAATCAATGCAATGTGTTTCTTCTGGTGTAAGATCCACAGACTGTCAAGGTTTATGTATTACTAACAACACGGCTAACACAACATTGTCACGTGTAACTTTATGATAATAATCATCAATAATAATAATGAATAAAAACGACACAAGCACTTTACACGTAACAGTAACAACAACGTGATGATGATGACGATGATGACGATGATGAGGAGCAAAACGATGCCAATGAAGTTGATGAGAACGAAAAGAAATGGAGAATTATTCCTTTTCGCTCCCGAAGTCGGAGTGTGGCTGTCCACATGGTGGGGTTATCAAAGACGGTCATTAATGTTCTCATCCATACTTGATGTATTTCTACCCTAGTGTTCAAGTGCTTCCGCTATCGGGATGACCCCTGGAGTCTTTTAGCCAGGGTAACCAACAACAGCAACGTTCCTTTTAAACTAGGTTTCTGTCAGCTCAGGTCATAATTGTGTCTGTAGAAAGAAATGAAAACATGTTGCAATGACAGACATTAGGATTTGTTCAGTAGCATGTGACTGTTTTATGGATGATTTACAGGGGACTCAAAAGACAACTCTGATTACTTTTTTAGTGTGACTGCGCATTCGTGTATGTGTGCCATGAATGTGTGTGTGTGAGTGTGTGTGTGTGTGTGTGTGTGTGTGTGTGTGTCGTGTGTGTGTGCGTGCGTGCGCACGTGAGTGCGTGCTCGCGCGTGTGTGTTGTTGTTTTTCAGTTTAACATCCTTCCACTAAAAGTGATTTAGTGAGTCACTAAAAATGTGTGTGTGTGTGTGTGTCTCTGTGTGTGTATGCGTGCATGCCTGCGTGTGTTTGTATGTGTGTGTGTAAACATTGACAGCATTTCGTTTGCCAATCTGCTCCCAACTTGTCAATTATGTTGATAAAATTGTGGATGGTCCTAAGCGCACGAACACACGACATGTGGGTTTTCCGCGCGGAAATGATTAACAAGTAAAAGAAAGAATGAAAAACATTAATCGCATGTGTGCATATTTCCCCTAATCCCTGTACTTTGTTCCTTCTTTCTTTAACTTATTTATGGGGTTTCCGCGCGGAACATCGGCGTATGTGTGTACGTGCCCTAACTGTAGGCTATGTTGGTACAGAACACGAATTAAACTAGGAAGATGAATAAGAAAGACAATTAGAACATTTTAAAAAGGTCACGATGATGATTATGATGGGGTTTTTTAGATGATGGTGGTGATGATGGCGATGGTGATGATGGCGATGGTGATGATGATGATGATTTTTTTAAAAATGATGATGACAATGATTTTTTCTATATGTTGATGATGATCATGCTTTTTAAAAATCATGATGATGATGATGATGATAAAAATCATGATGATGATGATTTTTAAAAATGATGACGATGATGATGATTTTGTTCCAGAAACTTCCAAGCCGAACAATGTGAAGACGCGTCCTTCAAAAGAAAACGGTACCAAAAAAAAGCATGCGCGTGTGTGTGTGAGCGTGCGTGCATTCATCTCTCTCTCTATATATAATTTGCTTTGATAAAACTTTTGTGTCCAATGTCTTTATTTGTGAACCTCATAAACAAACTCAGTTATTAACTTTTAGAATTGTTCTGTTTACTGAAAAGAAGAAACAAAACAGAGAGAGAAAAAATTTAAAATAATGTACTTTTTCTCCCGATGGGGGAGAGGACAGTGCCCATACAGAGACAGCTGTTTCGACCTAGTGAAGGTCTCCTCCGTCTGCATATCGACCTGCAATTGGACTGTCCAGTGGTTGTCAACTGGAGCAAGAAGACATTCTACAAGAGAATGGTGTCCTCTTTGCACCAAGTCGAAAGTCCACAATAAAAGCAAATCAGCACTAAGTTAAACCAGAAATAGTTTTTAAAAAATGTATTTAAAATACCGAAAATAATAACGTTCTAAAATTATGATTTGAAAATATAATAGACATGACTAGAGAGGGCCGGCTACTGAGATGATATCCAAATTAAAGGATAAAAATAGTGTGAATGAAACATCTCAGTGATTAGCTGAGCTCCGTTCCCCTAGTCTGAAGGACTAAAAAGTTGGTGCATTTGTAATGCAGAATAATTTGCTTTGATAAACCTTTTTTGTGTCCAATGTCTTTATTTGTGAGACAAACTCAGTTATCATTAACTTTTAGAATTGTTCTGTGTTCTGGAAAAATATATATAAAAAATATATGTGTGCGTGAGTGCGCATGTGTATGTGTGCCTGTGCAACTGTGTGCGTGCGCATGCGTTTGTGTGTGTGTGTATGTGTGTGTGAAAGCGAGTGCATGCATGTGCACATATACACGCTTATTGGAAATATTGTTTTCGGTGAGAGAGAGAGAGAGAGAGAGAGATCGAGAGAGGAGAGAGAGAGAGAGAGAGAGAGAGAGAGATCGGGAGGACGAGAGAGAGAGAGAGAGAGAGAGTGTAAACAAGTGTGTGCGTGTCAGTGAGTAAGTGCATCTATGCGTTTGTTGAAATGTGTTTGTATGTGTGTGTGTGTGTGTTTAAATGCTGATTGTGAAGCGCTTTGTGATCGATAAAAAGCGCTATATATATCCATTTATGATTATTATGTACGCAGGTTGTATATAAGCTTAGATGCATCTGAAACAGTTGATGATATATCTTATACGTTTTTATTGTTATGTATGCCAACAACCAAAATATGATTAGTATAGCATAGCATTATTATATAGTACAGCATACTATTATAAACAGTCTGTGGGGCCTATAGGTTTTTCTACAGATAGCTGCTTTGGCTTAGGACAGGATAACATCCATTTGGCCGAGAGTGGGGATGTACATTGGGTAGCTGCTGCCTACTCTGCTATCTGGCAGTCATAGTCGGAAACGACTATAATTAGTATATATAAGTAGTCGGGGCAGTGGGTGGATGCCTCGTGCCTCCATACGGGGAGCTGGATGACCCCGACCCCTCCACGAGTCTCTCCCCGTGGGGATACCGGTGGGACTTTTGTAAAAATATTTCCTCCACCTTCTGGAAGTTATGTGCTTGTAACTTCCTCTAATCTGCCACCCTGCTTGACTGCCTTTTTTTCCTTTGCTTACTGTCATCTACTATCTTTCTGACTTATTGGCCAATTCTCTGGTCTTTTTTTCGCCAAAAAAATCTTCTAAATAACTTTTCTCCTTTGAGCTCCCCCGAAATCGGAATGTGTTAGCTGTATGCAGCGGGGAGACCAGTGAAAACTTAAACCGGACACATACGTACCTTACCCATTACAGCCATATGACCTGGGAACGCAGAAGAAGTATAAGTATAATAGAGTATACGATCATTAAGTATCGTTATACATATGGTGTATAATGACCTGTGCATGTGTGCTGTGCCCGTTGTGTGTTGTATCGTTATACATATGGTGTATAATGACCTGTGCATGTGTGCTGTGCCCGTTGTGTGTTGTATCGTTATACATATGGTGTATAATGACCTTCTGTGCATGTGTGCTGTGCCCGTTGTGTGTTGCATCGTTATACATATGGTGTATAATGACCTTCTGTGCATGTGTGCTGTGCCCGTTGTGTGTTGTATCGTTATACATATGGTGTATAATGACCTGTGCATGTGTGCTGTGCCCGTTGTGTGTTGTATCGTTATACATATGGTGTATAATGACCTTTCTGTGCATGTGTGCTGTGCCCGTTGTGTGTTGTATCGTTATACATATGGTGTATAATGACCTGTGCATGTGTGCTGTGCCCGTTGTGTGTTGTATCGTTATACATATGGTGTATGATGACCTGTGCATGTGTGCTGTGCCCGTTGTGTGTTGCATCGTTATACATATGGTGTATAATGACCTTCTGTGCATGTGTGCTGTGCCCGTTGTGTGTTGCAGGTTCTGCCCGTGTTCACAGCACGTGGTGGACAGCCACCCTCCTCCTCCTCCACACCCTCTGCCTCCGCCACTGACTTAACTTAGCATCCCCCCCACCACCTCCGCCCACCCCCATTCACACACACACCACTCCTCCTCCCCCCCCCCCCCCCCCCCCCCACCCCCCCCCCCCCCCCCCCCCCCCCCCCCCCCCCCCCCTTACCCCCCCCCCCCCCCCCCCCCCTCCCCGCCCCCCCCCCCCCCCCCCCCCCCCCCCCCCCCCCCCCCCCACCCCCCCCCCCCCCCCCCCCCCCCCCCCCACCCCCCCCCACCCCCCCACCCCCCCCCCCCCTCCCAACCCCCCCCCCCCCCCCCCCCCCCCCCCCCTCCTTTTTTCCATCCACCATCCACACAGCGTTATTTGAAGAAAACAATGAAAGGAAGGAACACCCAACAGTGCTGATGGACCAGGAAACACACACCGTGGCTTCACCTGCCCTGCCAACACGAGAGCAGCCCTAACTACTCCAGCCTTGGAAACCCGTGATGCGTTAGTGGGGAGCAGGCACACAGAGGACATTCCATCAAGTGTACCGAGGGCACAGAGCCGCTTTCCATTCAGTGACCAACAGTGCTCACTTGGAGAACCAAACTATCAAACATTGTTCATTGTAATATGGAACAAAATAACCAGACCCTTAGTTTATTCTCTGGATTGATTTACATGAGATTTTTGCTTTAGATGGTTTAGCCGCCAGTTGACACGAGCTGAAAGTAGGGGGCAATAGTAAGGTGAGAATGAGTGAAGTGTGATTGTTTATTGATGATGAACTTTCAACAGCAATGGATATTCGGTTTTAGCTGTTAGCTGACACTGGCTTTTGTTGTCACTTTATGTTGGCTTACAGTAGGGGGCAATAGTAAGGTGAGATTGGAGCCTTTGAGCAGAGCTCCTCCGAATACGGAACATGATGGCTTTATGCAGCAAGGAGACCAGTGAAAACTGAAAACCGGACAGATACGTACCCTCGCCCATTATGGCCTTATGGCCTGGGAACACAAAAGGGCTTTGTGATCGTTATTCTTTTGTGAGCAACAAAGACGCTTAGAGCTGACGTAAACTCTAAGTGTCCTTGGTGAGCGATGGTGACTCGCCATTTTGAAGGCTTTGGTGTTACAGCCTTGGGTATTAGCTGCAGCGGTTCATAGCTGTGATTTCAGTTAGAAGCAATAGAACACGATTCTCCTAACAGAATGGACAATCGTAACGCCACCCATTTGTCAAACATCTATCCTTTGTTTTGTAGTCCTTTTGTCGAGTGGCATGCCTTCTGTGCATTCCTTCAGACATGTTACATCATTGCTAGTTGCTATCGCCAGCCGCTCCCCTTGGCTTAAGGCTGTGTCAGACCAATTGACATAGGCTAGAACACCAAGGCTACATCAAAATGTTGTTATGCTATGCATAGTTATGCAGGGATTGTCTTTAGCCATGACAAGCTCCTAGCATAAAATCATCAGTCTCCAAAATTTCCGAAGCCGTTAGTGTGGCTGCCCACGTGGCGGGGTAGCCAAAAATGGTCACCCACGTAATGTTCTCATCCCTAGCTGGTGCATTTGTAGCATAGTGTTCAAGTGCTTCGGCTGTTGGGGTGATCCCTGGAGTCTTTTAGCCAGGGTACATTACCAGCCGCGAGGCGAAGCTGTTAATATTTTCAACATTGTGTCTGTTTATGGCTGGCTGATCATCTGTATGCATTAACACGATAGCGTTTGAACGGAAGGACCTAGGATGCTCAAATGGTGCATGCGCATAGACACTCAGGATATCTCGGCAAAGTTTGAAAAAATGAAGGTCATTGGTCAAAGGTCAAGGTCACTGAAGCAGATGTGCCGCGCGTCTGATGATATAGCGTCTTCACACTCTAGTTTCAGGCATTTGCCATTATCGTGTGGTTCTTTTTGGATTGAGAGAGAAAGTCTGTTAACGTCCTCAGATCAGGATCAGGTACACGTGGGACATTTTAACTGTAAAGATAGTGGGGCAATCCTGGAGGTACACTGCAATACCAGGAAAGTCCCAAAGTTTGTTAGTAATCCACTTTTCTTGTTTGGATTGTGCACCCCGTTCTCTTCAATGTCTTGTACAGTGCAAGTTCTTCTTGTTGTTTTTACAACTGTGATGTCATTGTTGTCTATGCAATGTCGTTTTGGATCAGTTGTGGGGTTATTTTGTAATAATTGTGATGCCTGTTTATGCAAATGAGCTAGACCCGTTATATTCATGAGTGTACATATTATGAGCTTCCGCCATAAAGTAGAGAAAAACAGAATGTTCTTAACTTGCCTTCAGCATAATATTGTTTTCATGAGGTATCGCATATTTTGTTTGGATTGTATTTGGAGTAAGAAGACACAGATCGGTTTTTTATTTTTACTTCTGCATCGGTTGAAGACGTTAGTCAGTTGTTTTTTCATCACAATAATGAATTCGGTTAATTTGTTTCTCATTTGTATATTCTTCATTAGGTGTTTTTTGCTTGTTTGTTATAACACTGAAATTATGTAAAACAGTCATACAGTTGGTCAGTCTTATAGTTGTTTCTTTAACTTTAGTGTACTTTTAACATACTTAAAAAACGTATTTTACGTAACTATACTCATGGGATAAACACTGCCACATTTGCATGAATTTGTTGTTTGCTTTTTAGTTTTATTCCATTTTGTGTGTGTTGGGGGGGGGGGGGGGGGGGGGGGTTGGGGGGGTGTGCGCGTACGTGCGTTTGCTGTTTTTTTGGCAGCGTTTTAATGTTTTAGAAACGTGGTCTGAATTTTCTACTAGGTTTTTAGTCAGACTGTAAAATGTAGATAGGATTGAAACCTTTTTTTACCTCAGTTTTTTTTATGTTCTTGCACGATTCCTAACCCCCACAAGATGACTAGTCACCCTCCACCAGAGGTAGACTGTAGTTTTGCCTTAGAGTGGCTGACAGTGACAACACGACTGGAACCGACCCTACATTATATCGAATGTCATTTGTCAGTGTCAGATTAGTTCCCCCACCTTCTGGAAGTTCTATGCTAGTAATTATATATATATAACTTCCTATAATCTGCTACTCTCTTTGACTGTCTGCATTTTCCCTATGCTTACTGTCATCTATCTTTCTTTCTCTTTAAATTTAATGTTGGTCCATTCCTCAATCTTAGTTAGGCCTTTTTTGTTCTAGAAACTTCCTTTCCAAGATTTCTCGCAACCAGTGTCCTTTTCTTAGTTGTCATGAGGCGGATCGAACGAAAGACTATGTCCTTCATAAATAAATTTTTCAGTCAGCTCATAGCTTGAGTTTAAGGGAATCAAAACGGCCTGTTCATCACACTCTGTTATGATCCCTTTTGTGTCTCCCTTATAACAGAACCCTCCCCGCGGGGATACTGTGGGGGTGGGGGGCTGTTGTATAATAGTTCACCCCCCTTCTGGAAGTTCTGTACTAAGAACTTCCTCATCTAATACTTCTCTATGAACTGGGCCTTTTACTCTTCTACTATTATCTTTGTTTCTGCATTATTGAGCCAAATTCCTCCTTGCCTTTGTCCCCCAAAAAAGTCTATCAAATATGTTCTCCTTTTGGCTTCGTCCCGAAATTGGAAATTTTGTCAACACATATACAATGCAGCGTGGAGACAGTGAAAAACTGAAAACCGGACACCGATACATACTTACACACATACATATGGCCATATGGCCTGAAAAGCAACAACGACATACCTACTTCACATCATATGAGCCATACTGGCCTGAGAAAGCACAACATAACTACTTCACATTCATTAAATGGCCAATAATGGCTCCATAGGAAAGCACACACATACCTGCTAATCACTCATATGGCCAGTATGGATCCCTAAGTAAACGAACACAACAGCTCAAGAACAATGATAATCCAGGAGAGATAGCCAAGAAACAAGCAACCTCTGGAGACGGAAGCTTTTTACATCCTATATAATACTTTCTGACAAGACCGTAAAACCAATTGTACGTCTCAATTATTTTACACACAGAATATACGTGTGGTGGGGATAAGAAGGGTATGCATAAGTAGTGCTGCTGAAAGTCCACTTAGAAAGGCTGGGTAATCAAATAAATAATGTTGGTTAATAGAGTTCCGATTGAAAAAACTGTCAAGTGCTTGTTGATATTTTCTTTTAAACCCAAACCGAAAATTCACAAAGAAAGAAAAACAGAAACCACAAAAACAAATGAAAAAACAAACGTAACAGAATCTTTGTAGGTCTGTAGATATAGCTGAATAAATACATTTCAAATAAAAGAAGAAAAGACAAATATCATAATTATTGTTATCATACAACAATTTAATAGTATAAAGCCACATAGTTGAAATATGATTATAGATATAATGAAACCGTGCAAATTAAAGCTTATTTATTAATCAACAGAAATAGATTAATATTTTATAGCAGCTTCAGCAGAAAAAAAAAAAAAAAAAAGAAGTAACTTTTAATATCATAGTGATTGTTATTAAGAAGATCGCCTATAGGTGCAAGTACTGCCTTATTAAAAAAACATCAACGAAAGTGGATTGTAATAAAAATAAAGCCTAATATTGACAAGTAATATTTAATTTATCGATACAACTAAAAAGACATTGTTATGAATAAGACATATCCTTGCAAAGATACGTTATTAATCTCAGTGTAATGATAATATTACTGCCGCTTGCCTTGTTGCAAAGTACTTTTTATATCCAGTGAGTGTTATTGTGGTGGCCTTGCACGTACGCTGTTTTAGATAAAAGGTCAGAAAATGATTGTTACTGTAAAGGGGTATCATTATATACAACTAGTACTTCCTTTTTATAAACAATCAACCTAGATGGATTGTTTAATGGAAACAGAGGGATCAGATAAGGGTTACAAGACTAACACCTCCACCTAATTTTGTACCATACCACGATGAATACACAAAAATGTATAGGAATGAATGAATATTCTAGATTTATTATGTTATGAATAGGGAGATCACAATTGACTGGGTCAAATAAAAAATAATTCAAGAGAACAAAATAAACAAAAAACTAATAAATAATAGAACATATATTACAACGAAAATAATAAATAAAACACAAACCATAAAAATATATAATATATATTTATGATTGTAATATTTCCCATGATGATAAAACACATAAAGCATACCAAAAACAATCTACAAATAATAGAAGAATTACGAAATAAAAAAAGAAAAAAAAAATTACCAACACATTAAGCTAAATAGCTAATATGCAAAATAGTCCAGATATACAGTTCATTTAAATAATATAATTCCTTAAAACAAAATATCGATATTTTACAATGTTTTAAAAAACACATCAATTACAAAAAACCAAACAAAAAGAGAGACATTAACATACTAAAAGACAAATGACTGCTAATCTTAAATACCTTTAAAAATCCATTGCACAAAAAAATGTCTCAACATCTGACCAAAGAATTGAACAAAAGGAGGTAAGAAAACAAAAAAAAACAAAAAAAACACAATCAAAAAACAGGGAATAAATCCAATAAAAAAAAAAAGAAAAAAACAAAAAAAAAAGTAAAAATTTAACCAAAAAGACAAAAAAAGAATGGACTTACAAAAAATATATTAACTAAGAACAAAACTAAAAAATTTTTATAGAAAAAAAGAAAGAAAGATTAAACAATGAAGACTAACACAAAAAAAAATAATCAACCACAAGACAAATAATACAATCTAACAAAAAAACTTTTAAAAAAAACAAAACTTCCCCTGCCTTTCTCCCTCTTCAAAGTCCTTACAATAAACCGCATATCCTTGCTTACACCGTAGCCCACGCCGCTTGTCAAAATTCTTAAAGTCTTATAACATTTAAAGCAAGCCAAAATAAGCGACATCCACCTGTATGTTCTTTTAATTGTTCTTCTATGACCAATTGCACCTAGTCAAAAAAAAAAAAAAATAAAAAAAAATAAAACAAACTTACGCAAAAAAAAAAAAAAATGTGTTCATTACAAATTAAACTAAGCTAAATGTTTAATCAAGAAAAGTAAAATTAAAAATAACAAATTAATAAAAAAAAAAAAAATCAAACAAAATAATTCAATAAAAAAAGACTTCCCCCTCGGCAAACCATTCAAGGACCGTAAGACAATCCTTGTTTTCGCAGAATAACTTGTGCATTTGGAAATCTACCGTAGACGATCCCTTGTTTCAGAATATACTTTGCTTTGAAGGCCGTAGGATCCCTTGTTTCAGAATATGCTTGTGCATTTTAAGGACCGTAAGACAGATCGTTGTTTCAGAATAATCCTTGTGCATTTGTGGACCGTAAGACAATCCTTGTTTAAGAAATCACTCGCTTGTACATTTGAAGGCCGTAAGACGATCCTTTGTTCAGATACTGAAACCCCTGCACTCTATGTAATAGGACTAATCAAATGTCGCGAGTTTTCCCAAACAAAAATAGGATTTTGTATAAATTGTAGGTGCGCCTTAAAAATGTGCCCTTTATAGTCCATAAAAATGCAGTGCATGTTGCGTTTGTTTGCCAGAGTGGATATGTACGACTTCTATTCGAACAGATAATGCCTGTTGTACCCGACTTACACTAAATTACAGGGGGGGTTGGGGGGGGGGGGGGGGGGTGGGGGTGGGGTGAGATGATTCTGTAGTTGCGATGGTGATGGGCGGTCATCTTATTGCTGTCAGCCTAATCCGACAAGTTCCATCCCAGCGAAGATGCCCTTTAGTCACCACCTCAATGTTTGACCCCACCACTCAAGCTCAAAGTCCTGCTTCTCGTTTCAGTGAACAATCTGGGCTGAATTCCTATAACCTTATCCCTTTCTCAAACTGGCGCATACGGTGCGCCCTAGCGACCAATCTGAGGCTGATCCTTAAACCTAATTGATCCCTTTCTCTCAACTGGCAGCAACTGTTGCTGTCCCGCAGCAAACATGTTTGTAAGCCAAAACATTTGCAGGGGGGATGGTGTCAGGGGCAGTAATACTTGATTATCCCAAATATATTCTCGTTTGCTCATAACAAACTGTTCACTTTTTTTTTTTTAAGGAATGCGAGGACATTGTCCCTCAATTTGTTTTGATGTTTGGGCCTAGTTTGAACGTGTGTCAGTGCTTTTTGGTTGTCAATGATCTGTTGTTTGTGCTTTGGCCTTTGCCTTATCACATGCTTAATGGCTGGTCGGAGGACTGCAGTGCCTTTGCTGTTTGCAAGAGATTAAAGGGGAATGGATTTTATGTTCAAAAAGATGTGTGTGTGTGTTGTGTGAGAGAGGGAGAGAGAGAGATGAGAGAGTGTGTGTGTCTTTGTGACATTTCAGTGGCTGTGGTGACACAGGTTTTCAATTGTCCTGTGTGACAGTTTCAGTGATGACAGTTCAGTGTCTGTGGTGAACAGTGTCAGTGTCTTGTGACAGTTTCACATGTGTCTGTGACAGTTTCAGCAGTGTCTGTGTGACAGTTTTCCGTTGTGTTGTTGAACAGTTTCTAAGTCTGTGTGACAGGTTTCAGTGTCTGTTGAGTTCACAAGATTTGACATACCCAATAGATAAAAATCTAAAGAGATTAAGCACAATACTTCAGTAAAGTCCCAATTTCTTATTAATGCAATGTAAAATTTATATCACCTTTGTTCTTTTTTCTTTCTTGTAACTTTCCGATATGTGGTTTTTAATCAGTTTAAAAACGTTTTGGGGGGGGGTACACAATGGTTCTGCTACATATACATACTCGTCTTCAAGGTTGAGTAAATCATGATCCACATATTTACATTTCTTATTTCATTTTTATTTTATTGCTGATTGAAAACACAGCATCCTTTTTTTCAGAAGGCTATAGTAATGTTATATGTTATTTCCCAATTATAATAATAAAAATCACGCTGATATTTTAAACATTTTGTTTTCCATTTTAACGTCTCATTTCTACTGCTGATCATTTATTTGAATATTATTCTAATTACAGTATTAGCTGATATTGTTTTATTTTACTTTTTGGTTTTAATTGTTATTCTACTTTTTTCAAAAGTGTTACTGGTTAGCACATTTTAAAACTGAAAGCCTTATTTGCAATACTGGATTTTATTTTTTATTCAGTGTTTTGAATAAAACTGTGATATTGCACACCATGCATGTGTGGACTCTTCATGTAGCGTAATGGTGGTGATTGATGCTTTGTATGCGCACGAAACACGCACAAACACATAGCAGTCAAAGTACTAATCTAATGAGGTATGTTGTATCTCGCTTTGCATGGGAACTTTTCTTATACCTGAATGTGACCAGCTTTAGTTATCCTAAATTGCAGGCCATTTATTGGAGTCGGCTGTTTGGTGTTTCTGGGCACCCCTTCAGCTACAGACACTCTGTGGTGCGCAAGGCAATCTCTTTTCAAACTGGCCCGGGCTAGGTAACCACTGTTCTGCAACACTCAGTTCCTGCAGCCTTTGGGTTTAGTTGGTTTCTCAGAAGATCAACAGAGCTGACATAAATGACCTTTTTTATAAGGTGGCAAAGTCAGATCGTCCCACCCCCCCCTGCATTCGCGGTGAATTCTATTTTTCCGTTTTTTTTTTTTTTAGCCTTTCTTCCATACATAAAGCTGTATTTAGGACATTTTCGGTCTAATAACCTTTTTTGGAATACGAATCCCTATCCCTAACCCTGAGCCCTAAACCTAACCCTACCCCCACTATGTATCTATGCATTTACAGATACCGCGATTGTCTATTTGTTGGTTCGTGGTTTTCCGTTTATAATGGTTAAGATTTAGGCGATTAAGGGTTAGTATTCCAAAAGGTGTATTAGGCTACCAAGGTTCCGAAAACTAACAGCTTTATGTTGTGAAGAAGGCACAAAACGGAAATAAGAATTAGCTCGAGATAGGGTAAGGTGGGGTTGGCACATCGGACCTTTTTTAAGTGTTTTAGAAAATTCTTATGGCCAGCTAGCCGTTAGTGGAACCTAATGACTTCAACTGGGGCCAAAGGGATTGTATGGCCTTTAGTGTGGACCTTCACCAACCTCATCTCAATCCTGGCCCAAGAGGGTTGGGGGATGTAGCCTACTAGGTTTTCTCCACTGTAATATAATCTTAGCGCAAGCCCCCCCCTGTTCCCAGATACGTAGATTGTCCTCATTTCTGATATCTGGCAGTCCATTTCTATGAAACAACCGACATGCTCCTTACAATACAGCACAAACGCACATCCTCAATGTCACAGCTGTCCAAAAAAATGATTATTTAAGCTTCTCAACAAATGAAAACAGAGTCGAAATTTGAAACACCAATAGAAAAGATTTAATAACAAAAACACACATAATGAACGTTGTTTTGGGCTCGCCGTTGTCCAGTGCTAAAATGGACATACAATCACTGATCTTAAGTTTCCTGTCAAACAGTTTGTATTTATAGAGGCCTCTGTAAAACAAATACACATCACATGAAGCGTACCTCACATTTTCTGAACAACGTTTATACTCAAATCGTGTATACAACATCTGTGTGTTACCATGGCTACATGTGAAAATAGATATTTTTCCCAACACACTTGTCATCAACGTTAAAATATACCATAGTGGTTATTGTACAACATGGCACTTTCTTTGAATTCACAGAATGATTTGTCCCTTTCCCCTGGATAGTTCATATTCAACACAACAAAATTTCTGCATCTTGACAGCATAATACTAAAACCACCCACAAATGTACTAGACTCTAGTGAGAATAAAACCAAATGAAACAACCAAATGTTACTTGTTTTTAGTTACGAGTAATAAGAACGACAAATTGAAACAATACAATTTATATCTGACTTTAGTTGATAATAAAACACAAAATATAAACAAACTAAATGTTACGTGACTTTAGTTTTAAAATAAAGTCCACAACAAAAAACAAACTGCGAATTGTTTAGGATTACTTGACCTTGAAAATAAATACATATTATCTCTTGTTAAGACAAACAAATTGCGCTGCTTTTACAAAACAGACTACGGGCTGCATTGTCCCGAAGGAGTGTGCACACATCAATACTGATAGAAGACCTATTGGAGTGGTGTGCACACATCATACTGAAGAAACCTAGATTGGTGTTGCACCACACCTACTGTAAGAAATCCTATAGTGGAGTGGTCACTACCACCATACTTGAGGAACTATATGGTGGCCCTACTCCATACAGTAAGAAACCTATATTGGAGTGTGCACACACATACTGAAGAAACCTATATGGATGTGTGCACACCCATACTGAAAAACCTAGATTGAGGTTTGCACACACCATACACTGAAGAAATATCCTATAGGCTGATTTTCACACAAATCTGAAGACAAACGTATATTGAGTGTGCACAAGCATCATAGCTGAATGACAATAGCCTATATGGTGAGGTGTGGACAACCACACCGTACTGAAGAAGCGCTATATGGAGTGTGCACACCACATACTGCAGAACCTATATGTGAGTGTGCCACACACAATAATCTGAATAATCCTATATTGGTGTGCTCCCACACATACTGAATGAAACCTTATTCTGGAGAGTGTGCACACCAACATACTGCAAGAAACCTATGATTGGAGTGTCACACATACTGAAGAAAACCTTAAGGACGTGTGGCACACCATACCGAGAGAAACCTATATGGGAGTGTGCACCACATAGCCGACTTGAAACCTATATGGAGTGTGCACCACATTAACCTGAGAACCTATATGAAGTGTGCCACACCACATACTGAAGAACCTATATGTAGTGTGTCAACACACTATTGACCAGATGGAGAACCCTATATTGGAGTGTGCACACACGTACCGAGAAACCTATAGCTGGTGTGTCTAGCACACATACCGAAGAAACCTGATATGGAGGTGTGCACACACATACTAGTGAAACCTATAGGGAGTGGGCAACACATACTGAGAACCTATATGGCTTGTATCAGCAACCACATACTGTGAACAAAACCTATAATTGCTTGTATGCACACACATACTGAAGAGCTATATGCTTGAGTGTGCACGACACTACCAAAGACACCTATATGGATGTGCACCCACATACTGAAGAAACTAGGAGTGTGCACACACATATGAGAAGACCTATATTAGTGTGCACATCACATACTGAAGGTAATACCTAGGAGTGTGCACACACATACTTGTAAAGAAACCTATATGTAGGTGCACACACATGACTGGAGACACCCTATATGAAGTGTGTGCACACACATGCTGAAGACAACCGATAATGAATGATTGTGCCACACATACCAAAGAAAGCCATATGGACTCTGGAGTGTGCACACACTTCTGAAGACACCTATATTTGAGTGTGCACACATACTGATGAAACTATATTGCGTGTGCCACACATACTGGAATGAAACCCATATGAGTTTGTGCACATCCACAAATACCAAAGAGAACCTATATGAAGGATGTTGCCCCACATATAACCAAACGAAACCTAGTATGGTAGTGTGCGACACACATACTGAAGAAACCACATATGGATGTGCCCACACAGCTGAAGAAACCTGATATGGAGTGGGCACCATACTGAAGAAACCTATATGTAGTGTGCCTACTACATATGCAGAAACCTGCATATTGGAGTGTGCACACACATGCCATGAAGAAACCTATGTGATAGGATGTGCACCACATGCAAAGTAATCACTAATGGATGATTGCAACACCCATTGCCACAGAAACCTATGTGAAGGAGTAGTCACCACATGCCAATATGAAACCTTAGGAGTTGTGCACACACATCCGGGAAGAACCCCGCTATTGGTGAGTAGTGCACACATCTCCAAAGAACCTATGTAGGAGTGTGCACACATGCCCAAAGAAACCTATATGGAGTGTCACACCATACTGAAGAACCCCTAGGGAGTGTGCACACACCATTGCAATGAAACCTATGTGAAGGAGTGTTCACACATGCCAAAGAAACCTTATGGAGTGTGCACACAATACTGAAGAAACCTAATGTGAAGGAGTGGTGTGCACACATGCAAAGAGACCTCATATGGAGTGTGCACACTACATGCCAAAGAACCTATATAGAAGGGAGTGTGCACACATGCAAAGAAACCCCCCATGCAGCACTCCAAACAACACGCTTAGCTCTCCGCTTGTCGGTTGTATTATGCAACGTACCATACAAACATTCCGAAGAAGCCATGCACACTCAAAAACAACGTTACTCTCGCGCTTGTCCTGTTGAGATGCCAACGGACAACACAGCATACCAAAAGAAACATTGCACCACTCAAACACAGTTTACTCTCCGCTTGGTACTGTTGGTACCATCCACAGTTACATTAAAAAAAGAATGGTGTTAGAGAACATGTTCTTTTCTCAAAAAACTTTGTGGTGTAATTGCATAACCGCATTACTCACTAGAAGGAATTATAAAGGTGTGATCACAGTCACGGCAATTGACCCCTGGACATACTCATAAAATCACGTAAGCAATAAAACTGAGTCTCATCATCAAAAATTGCTCGCTCCCTTATCCAACGCGGTAGAAAATGGCAATGTCCCACTCACTGTCATGCAACAACCTTTTCATTAACATCAAAAAATACATTTGTTGTTGTTAGATCAACACATTTCTCACTGATGAAGCCGATGCAAAAACAACCGACATCTGTCTATTTTGTCCGTGGGCTTTTACGTGAAAATGTTTCTAACTATTGCCAAACGAATATAATTGCTTTTTATTTTCTTAAAATCATACTCACTTAATACATTAATAAAACTTGGACAAAACCCTGTCCAAGATGACTTACAAAAGAAAACAATGACGAAACCCTGTATAATGACTTACAATAATATAACATACAAGAACGCCTTAGTCAAATTACTTATCATAGAAAACGTGACTAAAACCCTGTCAATGCTTCACAATCAAACGTGGCAGAACCTGTCCAATGACTTACACTGTAGAAACATGACCCAAACCCTGTCAAATGACTTACAATGAAACGTGACCACAACCTGTCAAATGAACTTACATATCAAACGTGCTAAACTCCTGTCAAATGACTTACATAAATACTACTTCTATGACACACCGCTGTCCATGACAAGTATTTACCACATCAACCTCACTTGCTTCTTTGCTTCGTGGTATATTTGGTAATTTTTGTTATTGTTGCAATAGATCCTCAATCGCCAATCGAAGTCGTAACAAAAGGAAATGATCAAACTGGTCAGTCTTACAAATTTATTATGAACTTTGTAATGTCAAATGTTATTTCACAAAAAAACACTTCCTGTTCTATCAGACGAATAACCATTTACATATATCAATAATAAAAGAGTAGAACATTCCTAATATAATCTACAAAATTAATGTTCATGTCCTTGCAAAAAAAACTAAAAAGTTTTTTTAACAATAAAATGTATCTTTTTTGTTTTGTGTTTTTCAATCAAAGTTTTTTACTGTCAGCGTCAGTTCTGGGGTAGAGGCAACTCAGGCCGTCTGTGCGCCTCTGAACAGTTCCCTTTTTCAATTTAGTTTTTGTAGGGTATCTGGCACAGCTGTGACCAGGTTTTTTGATGATTCAATCGTCTGTTGGTATCTCATTTCTGTCATTTAGGGTCTTTGTTCCAGACGGTTTTTAACTGGGTTAGTGCTTTTTTGCAAGCTTGATTTGTTGCAGAGGTTTATTCCATACTTGCATCTCTGTTGCAAAAAATGGTTTTCTATTTTATTGTCTGCTGTAATTGTATTAGTATTTCTTATTCAGTTCTAGTTTTTCGAATATGTTTGAGAGGCTAGACATCTTTTGTTGTAAACGTCAGTTTTGTTAAATATGTTTTATTAATATCATTATCAGATTCCTCCTCGCATGTCCTCCTGTGATTCTTGAAGGATGGAATCCATCTGGCGCAGCCTTTCACCATAGTCTTATTTTAGAGTGATGTTATCAGTTATGTAGCTCTCCTCTGGCATCTTTGTCAGATTGAACACAGCCTTGCTTTTGACATATATGGGTTCCAAATTTGATTTCCCGATTATTTCTTAAATGTGGTCCCCCCGATTTTATACAGGTTTGTACTGACACACTATTTTTTTTTCCTGAATAAAGTCATCCTGAATCAGCCCCCCGCATTCTATTTGCCTTGCCAACAGCTGTTTGGGATATGTTTTGTCAATACTTAAGATTAGGATCCAGATCACCCCTAGAGTCCTTTTTCTATTCTTGCATGTTCTATAATTTATGTCTATTTGGGCCATGGTTATTTCTATACTCGTCTGTGGGTTTTTTGAATCCTATAATCTGCATAATCTTTCATTTGCAGCATTGCAATACATTTCGACTTCTCATACCATTCAATAAGCTTATTATATTTCTTTTTGTATTATGTCCGATTCATGAGAAATTATAAATGTTGTATCGTCGAGCGAATACTTGCAAACACTTTCAACTTTGGTCTTCGGCAAATCATTCATTTAAACATTGAATAACATTAAATATAGGTCCCGCAAAATATCTCCTTGAGGATGCCACTTAAAATGGTCGTGATTTGAGTGAATGATTTATCTCGCCCACCACTTACTTTCTGTTTTTCTACCTGTTAAGAAAGTCTCCCCACCACATCAAATATCTTCCCCGTTATGCATATGATTTTAGTTTTCAATAAGTTTGCAGTCTTTGGGCTGAGGTACAGATTCGAACGCCGTTTTCGTGAAGTCTACAATAATTATATCAAATTCTTATCTGTTTTGTTTAATTAAATTTATTACAGAATCCGTCATACCTCGACTGTGTCCTGCACACCTGCCACTCCTAAAGCCATGTGTGACAATCTGATACAATATTAAAATCTGTCTATGGTTTTAACTATATGTCTCCTTATATAATTGCTCTAAAACCCGTACACTACTACTACAAGTTAAGCTGACTAGGTCTGTAGTTACAGGTTTGTTTTAGTACCTTTTTTTAAAATACAGTGTGTACCTCCTCTAATAAACCTTGAATTAACAGTGTGGCGGTGAAAAAAAGGTCGTATCTGGGGTGTCTTAGTGTTGTTTCGCACCTACTGTTTTTTCCTTTAAAATTCGCCACGATAACTGTTCAAAAGGCATTTGAACACTATTTTTGTTAATATCTACATGTTCGCCATAAATACGATTTTTTGAAAAGTTCACTAACCGGAGATTATTTGTATTTTTGCAGCTTTGTATATCTCGCTCTAAATTTTTGACAAACACAAAGCAACGACATAACGACTTTACTTCTATCATTTTCCGTTCGAGGTTTGACGCCGTTTTGCTCAATATTTTTGTGCATTATTACATGAACAGAACTGTTCACCACATGGCTTAGACTCTAAACAATGAAACACAAAAACCGACAGCCCGTTGTTTCTCAGTAGCTGATTCTAGGAGTTTTGTGAGTAAATTCGGGGGCCTCCCCCCTAAGATTGAGAAAGTGTGGGTCGTGCCCCCCCTTAAGATATGAAAATAGTGGGGGGCGCTCCCCCCCTGAGTGAGATTGAAATACTCGTTAAGTGTGGGTGGCCGCTCCCCTCACAAGATTGAAAAGTAGTTGGGGGCGCTCCCGCCCTTGGAGTATCTGAAAACAGTTGGGGGCGCTCCCCCTCCATGATTGAAAAAGTTGGGGGGCGCTCTCCCCCCTCAGAATTTGAAAAATTGGGGCGCTCCTCCCCCCTATAGAGTGTATGAAAGTTGGGCGCTTCGCACCCCCAGATTGAAAAAGGGGGTGCGCTCCCCCCACATATAAGATTGAAAAAGTGGGGGCATCTTCCGCCCCCCTAGATTTGAAAAGTGGGGCGCTCTCATCTCCCCTAAGATGAAGAAAGTGTGGGGTGGCGCTTCCCCCCCAGGTGTGAACAACACTGTGGGTGGCGCTCCCCCCCTAAGATGTGAAAATAGTGGGGCGCTTCCCCCCCAGATTGAAAAATTGGGGGCGCTCCCCGCGCCCAGACTCCCTTAAAATAGTGGTGGCGCTCCCCCCCTGAGTATTGTGCAAAAGTGGGGGCGCTCCCGCCTCACCCTCCCTAGTAAATTGGAAATAAGATGGGGGCCTTTCTCCATCCCCTAATAATTGAAAAAGTTGGGGCGCTCTCGCTCCCACCCCTAAGAATGAAAAAAGGGGGCACCTTCCTTCAGTCAACCGGTCGTCTTGAACCCTGGATGTTCCCAGACCTCGTACTATGCCCTGCTTTATCTTCGGTCTTCTTCTCCGATACTGTTTGATGCAGATAGCTTTGTCACAACAGCTTCCTGCACACTTTTATTTATAGTTCGTCTTGCAGAGGGGAATTTCTTCTTTTCACTTGGCCGCCCAAAAATTAAACATCTATGGAGCGTCTGTCCCGTTCTTCTTGATGAACATAATTCAATATGGCGACAGAAAGGTACTCTCGACGCCCGGTTGACCTTCTCAAGCCGTAAAAGAGACTGAACCTCGACATTGGCTTTGATTTGTACACTTAACATTCGTAAGTGAAACCAGTGAAACTGTTGAGTAAATCATTCATAATCCTGCTCATGCTCTTCAGTTTTTGTCAGACAGACCCGAACGTGGTTCTCCTTTCAGCGGCGTGGTAAAACAAGTTGCGGGCAGTTCTGCAGAATGTGGCGGTTAGAGCGTTGCCCGTGCACCTTCCGATTATTGCTGAAGGAACAATTTTTTGGGGGATTCTACCAATCCCTCACCCTAGAATCAGCTCTTGTTTTTGTTGTTTTCAATGTCTATCCTCCACCAGGCACTGAGGGCAGCTCTCAGTACACTTCCTCCGTAATTTATATAGGGGGCCTGCTCCAACCTGGCTGAGGCAAGCCCCGGGGTGTTGACTGCGTCCACCTTCCACCTTTGACCTTAAGTAGAAGATTTTCCTTCCAACACTGAGCCGATGAACATGCCTCTCCGGCAGCGGGGAGATGCCGATCCGTCCATTTTTCCTGTTCGCCTTTCCCTTTCATGGTCTCCAACCCCGTGTCTGCTATGCCGCGTGCACGAGAGCTCTTCGCCATACAGTATTCCCCTCGCCATTCCATGCCTGCATGTGTCCTATCCCCGTCGTCTGTCTCCCCGCTGTGTCTCTCAGATGACGTATTCTGGGCGGGGAGCTATGGACGGTTTCCTTTTCTTCCGCCAACCATCGTCCTGCTCTTGTCCTGTCCCCTGCTGTCTGCCCTTGGCGATCAGGATTAAAGCTTCTTCTGCCCCCTAGCCAGGTCCTCCCAAATGCTCCTTTGTGCGTGTACACCTACATGCTTCAACACACACATACACAAATGCTTATGGTCGGTTGCACTCCACCCCACCCCCACCCCCACACACCTTTGTTTAGGCCTGCCTGACCTTCCACTAGTCCCCTGTGTACTTGCCGTGCTCCTCTCCACCCCCCCACCCCCCCCACACACATGTGTTCTGAGGTGCCCCCTCCCTTTTCCCTTTGGTACTGCAGTGCTCACCTCTTCCACACCCCCTCCCTTACCCCACTACCCACTCGCCCCACACCCCTTTGTTGTAGTGCCTGTCCTACCCTGTCCCACCTGTACTGCCGTGCTCACCCTCTCCATCCCCCCCTACCCCCGTTCATCCCCCAGCACACACACATCCTGTTTGAGCTCTCCTCCCTGTCTCGCCCTTGTACTGGCCGTTGTGCTCACCTCTACACCCCCCCCCACTATACACACCACAGACCTGTGTTGAGGATACTCCGCCCCCCTGTCCCATGTGCCTGCCATCCTCACCTCTCACCCCCCCCCGCCCCCCCCCAGCTCTACCTGTGTTGGAGGACCCCCCCTGTC
>CM065701.1:49567781-49599014 GCA_017654935.2 Phymorhynchus buccinoides
AATTGTCATGACACAATCACCTGTACAGTCCCAAATCAAAACCCCCTGCTTGTCATAATGTCGTGGACCACGGTCACCCTGCATACACGTCCTCAAAACCTGCTGTCATGCAATGTCAGTGACACCTCACCTGTACCAGTCATCAAAACACCTGCTGTCAACTGTACCAGTGACCAATGGTCAACCTGTACTGGTCATCAACAGCACCTTCTGTCATAACTTGTCAGGTTACCACATCACCTTGTTACAACCAGTCATCACAACCCGCTTTCATGTCAGGTGAAACATCACCTGTACATATCATCAAACCTTCGTGTCATGTCAGTGACCATGTCACCTGTACATTCATCAAAACCTGCTGTTCATAATGTCAGTGTACACATCATCTGTACAGTCAATCAAAACCCTGCTGTTATGTCAATGACATTTCACCCCCTACAGCACACAGTCATCAAAACATCTGAATGTCACGACATGTCCACCTACCTGACAGTCCATCAAAACCTGCTGCCACATGTCAGTGACTACATCACGCTGAACACCAGTTAACCAAAACTTGCTGCCATGTCGAGTGACACATCACCTGGAACACACATTTGAACCAAACCTGCTGTCACATTCTAGTGACACGTCACCTGTACAGGTCATCAAATACATGCTGTCATCGACACAGAGGACACGTACACCTGTAACACACAGTGAACAAAACCTGCTGCTGTCACATTCTTCATGCATGCCATCAGGCAATATGCGCCATAAATCAATGGCTGACGTTGTGTACCCATATTTTTTTTTAAACAATAAAATGTACTTTTCCCCCCAGACTAAAACCTCTGCACTTTATATGACTATTAGTAATAATATAGTAAGGAAATAGAATAACAAAATTTGAAAATTTTGAGTAAAATTTGGGGGTGCGCCTTATAATAAGGTGCGCCTTATAGTCAGAAAAAGATGGTACGTGTCCGGTCTTCAGTTTTCACTGGTCTCCCAGTCTCGCTTGTGCTGCCCAGTGTCCCCTGAACACTGATGACACATCACTCTATCCGTCTGAGCTTCCACGCGTCTCCACACAGCCAGGCCCTTGGCTTTGCTGTGTTCTCCAGTTGACACTGAACACTGACACATCACCCTACCTTCAGAGCTTGCATGTCTCTCCACACAGCCAGGCCCTTGGCTTTGCTGTGTTCTCCAGTTGACACTGAACACTGACACATCACCCTACCTTCAGAGCTTCCATGTCTCTCCACACAGCCAGGCCCTTGGCTTTGCTGTTCTCCAGTTGACACTGAACACTGACACATCACCCTACCTTCAGAGCTTCCATGTCTCCACACAGCCAGGCCCTTGGCTTTGCTGTGTTCTCCAGTTGACACTGAACACTGACACATCACCCTACCTTCAGAGCTTCCATGTCTCTCCACACAGCCAGGCCCTTGGCTTTGCTGTGTTCTCCAGTTGACACTGAACACTACATCACCCTACCTTCAGAGCTTGCATGTCTCCAGACAGCCAGGCCCTTGGCTTTGCTGTTCTCCAGTTGACACTGAACACTGACACATCACCCTACCTTCCGAGCTTCCATGTCTCTCCACACAGCCAGGCCCTTGGCTTTGCTGTGCGGCCAAGTTTCCATCAAGTACTGGAGGATGGCCATGTCCTCTAACTTGGTGTATGGCCTGCGACTGCACACACACACACACACACAATCATGTATGGGCACACGGAACTAACACATTAACACTAACACACACATGTATGCATAAGCATGCAGACACATGCACATACAATTTTTTACAAGCTTACACACACAAGCATACACACATGCATATAATTATATTATTATTATATATACACACATATCATATGCATGCAGGCCATACAGTTTACATACAGGTTACATACACGCATGAAACTACAGTTTACATACACGCATGAACACATACAGTTTACATACATGCATGAACACACAATTTACATACATGCATGAACACATACAGTTTACATACATGCATGAACACACAATTTACATACATGCATGAACACATACAGTTTACATACACGCATGAACACACAATTTACTTACATGCATGAACACTACAGTTTACATACATGCATGAACACATACAGTTTACATACATGCATGAACACATACAGTTTACATACATGCATGAACACATACAGTTTACATACATGCATGAACACATACAGTTTACATACACACATGAACACATACAGTTTACATACATGCATGAACACACAATTTACATACATGCATGAACACATACACTGTTTATATACATGTATGAACACATACAGTTTACATACATGCATGAACACTACAGTTTACATACATGCATGAACACATACAGTTTACATATGTACATGAACACATACAGTTTACATACATATGCATGAACACATACAGTTTACATATGTATGCATGAACACATACAGTTTACATATGTATGCATGAACACATACAGTTTACATACACGCATGAACACATACAGTTTACATACACGCATGAACACATACAGTGTTTTACATACATGCATGAACACATAGTTTACATACATGCATGAACACATACAGTTTACATACATGCATGAACACATACAGTTTACATACATGCATGAACACATACAGTTTACATACATGCATGAACACATACAGTTTACCTACATGCTTGAACACATACAGTTTACATACATGTGCATGAACATATAGTTTACATACATGCATGAATGCATAGCTTACATACATGCATGAACACATACAGTTTACATACATGCATGAACACATACAGTTTACATACATCATGGTTCGTGGGGACTTGGAAGAGTGCCAACAAAGGACCTTAAAAGGACCTTTAAAGGACCAGCAAATTTTTTTTAAAGGACCTATTTAAACCTTGTTTGTAGTTGTACTTGCAGACGTGGTGGGCCGCCAGAGCAGAGCCAGACGCCGATGATTGTGGCTGAGCAGATTCTTTTTTTTTTTTTTTTTTTTTTGGCTGAGCAGATTCATTTGTTGTTACAGTAGTACATCTGCTGCTTGCAAAAAAAAGTCGGTCACATTGCACCTCGATTCCGCCTTGTGCCTTCTTTCAGCTTTCTTGTGATTTTCAGTCTTTGCATGTTGTTTCAGCACCGACTCTCCCATTGACAAGATGTTGATGTTTTTTTCACAATATGCACAACGAACTGCATGTTTGTTGTCCATCACTTTTCGGACCCAGTCCTTATAAATGTCTTCTCTCAGCCAACGATCCTGAAAACGAACACTTTCCAGGCATTTTTACACTTTTTACTTGAAAACAAGCACTGAAGCAGCCGCATGTGCGAAGAATTTCAACATGGCGCATAAGATATCTCGCCGAATCTCGCGCACTTGACCGGATTTACAGTGACTATTAAAATTAGATCATCTGCTCGAAAGATACGAAGGCGATCGATTTTTGGCAAATTTTATTTCATTTAATATATTTTTTTGAGGTACTTTAGTTTTGTTTTTTGGCCCGATTAAAGGATTTAAACTGACCGCACCAATTTTAAAAGGACCTTTGACTGATTTGAAAGGACCTCCTTGCTGATATAAAGGACTTAACAGGCCTTTTGATGACCGATCAATTTCACAGCACTTTAAAGCACCTGAAAGGACCCCACGAACCATGTACATGCATGAACACATAGTTTACATACATGCATGAACACATACAGTTTATATACATGTATGAACACATAGTTTATATACATGTATGAACACATAGTTTATATACATGTATGAACACATACAGTTTACATACATGCATGAACACATACAGTTTACATACATGTATGAACACATACAGTTTACATACATGCATGAACACATAGTTTATATACATGTATGAACACATAGTTTACATACATGCATGAACACATAGTTTATATACATGTATGAACACATACAGTTTACATACATGCATGAACACATACAGTTTATATACATGTATGAACACATACAGTTTACATACATGCATGAACACATACAGTTTACATACATGTATGAACACATAACACATAGTTTACATACATGCATGAACACATAGTTTATATACATGCATGAACACATAGTTTACATACATGCATGAACACATAGTTTATATACATGTATGAACACATAGTTTACATACATGCATGAACACATAGTTTATATACATGTATGAACACATACAGTTTACATACATGCATGAACACATAGTTTATATACATGTATGAACACATAGTTTACATACATGCATGAACACATAGTTTATATACATGTATGAACACATACAGTTTACATACATGCATGAACACATACAGTTTATATACATGTATGAACACATACAGTTTACATACATGCATGAACACATACAGTTTACATACATGCATGAACACATACAGTTTACATACATGTATGAACACATAGTTTACATACATGCATGAACACATACAGTTTACATACATGCATGAACACATACAGTTTACATACATGTATGAACACATAGTTTACATACATGCATGAACACATAGTTTACATACATGCATGAACACATACACTGATACAGTTTATATACATGTATGAACACATACAGTTTACATACATGCATGAACACATACAGTTTACATACATGCATGAACACATACAGTTTACATACATGCATGAACACATACAGTTTACATACATGCATGAACACATACAGTTTACATACATGCATGAACACATACAGTTTACATACATGCATGAACACACACACACCTACACACACAATGCAACTCAAGGCTACAGCACAAAGAGGCACTACAAACACCATTATTTTACCTCTCCTCTCCTCACACTGCCCCCTGCATGGCTCTCACCTTTTCTTGGCCCCCACACGCATCCTGTTCCTGCTGAAGCTGCCAGAGCTGCCGTCCAAGGAATCCTGTTCCGCAGCCAGGAAGCGACTGTAGCTATGTCCCTCTTCATCGCATCGCTCCATCTGACAACACACAGGGCATTCATTGTGTACCACTACAACACAACTCGTCCGCCTAGTTTGTACTTTACTCGCTCTGTCTCTCCCTCTCTCAGTCACACACACACACACCATCACTATTTTCTGAAATGGTGTAGTCTATAACTATAAGCATAAACTTCTTATTTCCATTATCTGATTTCCAGGACATGAAGAATTTATACTGTTTTCTGCACATAGTTATTTATAATGTTTATTTCCTTTGTCCCATACCCATTCCTCCTTGAATTTGAAGTTTGATGAGGGTTCATCGGAACCCGGTTTTTTTAAAGGCGATGCAGACACTGTACATGCAGTGTGCACCAATAGTTACCTCCCTTTGTTTTCAGTCAACACCACCACTTCCGTCTTCCGACCGCTCGCCTAGCAGTCCGTCAATTTGTGTCAATCTCTCTTTTCATCTCTGTTTTCGACCTCCCTTCTAAAGTTGCCAACGCCCAAACACAATCATGGCCAATTTCGATCTTGCTGCGGCTACCCCTCTCCCGTCTGACGTCACGGATGACACTGCTCTCACCGACCTTTTTCAAAGGCACGACTTGTCGCCGGCAACTGTTGGCTGTCTGGAAGACAATGGTTTTAATACCATGCTGTCCGTGTCGCTCCTCACGGACACGGTCATCGCCGGTTTCAGTGGCCTCAGTGCTGGGTGCTGCTGCCAAGGCTGCCGCCGTCGCAGTTGCCCATCGTTTACCCTCCACCTCGCAACGCCCACAGGAACCGGAACCGGTATCCGCCTCCAGCCGGCCTCATCAGGACAACGGCCCACCCTCTGTGCAAGAGCTCCTTGCCTCCCTCGCCGGCCTGGCCCCGTCCATGTGCCTGCAGGTACGGACAACCCTCTATCTGCCAAACCGGTGGACATTCTCCCTTTCATTTCCCTCCACCCCGCCCCCAGCAACAGCACAGAGCTCTCGGTGGTGGATGGCCGCATCTGTGTTGGCCAACGATGCACCCCCAGGGACAAACTGTCCCTGGCCCAATACATGGAGGGTGCGCTGAAGGCATACTCCCTCATCCGAGACGACAAATATCTCCAGTACGTCATCCGCATTGCCCAACTGGTGCAGGTTTTCCAGTGGAGCTCTGTCCTCCTATTTGACAGAGAGTTCCGCCAGCTCCAGGCAGAGGGGAAGATCTCCTGGGACGCCGACTGCGCCTACCTCATGAATCTTCTCCTGCGCCTCCTCCCCCCCTCCTCTGGGAAAGGGGAGTTCAGGAGACCCAACAAGAAAGACCCCGCCACAGGAAAGGAACTGTGTATTCGCTACAACAGGGGGCTCTGCTCCTGGACCTCCACATCCTGCCGGTTTATCCACCTCTGCCTGACCTGCCTCGAGAAGCACCCCGAATCACACCACTCAAAAAACGGCGGGAATCAGTAGGTCCCACCCCCATTCAGCACTCCCCCCAGCCTCCCCGCACACCCTCCCCCCTCTCCTCTCTTCCTTTCGACCCCACCTCCTCTGCCCCTTCTCCACCCTCCCATGCAGATTTCCCCTCCTCTCTCACGGAGCATTATGACACATGGGCCTCCCTTCTTCAGGATGATCCTGATGCCTCCTTCCTCCTTGATGGCAACACCGTACATGCAGTGTGCACCGATAGTTACCTCCCTTTGTTTTCAACACCACCACTTCCGTCCGCTCGCCTAGCAGTCCGCCAATTTGTGTCAATTTCTCTTTCCCCTCCCGCCCTCCCTATTCTGCTTATTCTTTTTATTACTTCCTGTGATTTTAATTTATATGAGCCTTGTAAGAGTTGAATAAACCATGTTGTATTTGTATTAGTTTACACACACCCCACCTCAAATGTTTAGACTGAAAATTTTCACTGAGAAGCAACATTCTTCCATTTTGAGGGGAAAGGGATATGGTTAGGATCAGCCTGACGCAGTCAAAAGTGTAGCTCGTGCAAATCTGCCGCTCGCTACTATTGAGAGTGTATTTGCGACATTGAGCATGAACCACAAATTTCACTTTTTTGTAGGGTTAGGGATACGGTTAGGGTTAGGTAAATGGTTCAAGCAAAGAAAGAGTCAAATTTGTGGTTGTCGCAAATACACTCTCATAGTCATAGTAGAGAGCGGCAGATTTGCACGAGCTACACTTCTGACTGCGACACAGCTACTTAATATGATGGTTTTGACCCCTAATTACAAGAAATGATGGGTCAATTTCCAAAATGAGCCAGTAAATAGTAATGTTTCACTGTAGCATTAGTAATAAACTTAAATTTCAGTACAGTAGTACTTCATAGGTCATATGACCCATGCTGGCTGCACAAAATGAGAGGTCAATAATGGGTCCCCCTGTCAATCTGAGTGAGCCGGATCATATTTTATAAACTGAAAGAAGCAAAGTATGAGTGGGGGTGGTGGAAGTTCAGTTTAACGTCGCGTATCGGCTTTCGCCATGTACGACGGGAGAGTGGGGGTGAGGTGGGGGTGATTAAATAGTAAAGTACAGGATTGCTCACCCCCCCCCCCCCATCCCCTTTCTCCTTTAGAGGGTCCTTTAGAATGTTAGTGCTTCATAGACACCCCCCTTGGGAGCCCTGACTACACAAAATGAAACAAACTGAAAGGCTGGGATCTAGGGGGTAATGTCCGCCTGCAGGTGAAGAGCATCATCAGTCTTCACTACCTTGAAGTTGGATGATCAAATGGGTAAAGATGTGCCACCCCCCATGCATTTCTCAGTTAATTGTATTTTTCCGCTTTTGCCTTTCTTACCAAACATAAAGCTGTTTTTTATTAACCTTTTCAGCTAATATTAGCGAATAACCTTTTTGGAATACTAACCCTAGCCCTAACCCTAACCCTCCCCCCCCCCCCCCCCTATAAGACGGGAAAACGCAATGAACCATGACTGTGACAAATGGCGCTGTGTACTGCAATACATGGGGGGAGTGGGGGGGGGGGGGTCCTATTAGATAATGGCCTAGGGTTAGGGATAGGGTTAGTATTCCAAAAAGGTTATTAGCTAAAAAGGTTCATAAAATACAGCTTTATTGTTTGGTAAGAAAGGCAAAAACGGGGGAAAATGGAATTAACCGAGAAATGCAGGGGGGTGGCACATCTTGACCTTGATTTATGAAGGTATTTTAGTTTGCTTTTTGAACAATTTATACAAATGCTTATTTTTTTAAGTTTTTGAACTAGTGTAGACACACAAAGATCTTGTTTGACAATTTTTTTTTAAAAAAGGAAATTCCTTTTATGAGAAAATTCAAAAAATTGGAAATCCTTGTATACCAGGAAAAGTTGCACCCATGCTCTTTCGACTATACATACTAGAGAGGAGTATAATAATCAAAATCAAATTGGTTTTCATTTTAAACTGATTGCCGATTGAGAACATCAGTTAAAATCGGCTTTGAATCGGTTGTTTTTGTTGGAGCCTCAAATTTTCGAGTCGTGTGTACTAAGATTAAGATTAATTAATATTAAGATTAAGCTGCCAGGAGAGCTCACCAAATGTGAAATGGGTTGAAAAATGCTCAAAATCGTTTTCGGCCGGGGTGCTTCGCCCCCCTGGACCACCACTGCCTGGCCTTGCCCTGGACCCACCAGGGCCTGTTTTTTTGCTTATCTTTTTTTTGTGACTGGATTCACCCTGGCCCGTCCTTGGAACCCCCACCAGGATGTGCCTGGCCTGTGCCCCAGGGACTTGCTAGGACCCCCCACCAGGGGCTTGCCCTGGAGCGGCCCCCTGGACCCCCACCACTGCCTGGCCTTGCCCTGGGGACCCACCAGGGGATGAGCGGCCCCCACCCCACGCACTGGGCCTTGCCCTGGACCCCACCAGGGCTTCTTAGCGGCCCCCTGGACCCCACACTGCCTGGCCTTGCCCTGGGCTTAGCGGCCTACTCCTGGAACCCCCCACCTGCCTGGCCTTGCACGGAGGGGGGCTTAGCGGCCCCCTGGACCTTCACCACTGCCTGGCCTTGCCCTGGACTGGACCCACCAGGGGCTTAGCGGCCCCCTGGACCCCCACCACTGCCTGGCCTTGCCCTGGACTGGTCCCACCAGGGGCTTAGCGGCCCCCTGGACCCCTGGACACCACTGCCTGGCCTTGCCCTGGACCCACCAGGGGCTTAGCGGCCCCCTGGACCCCCACCACTGCCTGGCCTTGCCCTGGACCCACCAGGGGCTTAGCGGCCCCCTGGACCCCCACCACTGCCTGGCCTTGCCCTGGACCCACCAGGGGCTTAGCGGCCCCCTGGACCCCCACCACTGCCTGGCCTTGCCCTGGACCCACCAGGGGCTTAGCGGCCCCCTGGACCTTCACCACTGCCTGGCCTTGCCCTGGACCCACCAGGGGCTTAGCGGCCCCCTGGACCCCCACCACTGCCTGGCCTTGCCCTGGACTGGACCCACCAGGGGCTTAGCGGCCCCCTGGACCTTCACCACTGCCTGGCCTTGCCCTGGACTGGTCCCACCAGGGGCTTAGCGGCCCCCTGGACCTTCACCACTGCCTGGCCTTGCCCTGGACCCACCAGGGGCTTAGCGGCCCCCTGGACCCCCACCACTGCCTGGCCTTGCCCTGGACCCACCAGGGGCTTAGCGGCCCCCTGGACCCCCGGCCTAATCTGTTGTTTTTACTCTTTTATCTGTTGTTTCATTTTAAAATGAAAACCTTTGATTCAATGCAAACTGTTGCCTTGGCCGCAATTGATACAAATTCTGTTGGTGTTTTTCTGTTGAAAGTTAGTTCGAAACTAAGTTTAAGTTAGACGAACGGGCGGACACTTTTGTGGCTAATTTAATAGACGGAAGATGGATAAAATGAATAAAAATCTTAGACCTTTAAGGACATACATCGGGCGTAAAAAGCTTTGTCTTGGTGAAGTCTCCAAATCATTCATGTGGAAACGCTTAGATCTACAGGAGTTTCACATCATTTTTCATCCTAGTTGTTCATATTTGCCACGCGAAACTCGTGGCTCAAAGTCGGTCTTGCTTCTTCTTTCTTAGACTTCGGCGTCCAGAACTGAGTTAGAAGTAGGTAGTAGGCTTATCTCTGCCCTCGTTAGCTTATGGCCCACGCGTCAAGAACGATAATTCATACAATATTAATTTGGCCTTTTAAACGAAACGCAAAGGCATGTTGGGCAACAACTTTTAAAAAAACTACTATGACATGTTAGTTTTATTTATTTAATTTATTATGTATATATTCTATTAGCGCTTATTCATCAACGTCTCTAGAAGAAGAGGCGGCCTTCCCCCCAGCCTTTTTTCTAGAAGATATTATAATATTAAAAACACATATGAACAAACATTCATGATCCCTCTATGCACTGCCGTTCACGGGCCACGCCCCCCGGCCTAATGGCTCCACATCTCTCAATATCGGAACAGCCAAACCTTGTACTAATTAGACTACCACCCCTCACGTTCGACGACCCTCAATGCCTCATAAGTCTGTCTTCTTTCTTCTTCTTTTTTATAAATCCTAGTCTGTCCTTAACCCTATAATCCCTTTCCTGCGCAAGTGATTACGATAGACGGGCCGCAGAATATATGCTTTCTGCGATGATAATTTGTGCAATGGGCAAAACTGGTTTAATAAACAAATCTTTATTGCATGTCAAAGCTCTCTGCTAAAGAAATGCAAGAATTTGAAGAGTGGGTATGTTTCAAAGTAGTGCTAGCAAGTATAGCCCAGCATGACACCACTGGTATCACTTCTCATATATTAGTTAAACTAGGAGGGCGTGAAAACGCCTACAATCAATAAACCATCGCACACTAAGCACTACACACACACACACACACGACACTACCGCCACACACGAACACACACACGACAACGCACACGGGCACACACTACACACACCTACTGTCATCCTGCAAAGTACCCACTACTGTTTAACAACGTTCAGGTTCATTTCTTTTTATGGTTGGCTTGGTGGGAAAAAAGTTGGGGCGCAGGTTTCAACAGCATCTCGCTTGGACTTCACAAAGGATATTCACAGACGAAATAGAGAGGGCGAGGGGGGGGATTAGGCGGTGGAGAGGTGTTGTTGGTCAGTGTTCGGGGGTGGGTGGGGTGGGGGAGGGGGGGGTGAAGGCGAGTAATGATGGGATAGGGGTCGTGTACTGGATGTAGGAACAGTCGGCTAGCTCCCAAGCACTTTAATTGCCTTCCTTGAACCTCCCGCTGAATCTTTATTGCGATCCCTACACGAGAAACAGTGGGCCGGCTGCAGGGGAATAAAAACAAAAACATCATCGTCAATTTGGTCAACATCGATCCTGATATCGTTAATATAATCTAAAACAGACATGCAATTAGTCGGTGACATCATCATCAACAATATGGCAAAGTCTTCAACAAATGCAGTAAGGCAGCACACACACGCACATCACACAGAGCACAACTAACAACACCACAGCACACACACTAGCAGCACACAACACACAGCCAACGAGACACACACACACACACACACAGCACACACACACGACACACCACACTACACACAGCAGAGCAATATACAGTCTATATTACATAAAGTGTTGGTCATTGTGCGAGCAGTAATGTTTCCCCATGATCGCCGCTGTTTTAGCACAGTGCAATTGATGCTCATAGTGACGCACCATAGAACTTCATTAGAAGGATCAACACGACAGAATCTACTTGTGTTATCATCAACATGGCATTGAATGCTGGATGGACTTACGCATAGAACTCATTGAAGACACGCGCGACGAATCTACGTGTGGTTATCACACTGCATTGGATGCTGATGATCGGACTAGCCATAGAACTCATTGAAGACAACGGCACAGAGGCGGGTACGATCTTTAGCGTGTTTATCACACTAGCTTGATGCTATTGACTACCATAGTAAATCATGCAACAGGAAGGGCGAAAGCTCTTGCAACAACACAAAATTACATCAACTACATCAAGGCAGGAGGAACGAAAGGTAGCTGGAGTGGGCATTAAGAAGATACGTTCGGCTGCCAATTAAACTATGCTGGAGGTTTGCCTGGGGTTCGGTTAACCCTGGCTTTTGCGCCGTACATCCTTTCCTAGTTCGACTGGAAAAATCAAACTGGAACTTCGAGTCCTCGCTCGATAAGGACTTAAAAGCTAGTCTGTGTGACCCCGCGCTGGCTTTATATGTTACCATTTACGCATGTAATATTCCCCAGGAAGTCAGTAAAGCACCAGGGAGGTAAAATCCGCTCGTAGAACCAACTATGACCAGATTAATAGGCTTAGGTTTTCCAAAGTTTAGGGCCCCACCCCCCGGGCCTGAAGAACAAAGGGTGGTGCTGCCGTCGCGGCGACCTCGCTGCTCTCCGCTGGAAGATTGGAGGCAAACTCCGAATTTTTCACATGTGGACTAGTCTCTATGACTAAAATAAAGAAAATGCAATAGCAACAACAATAACAGAAGTAACGGGCACGACTGATATAACACTGCATAGGTAAAATGTTTCCCTGGTCGTCACATTCATCGAACCCTTGACCCTCATAAAAACTCACCATATAATCATAACAACAACAACCACAAGAACGTTTTGCCGGTCGTCACATTTGGCGAACCATTGACCCTGATAGACTGCCATAGAAATCATGACAACAATAATACTAATAAAAGTATGACGTGTGTTATCACAATGCATGGGTAAAAAGTGGCCTTGGTTGACCCTGATAGACCACCATAGAAATCATGACAACAACAATAATAACAAAAGTACTCACTGGTGTTGTCACACTGCATGGGCAAAAAGTGTCCCTGGTCGTCACATTTGGCGAACCATTGACCCTCATAGACCACCATAGAAATCATGGAGGACAGCCTCATCTGCTCACACAGTGTGCGACCTCCACTGCTGGGCAGCTCTGTAACACAGACCAACGAAGGAAAGCATGCACACGCACGCTTGCCCTACAGACACAAATATAAATGAATGCATGTATTCTTTTTCACGAATGTGTACTTATATTAATTGTTAAAGATATTCAAGCTCTCAGACCTCTTCAAGGGGACCTATGGGCATTCTATAGAACATATAACACACCTCTCTCCTCCTGTCTGTCCTCTCTTCTCTCTTCTCATCTTCTCTTCTCTATCCTCTCTCTCATCTCTCTACGCTCTCTCTCTCTCTCTCTCTCGTCTCTCAAAATACTCACATTTTTTTCATTCCAATGATGACAGCCAGGTAGCTAGATCAGGATGACTCTTACCCGCACACTCCATCATTCATCTTTATTCAAACTCCATCAATTCATCTCATCCGCATAAGCGATCATCAACATTATTTCTTCAAGATCCATCACCTGAAGTTTTTCTATTGGTATATCTAGGTCAACATCGTGGGATGCCTCTTGCTGCACACTCTCATCATATATCGTCATATCACCATCCCACATCATTATTCATCATTATCTAATCATACTCTCCTCATCATCACACTCACGTCTTTTCCATCGGTGATCTCCCAGTATTAGATCAGGATGACTCTTGCGCACATTCAGTGCCATGGCGCCATGTGTCTTTCTGAGCACTTAGGGACAAGTCACCGTCGCCTGAGCAACAGCCAACAGGGTCTTCTATTGTAGAAACACGATTCCCCCTCCACATGAGAAGACATCAACCAGTATTACAATAGCACATCAGAATACAACTTGCACTGTCAAAAGTAACTGTAAAAGTAACAAGCAATGCACTTCCCTTTCATCGCCGACCAAAACCACCCAACTTGATGTCAAAGTAAGTCAAGTTCAACAATGCTGCTATTCCCGGTCAACGACAAGACCAAACCAACCAACTGCCTGTCAAAGTACCTGTAAAGTATATTAATGCAATGCTGTCCTTCAATCGAAGACAAAACAAACCCAACTTGAATGTCAAAGTAAAGCTAACGTAAATTTATACACTACAATGCCTTCTCTTTCAATTCGCAGACCAAACAACCAACTTGCTGTTTCAAAGTAACTGTAAAGTTATACACTACTAATGCCTTCCTTCATCAGCAGACCAAACAAACCAACTTGCATGTCAAAGTAGAACTGTAAAGAGATATACAATGCAATGCCTTCCCTTCAATCGCAGACAAACAACCCAACTTGCATTCTAAAGTAACGTAAAGTATACACTACAATCGCCTTCCCTTCAATGCAGACCAAACAACCCAACGTGAGTCAAAAGTAATGTAAAGCTATACAATGCAATGCCTTTCTCTTCAATCGCAGACAAACAACCAACTTGCATGTCAAAGTAACTGTTAAATTTATACAATGCAATGCCTTGCCCTTTCATCGCAGCCAAACAACACAATGCATGTCAAAGTAAATGTAAAGCTATACAATGCAAGCCTCTCTTTCATCGCAGACAAATACAAACCAACTTGCATGTCCAACAGAATTGTAAAGTTATACACTACAATGCTTTCTTCAATCGCAGACAAACCACCCAACTTGCAGTCAAGTAACTGTAAGTTAACAAATGGCAATAGCCTTCCCTTTCAACGCAGACAAACAACCCAAACTTGCTGTCAAATTAACTGTAAAGTTTACAATGCAAGCCTTTCCCTTTTCAATCGCAGACAACACCCAACTGCATGTCAAATTAACTGTAAAGTAGTACAATGCAATGCCTTTCCTATCAATTTGCAGACCAAACAACCAAACTTGATGTCAAAAGTAACTGGAAAGTTTATAACAAGCAATGCCTTTCCTTTCAATCGCAGACCAACAACCAACTTGCATGTCAAAGTAAACTGTAAAGTTATCACACACAATGCCTTTCTCTTCAATCGCAGACCAACAAACCAACTTGCAGTCAAAGTAACTGTAAAGTATAACACTAAAATGCCTTCCATTTCAATCGCAGACCAAAAACAACCCAACTTGCATGTCAAAAGTAACATGTAAAGTAACACTACAATGCCTTTCCCTTTCAATAGCAGGACCACTACCAACTGCCTGTCAAAAGTAACTGTAAAGTTTTATACACTAAAAGTCCTTTCCCTTTCAATCGAGACCAAACAAACCAACTTGCATGTCAAAGTACTGTAAAGTTATACATGCCAAGACCTTTCACCTTCAAGCGCAGACAAACAACCCAACTTGCATGTCAAAGTAAATGTAAAGTAACAATGCAATGACTTTCCCTTCTCAATATCGCAGACCAAACAACCAACTGCATGTCAAAGTAAATATGAAGTTATACAATTCACATCGCCTTTCTCTTCAACGCAGGCAAAACAACCAACTTGCATGTCAAAGAGACGGTAAAAGTTATACAATGCAATGCCTTTCCCTTTGCAATCGCCAGACCAACAACCCAACTGCATGTCAAGAAATGTAAAGTTATACAATTGCAAGCCTATCTCTTTCAACGCAGGACAAACAACCTGAACTTGACGTCATGAGCTAACTGTAAAGTTTACACACAAGCCTTTTCCTTTCAATCGCAGATCCAAACAACCCAACTTGCATGTCAAGTAATCTGTAAAGTTTTACTAATGCAATGCCTTTCCCTTGCAATCGCAGACCAAAACAATCCCAACTTGCATGGTCAACAGTCAACTGTAAGTTTATACAATGCCAATGCTTTCCCTTCAATCGCAGACCAAACAACCAACCCTTGCAGCAAAGTAATTGGAAAGTTATACAATACAATGCTTTCCCTTTCACCATCGCAGAGCCAAACACCCCAATTGCATGTCAAAGTATGCAACTGTAAGTTATACAATGCAATGCCTTTCCTTCCATTGCAGACCAAATCAACCCCAACTTCTACATGTCAAAGTAACGTGCAAAGTTATACAATGCAATGCCTTTCCCTTCAAATCGCCGGACCAAACAACTCCAACTTGCAGTCAAAGTAAATGCAATGGGTGGAGCTGCCTTGTTGCGGAGCGCGGCTCAGGTGCGATATGAGCCTGTCGTGAACGGAAAGTGATACAGTGAACCTCCCTATAAGGACCTCCATTATAAGCTACCATCCACATAAGGACCTAATTTCTCTGAGGCATTGCCCTTCTTTGTAAGTAGTACAATTACGTTCCCTTATAAGACATCATTTTTTGGATGATTTGAAGGTTCTCATTAAAGGAGGCTCTACTGTACAATAAAATGCATTATTCTCTCCACCTTCATTGAATTAAACGATATACAAAATGGAGTTCATTCCATGTTACATTGGCACAGCTGTCGGTACATCCAAAGAAGCCGCATTTTCACCACTCCTCCCTTGACACTGCATGACGGGACGGGGTCACGTCGGATCGCAGATTCCGGCGGACACACGATTGGCCCATGGGACAGTGAGTCATCATCATGGCGCCAGCGTCACCTCGTGGTAGGGACTAATCTTCAGGATCTGTTTTTTAAGCAGACCTATACCAGTACATCAGACACAATCAGTGTATGCAACATATTTCAAAACAAGACACCGTTGTATATGCAATAGAACACAATGTGATACAAATAATACAAAGCAATGTACAACGAATACACACAGTTCAGTACAAGCAATACAGCACAACTTTAGGATCATGTCAGTGCATATCAAGTCACTTCTACACTCATTATTATCCGTCAATACTCTGGTGAACAAATGAACGCGAACATCAGCACTTGCCGCAAGCAAGTGGTATCTTTCAGTGCACAGATCTGAACAAATGGAACAGTCATACGTTTCATGATACCCTCTCAAGTTTCAGGACCACTTGAAGTAAATAGCATTCCCTTGCTTTGTGGCGGGAATATTGCCGTTTACTGTACACTAGAATCATTATACTACCTATCCCACATGCAAGCAGTGAGGGTGCAATTGTCCCTCCGTTCAAACGCTATCGTGGTAACATACCGATGACAGACATAGGTAGTCAGCCAGCCAGGAACAAACAGAATGACTGCCCTGTAAACATTAACCAGCTTTCGTTACGCCGATGGTTAAAAGTCGTTATCCTTTTTTAATAACCATTTATGTTCTGTGTGTGGATGGGGAAACGTTTCACATAATGAATTTGAGAAATCACAGAAATCATCATACAAATAAAACTGATCAAGCTAAGCTTTTATTTTTTTATCTAAAAAGGTACCAGATTATGAGTACATATCGAGTCTTTATATTTTTTTTATTGCAGTGTGAGATAAATTGCCAAAACAAAAACAAAACATATATAATGATATAGAAAATTAAAGACCTTGATCGTGAGATAATATATCAAAGTATCACCAAAAGACTTTATCAAAAAGTGACATTAAGGTTAATGAATATGAAATTGAAAGCAAAACTTGATGACGATCATTGGTGATGATGCTGATGATGATTGATGAGGAGAGGAGGAGGAGGAGGAGGAGGAGGAGGAGAGAAGGAAGAGGAAGAAGACAAAGGAAGGCAAGTGAAAAGAAGTACACTTCTTTAGGGGCCCACAAACAAGAGCAGTGTATACCTACTAGTCGTAACGTTGGATCAACAACGGACAGGAGAAACTATGGTGCCAGAAAAGAAAGTACGTCATGTAGAGATAGATTAGAGATAGGGACCTATAGATAGTGCAGAAGTAATAGTGGCTGTCTATAAGAAACCGTACATGAATCACACGCCCAAAGTCATAACAGTACGATTGTTATGTTGTTTTCTATCAAGGCTTAAGGCTACTGTAGCGCACCACCAGTGTACAACTCTCACTTTCAATACATCGAATGTCATAAATCAGTTTTGCAGGACTACATAAACAGTTTTCGACATTCTGTACATTAGGAATACTGTGTTACCAACCAATCTCAAGGTCTGTTCTTTAAGTTTTATGAAATAATCCTAGGCTGATATTAAACTTATCCCTTTCCCCGAAATGGCAGAGGTTGCTTACTCAGTGAAATGTATCAATTGCCCCCGAAATATGTAGAGGCGGGGGAGATTAAAATTAATTACCAAGATGGCCCAGGTGTCTACTAGACTGCACCATTACATGTCTACTGCACAGTACAATGCCGTGCACCTTCAGCGATCCTGGGAGGAGCAAACAGCAGCTTGACAGATAAGATGTTATCCACCTCAGATGCCCCGAATAACCCGGGCCTTTCTAAAACACGATGATCACACACCCAGTAGACAGTGTCCACACCAGCAGAGCAGCAGGTGACGTATCGATGCCTCCTAACGGCTTTTGTCAGACGATTAACCCTATGTAAACGAGTATGGTCACCAGTCAATGGTAACGTTATCGCTGCCTCACTAACCGGTGTCAGATGATTCATCCAATGTAAACGATGTTCACAGTCATGTGGAACGTTATCGGATGACTCACTAACGGGGTCAGATGATTCAATCCAAGTAACGATGTTCCAGCTCAGGTGTAACGTTATCGATGCACGCACTAACTGGTGTCAGATGATTTCAACCCATGTAACGATGTTCACAGGCAGGTGTAACGTTATTATGCTCCTAACGTGTAAGATGATTCAACCCAAATGTAACGATGTTCACCAATCAGGTGTAACGTTTATCGATGGCTCACTAACGGTGTCAGATGATTCAACCAATGTAACGATGTCACAATCAGTGTAACGTTATCGATGCCTCAACTAACGGTGTCAGAGATTCAACCCATGTTTAACGATGCTTCACAGGTCAGGTGTAACGTATCGATGACTCACTACCGGTCTTGTCAGATGATTCAACCAATGAACCGATGTTAAACAGTCAGGATGTAAACGTTATCGATGTCACTAACGGTGTCAGATGATTCAACCCAAATGTAACGATTTCACAAATCAGGTGTAAACGTTATCGATGCCTCCACTAACGTGTCAGAGATCAACCCAATGAACGATGTTCACACTCAGGTGTAACGTTATCGATGCCTCAAAAACCGGTGTCAGATGATTCAACTATGTAACGTATGTTCCACAGCAGGTGTAACGATCGATGCCTCACTAACGTGTCAGATGAATTCAACCAATGTAACTGATGTTCACAATCAGTGGTAACGATCCTCGGTGGCCTCATCTAACGGTGTAGAAGATTCAAACCACAATGTAACGATGTCACAATCAGGTGTAACGTTTCGGTGCCCTCACCAACGGTTCAAGATGATTCACCAATGTAATCGATGTTCACAATCATGGTGCTAACGTATATCGATGCCTCCTAACGGTGTCAGATGATTCAACCAATGTAAACGATGTTCACAATCAAGGTGTAAACGTTATCGATAACTCATCTACGGGGTCAGATGATTCAACACATGTAAACGATTGTTCACAATCAGGTATTGTAACGTTATCGATGCTCTCACTAACGGTCAGATGATCACCCAATGTACGATGTTCACAATCGGTGTAACGTATCGATGCCTCCCTAAGTGTCAGGACGATTCAACCAATGTATGTAACGATGCTCACAATCAGGTGATTGTAACGTTATCGATGCATCACTAACGGTTATCGATGATTTCAAACACTATTAACATCGTTGTCTCAAGTAACCTGAAAGAGCCGAGCGGTTATGAATAACAATACATCTGTGAATGTCTATTCCAGTTTCTCTCTCTATCTCTCTCTCTCTCCTCTCTCTTTCTCTCTCTCTATCTCATCTCTCTCTCTCTCTCTCACACACACACACACACACACAGACACAGACAGACAGACAACACACACCGCGCGCACATATGCGTGCAGGAGAGAGAGACAGTGAGAGAAGAAGAGAGATTCGTACTGAGAGAGAATGTTAGAGACGAGAGAAGACGGAGAGAGAGAGAGAGAGAGGGAGACGAGACGAGAGAGAGAGAAAGACAGACAAGACGGGAGACAGAGACAGATACAAATATGAGAGAAAATGGGGTTCAGAAAAATGTGGTTGGGGGAGGGGAAGGAGGCGGGGGTCGCTCAAGTAAAAAAATAAGAAAGCACTCATTTTGAATGTCCTGGGTTAAAACCACATTAATAAGAGGAGTATAGGTAGTAGTGTATTAGTAGTATTAGTAGTGTAGTTAGTAGTAGTAGTAGTAGTAGTATCGTAGTAGAGTAGTAGTAGTAGAAGGAGTAGTAGTAGTAGTAGTAGCAGCAGCAGCAGCAGCAGCGGCAGCAGCGCCAGCAGCATGTAGCAGCTTAGCAGCAGTAGTAGTAGTAGTAGTAGTAGTAGTAGCTAGTAGTGTGTAGTAGTAGTCAAGTAGTAGTAGTAGCAGCAGCTAGCCGCAGCAGCAGCAGCAGCCAGAGCAGCTCAGCAGCAGCAAGCAGTAGTAGTATTAGTAGTAGTAGTAGTAGTAGTAGTAGCAGCAGCAGCAGCAGCAGGAGTTCAATCAATCAATCAATCAAATGTATTATTGTCTTCAATGAAGAAAAATTTTTTCAGCGTGCACTTAAATGTAACGCTGGGGGAGACAAAATAAAGCATAAAAGCACATGTTAGTTCAATCAACAATGAAGTTTGTTCACACCCGCATAAAATGATCAGCCTTCCTGATCTTGAAGGACACCTGGGCATGCAAACACCTCACACAGAGGGTGACTGGGGTCACCCTGTATGGCCCTCAACCGCCTGAAGTGATCTCGCTAACAGCTCCTGCAGGCCATCCACAGGCTTCGATTCAGCCTGGCCAGCTGTCTTGACGATTCGCAGCTGGCCTGTTGAGTTCTTGAGGCTGCCGAAGGAGCTGAGGAAGTTGAAGGTAAAGCCACTGATCACTGTTGCTCTTCGATAGAGGCTCCAGCAGCCTCGGCGCACCCCAACGTGTGAGCTTCCTCAGGAAAGAAGAGGCGCTGGTTTCCCTCTTGAGCAGGGCAGGGAGTTGGGCTTGACCAGTCAGCCTGATGTCGATTGATAGATCACAGGTACTGTACTGGGCCACCCATCTCCAACCACCTCCCCCCCCCCCCCCACCCCCCCCCCACCCCCCCCCCGGGGAACCCCCCCCCTCGATGAACAGTGGAGCCGGGTATCGCGGTTCCTCATGAAGTCGACAACATCTCCTTGGTCTTGGCCCAGTCAGTAGGAGATGGTTGTTCGTCGCACAGCCAACAGCGCCTCCACCAGCCCCTGAGGAGCTCTCGCTGGTCAGGATGAGGCCGGTCAGCGAGGTGTCATCGGAGAACTTCACTGGACGGGCCCTCGGCGGTGCCAGGGCCAATCGCCCCGGTATACAGCATCGGGAACGGGTGGGGACATGACACACCCCTGTGGAGCTCCGGTGTTAGTGCTGGACCTGGGGTAGAGGCGACAGTCCGACGTGGACGTCACTGACAACAAGTGTGAGGCACCCTGTCTGTGAGGCAAGTGCAGAGCCATCGGCTGATCAAGGGATTTGACGTCCATCGCCATCAGCTTCCGCACCATCAGTGAGGTTGGATGGTGTTGAAGGGCCGAGGAGAAGTCCAGGACAGAAGCTTGGCGCGTAGGTCCCGGCCGGTCCAGGTGCGGTCAGCACAGCGTGGCGCACGGTGATGATGGCGTCGTCGTGCTCCTGTGGGGCTGTAGGCAAACTGAAGGGGGCCTGGAAACTGGAGTGTGGCCCCAGCAGTCTGCGAGAGCACATCCGCGCAGGGCATTGAAGGGGACATAGCAGGGCCACGGGGCGGTAGTCGTTTGAGGGTTGTGGGGAAGGTTCTTGGGGAGGGATGAGGGCAGAGGACTTCCAGATGGAGGGAATCAGCACGGATGTCCAGGGACTGCTGGAGAGGACCCTGAAACACAGCGGCCTGAGTAGTGTAGAGCATAGGACCGCAGGCTAATGCGTGGGTTGACCACGAAATGTCTCTCACTCCTCCCCCGAGTCAGTAGTAGTACGTTAGATAGTAGTAGTAGTAGTAGCTATTAGTAGTATTATTAGTAGTAGTAGCTAGTATTCAGCAGTAGTAGAGTAGTAGTAGTAGTAGTAGTTAGGGCTGGTATGGGCCTGCGCCGGCCCTTTTGCCCCTTCTCGGTTTCCTATGGTGGGTTTGCTTGTGTTTAAATTGTATGGGACTGCCTACAATGTCCTACCATACATATTGTAGGAATACATTTACTGTGTAAAAAGATGGACTTACTCATCGAATTTTTTAAAAAAAATACGCGCAACGCTAGGTACTGGCAATGCAACCACTACTGGTAACACCTAGTTAACGGTAACGGCAAGTTAATTGGTAACGCTGAGTACAGCAAATCTGAAGCGATCGGTTAAGAAACGGCAGAGTTATAAGGCCCCGTTTCCCGTTGGCGGCTCTGAGAGGACGCGTGTATTCTGATTCCACTCAAATTTGCTGCTAGGCGGTGCCCTGGCCATAGCAAGCCTGACAGCAAATTAAATCAATTTTCGGTTAAGAAACGCGGAGAGCGTGAAAAAGGTGAAGCGGCGTTTTAAACCAATCGCTGCGTGTGGCACAACAAGAGTCACGTCCGCGGTCATTACATGCCCAAATTCGAAGGCAATCGGCCAGAAACACCCGGAGCTACGGGCGCCGAAAGGCCGTCGGATTCGCGTTCGCGCATTTGCCCGAACCGCCGCAAATGACCGGCCGCCTCGGGTGCCGTCACGTTGCCATCGCCGTGAGGGCTCACAGAAATTATGAAGCGAATCCCTCGGTCGAAAAACGGCGGAGTATAAGGCCGTTTCGTGTTTCAGACAGACACACCCCAACCACACACAACACACAGACACACAACACACGGCCGTTGGCTTTTACTATATGATGGATGAAATAATTTTGGGACTATTATCCAGTTGGTTTTTAACAGATTAGAGATGTTGCTTCGCTAATTTAATGTTACTATGTAATTAAGTCTAGTCCAAGGGAAACACCACGTTCAAACTGTCAGTAAAATCACCCATACGTTTCGTGCATAAGAGACTGTCTTTCTTATTCATTATATAATATTGTTATTTTGTTATTACATGGGTTTTCCTAAATATACGTGTATGCTCGCACGCTCACACGCGCATTGTGTTCAAAGATATGTAATGGGTGTGGGTGTGTGTGGTAAGTGTGTTGTTGTGCGCGCGCTGGTGCGTGCGTGCGCGTTGTGTGGTGTGGTGCGCGCGCGCCGGGCTGTGTGTGTGGTGTGTGGGGCGTCGCGTGCGTGTGGTATGCGTAGGTGATGAACGATGTGTATTGAAAAATGAATGAATGAAGCTGTAGATGTGGGTATGTTGTGTTGTGAAGAACCTAGCTAAAGACTCAGGGATCCATCCCACAGCGAAGAACTTGCAAACAGTATGGTAGCAAATGATCAGCTAGGGATTAGAACGTACGTGTGTGACAGTTTTTTGATTACCCCGCCCCATGAGCAGCCACACTCCGTCTTGGGGAATATTGGGTATTATGGCATTGTAGTCAAAGCTAGAATCGGTCAAATGTTTTAATGCACAGCAAAAATAATTCAATTACACAGTGGGAACCTCCTCATAAGACTCCTATTATAAGACCCCCTCCCATATAAGACTTACTGTCTCTGGACATCGCCCTTCCCTGTAAGTATTAAACTTAACTCCCTTATAAGGCCCTTCCTTATCACGACCTATTGGATGTTTTTGAAGGGCGCAATAAGGGATGTTAACTGTACTATAAGTTATAGGCTTTACATGTTCATCCAAAGTAAGCTATAATAATAACCACTGGAAGTGTAGTAATATTCTTCACAGTTTCAGTGAGCTACAATTAGGGTGTTGTTTTAATAGTACACAAATATCGGATCCAAGAGATAAATGATCTGAAGTTTACAAGTATTTTATTTATTATGTCAACGTGCCTAGAACTACAAACACATGACAAACATTATGAAACAATGGAGTTACTGTAAAAATTACGGTATATTAGAATATTAGGCACTAGGTCATGGGCGGAACCAAATGATTCGCAAGGGGGGTGGGGGTTCCGCGGGGATCCAGGGAGCTGCTAAGGTTCTGGGTTAAGGACAGGACTTGTGGGTGTCAAAGGGGGCAAAGCCCGGACATTTTGCAATTTAGTGATTAACATTTGATCCACTGTTACTTATGTTTACCTCGGCATAAGTGATATTAAAGCAAATTTGAGCCATGTTCTTACTGTTACCCTCGCATAAGTGATTATTAAAGCAAGCAGAGCCTTTTCTACTGTTTACCCCTCGTATAAGTGATTATTAAAGCAAACATTGAAGCCAGTTCTTACTGTTTACCCTCGCATAAGTCGATTATATAAAGCAAAACATGAGACATTTTTTTACTGTACTCGTATAAGTGATTATTAAAAGCAAACATCGAGCCATTTCCTCCGTTTACCCTCGCATAAGTGATATTAACGCAAACATTGAGCCATTTTCTTACTGTTTACCTCGCATAGTGATATATTATGAAAGCAAACATAATCCATTTCCTATGTTGACCTCGATAAGGATATTCAGCACATTGAGCCAGTTCTACTGTTACCCTCGCATATAACTCGATTCTCAAGCAAAATGAGCCATTTCTTACTGTTACCCTCGCATCACGTCGCTTATGAAAGCAAACATGGCTCATTTTCCTACTGTTACCCTCGCATACGTGATTATTAAGGCAAACCCTTGAGCCATTTGCCCACTGTTTACCCGCATTACGATGCTTATTAAAGCTAAACATTGAGCCCTTTCCTCCTGTTTACCCTTTGCTATGTTATTCCCGCTAACACATTGGCCATTTCTTCCTGTTACCTTCGCATAAGTGCTATTCCACCCCCCACATGCGCCATTTCTTCTGTTTACCGCACCGTGCTTCTTCCACGCCAACATGCGCCCTTTTCCTCCGTTTCCCTTCGCATAAGTGATTATCCGCCCCCCTTGCTCCCGTCTCCGTTTCCCTGCCTCCAGCTTCTTCCGCTAACCACTTGGCGCTCTCATTTTCTTACTTTTACCCCGCCCCGTGTATTATTCACGCCCACCACTTGATCATTTCCTACGTTTTCCCCTCGCCTACAGGCTTATTACGCCCCCATTGCCAGCCATTTCCTCCTTGTACCCTCGCATAAGTGCGTCTTAACGCCCCAACATGCGCCCTTTCCTCCTGTTTATCCCTTGCATAAGTGCTTATTACCGCCCCCTTGCGCCATTTTTTCCTGTTACCCTCCGCATAAGTGCTATTCCCTCCCCCTCTTGAGCCCTTTTCTCCTGTTTCCCTCGCATCCGTGCTTATTAAAGCCAACATTGAGCCATTTCCTCCTTGTTTACCCTAGTATAAAGTACAATGCATGGCCAAAGGGAGGGTCCGGACCCCTGGCACCCCCCCCCCTCCGATCCGCCCTGTGGGTCTTCTTCTTCGGCCTTCTCTCTCTCGTCCCACGCGGCGTTTGCCTGTGATGCCCTTCGCGGTTTCTCCTCCGTGGCGGCGCGGCTGCCTGTGCGGCCCGTCACTCGCTAACTATGATTTCCCCACATGCTTTTGGCGACCGCATCCCACGAGGCTTACTGTTTCTCCCCGGCCCTCCAAGCCTCGTGTGCCCCAAACCCCTGCTCTACTCACCCCCCTTCCACGATGCCCCTCCCGCTTCCTGTCCCAGTTCGCCCTCCCCCGCCTGTTGGCGCCCTCCACGCGCTCCTGCTGACATTCCTAACTCCGGTCCTCTTTCTCGATCCTGGTGTCTTCTTTCACATCGCTCTTTCCTTTGCCCGCCGCTCCCCTGATCCCTTTTGATAACGACACGTTGCAGCTCCGCTCCGTTGACCTGCTGTTTGCTATCGTGCACGGTGTGTAACACCTCCCCTACTGCTGTCGCTTCCCGCGGGCCTCTCTGCCTGCTTTGGCCCCCCCTCCCCTCGGCCCGTCCCCCGGGTCTGATGGGTCTGTCTTTCGCTTGTTCCCGGGTCCTGCCACTGCTATTCCCCTTCACCTCCTTCCCACCACGTTTTGCTTCTGGTGCGCTCTCCCCCCCATCCTGATTACGCTCCCTGTTTCCGTTGCCCCCCCCGGAGCCACTGTCGCCGGTCGGCCCCTGAATCGGGGTCTCTCCTGCTGACCATTGTTGGCCATTCTACCGCCCTATTTTGAGAGTGCCCCTTGCACCCATTTGTGCCGCCCATGGGATCTGACCCAGCGGCTCCGGCCGGGTTTCCGCCCCACAGACTATAGGGATCCCATTTTTGTCTCCGCCCGCCATCGTCCTCTCCATCCTTTGCCCCCCCCGCAAGGTGGCCGATTTATCCATGTTTGGTGCCCTTTTCTCGGTTTTGACTGTATGCTGCCCCCACTTGTTGTTTTCCTGTGCAGCGAGGGCTTCTGGCACCATTTGTCTTTCTTACGAAGTCTGCACCCAGGGGTCCCGCAGCCGGCCCCTCGCAGCAGTCCTAAAAAAAACAAAAGACACAGTCTCACTGACTCTGGTGCACTGTCTGTGTGTGGTCGCTATGGATTGATGTTGTCTGTGACCACTACTCGTTCATTACTCTTCGTCGCTGCTCACATTGTCATTGTCTCAGCCTCCAGCGCCGCCCTCCAAGAATTCGAAAACTGACTTGCTGGAACACTCTTGCCCAAATGGGGTATCTCTGGACATGGATAAAACGACTGGCTGGAATACTATTGCAACAAATGGGGTATTCTGTGAAGGATTCCATAGGCATGCTTGGCATACTATTGAACACAAATGGCATCTCTGTGACATGGATCCAACGCATTGCTTGACTCTATTGCCCCCCCAGGGGCCCTCTGTGACCTGGAATAACTGAATTGCTTGGAATCGCATTGCCCACCACGGGGCCTCTCTTGTGACATGGGACCCCTGACTTGCTTGGAATACTCTTGCCCACTCAAATGGGGCCTCTCTGGACTGGAGCCCATGCCTGCTGGAATCTCTTGCCCCAGTGGGCATCTCTGTGCCATGGATCTCACTGATGTTGGCCCTATTGCCACAAGGGCCCTCTGGGACATGGATAAAACGGCCTTGCTTGGCCACTCTTGCCCCCCTGGGGATCTATGTGCCGGATACCACTGCCTTGCTTGGATACCTATTGCAACAACTGGGGATCTTGGGCCAGCAACACCTGCCTGCTGGCACACTATGCGCAACACTGGGGTATGCTCTGGCCATGGATACCCCTGCACTGTTGGGATACTATGCCCCCCTGGGGCCTCTTCGGCCATGGATCCCGACTGCTTGGACCCCATTGCAAACAAATGGGGCACTCCGGTGACATGGATCCCATGACTGGCCTGGAACACCTTGCACCCAAGGGGGCATCTCGTGACTGGCTCCACTGACTTGCCTGGCCCCCTATTGCAACAAATGGGGCCCTCTTGTGGACCTGATCCCACTGCATGCTTGGACTCCTTATTGCCACCAAGGGTCTCTGTGACGCTCCCCCTGAATTGCCTGGAACCCTCTTGCCCACCAATGGGGCCTCTCTGTGACCTGGCTCCACCTGAATTGCTGCCCCCTATTGCCACACATGGATCTCTGTGCCTGCTCCCAGCCTTGCGGCCCACTCTTGCCCCAACTGGGCTCTCGTGACATGGATAAAACGGACTTGCTTGGCCCCCCTGCCCCCTGGACTCTGTGACATGGATAATTGAATTGCTGGAACATCTCTTGCAACCACATGGGCCTCGCTGTGACATGGCTCACCTTGCCTTGTCTTGGAACCTATTGCACAAATGGGGACCTCTCTGGATGGCTACAAACGCAATGGCCGAAACATTGCAACAAATGGGGCATCTCGTGCCTGGCTCCCCGAATTGCTTGGACCATCTTGCCCCCCTGGGGCTCTCGGTGGACCTGGATCCCCTTGACGCTTGGAATCTTCTTGCCACCAATGGGCACCTTGTGCCCTGGATCCCTCCTTGCATGGAACCCCTATTGCAACACATGGGGCAATCTCTTGTGCCCCTGGCTACAAACTGACTTGCTTGGCCTACTTTGCACCCACAATGGGCCTCTCGGTGACATGGCTCCCCTGAACGTTGGACCCCTCTGCCCCCCATGGGGCCTCTCGGGCAGGCTCCCCTGCATTGCTGGCCCTTCTGCCAAACATGGGGCTCTCTGTGCCCTGGCTCCCCCTGCCTTGTTTGGCCACCCTTGCCCCCCACTGGGCTCTCTCTGTGCCTGGTACCCCCTGACTGCTGGACTTACATTGCCACAATATGGGGCTTTCTGGTGGGCCTGGATCAACTGACTTGCTTGGCCTCCTCATTGCCCCCCAATGGGCCTCTGGCCCTGGATCTCCCCTGAATGCTGCCCTCTTGTCCCCCCTGGGGGCATCTCTGGGCCTGGCTTCCCCCTGAATTGCTGGCATACTATGCCCCGCACTGGGGCCTCTCTGTGCCATGACCCCCGGCCTTGCTTGAATTACATTGCAACCAAATGGGGGCCTCTCCTGTGCTGGATCACAACTGAATTGCTTGGACCCCATTGCACCCCTGGGTATCTCTGAGTGACATGGATACACATGCATTGCTTGTGACCACTATTGCCCTCCGGGGATCGTGGCCGATCCCCTGCCTGGTGCACCCCTCTTGCCCATGGGGCATCTTGTGACCGGATCACCCTGCCTGCTTGGCCTCCTATTGCCCCCCTGGGCTCTCCCTGTGCTGCTCCACTGCTGGCTTGGATACTCTGGCACCCTGGGGCTCTCTGGGCCTGGCTCCCCGAATCGAATTGGCCCATATTGTCCCCCCGGGGCCTCTCTGGCACATGGATACCACTGAATGCTGGCCTCTATTGCCACAAATGGGGTCATCCGGTGACATGGATCCCTGAATTGCTTGGCCTACTCTTGCCACACATGGGGGTTCTCTGTGACATGGCTCTATTAAACAGCTGGCCTGCTGGGATACTATTGGCCACCACTGGGGCGTCTTGTTCCGGGATCCCACTGCATTGCTTGGAAACCTATTGCCAACCATGGGGCATCCTGTTGCATGGCTACCACTGGCCTTGCTGCCCACTTATTGCCCCTGGGGGCACTCTCTGTGCATGGATAACCCCTGCCTTGCTGGAATACTCTTGCCCCCAAATGGGGTATTCTGTGCCTGGCTCCCCAATAACTGCCTGGCCTATCTTGGCCCCCTGGGGTCTCTCGTGGCCTTGGCTCCACCTCATGCTGGCTACTATGCCACCCCTGGGGTATCTCTGTGGCCGGATAAAACTAACTTGCCGGCCTCTCTTGCACAAATGGGGGGGTAATCCTGTGACCTGGCTACCCTCCAGTTGTCGTCTTAACAGGAGATTTTATTAAAAACAACAGTGGAACTGTATCATGCAGGCAAACAGCAATCAGTCGGAGGAGTAGTTGCAATTATGGGGTTTGTCATATGTGAATTCCCCTTTGAACTGGTCTACAACATGTGTCGGAACCCTATCCCGTACAGGCTGTCCAGCGTGGCTGGTATCCCCCGTGCGCCTGTCTTCATGCGGCCCCCGATAATATAGAGCGTCGTTGCACTATTTGGGTGTAATCCTCGTTCCCCCTTTGAAGGTCCTACTGTGTCGGAAACCCTCCCCGTAACGTCTTCCAATGCTGGTGCGGTCTACACACTCGCTGTCTTTCGATCGTAACACAAACCCCTTCCAACGTACCGTTGTACCATCTATTAAAAGTACCACCGATAACTTCGGTATGGCTTGGGGTTTCTGCCCTATGCTGCTACGACAGCCCTCCACGTCCACAATTGTTACTACGTTCTTCGGGGTGGCGGATGTCCGAACCCTAGCCCGCTATGTGCCGTGGTCGCCCCCTATTGATGCCTTTATCCGGTATGATCAACACGGAGACAGGATAGCTATGCCTGAACACATTCTTAGCCATATTCTTGGTTTCCACCAGTTTTACCTCCACCTCCGGCCCCCCGAAGCACCTCATTTCCTCAGCCGAGCCCCCCTCCGGCTTCGCGTTCTGCCTAGGAACTCCCACCATTTCCATCCCTTCTCTTGGCTGCCACACGCTGGAACGTCCCTCCGCCACCCACATCACTCTTAGGTCCAATGGCCCGCAACCCCCCTCAACCAAACCTTACCCCCCCACATGCCCACAAACAACAGCTTAGGACCCGTCTCAATCACCTACAACGCTCAAATCAACATTTGCTTGGGTGCTAGGGCAGGCTGCGCGCGCACGGTGCCCCTGCATCAAATCCCCTCTCACAGAAACTATACAACAGGGTCTTACTGAACGAGTCACAAGAAGGGACCCCCTAGAGACAGTTATTCTGCCAAAACTCTGTTTGACAGTGGATGAAATTACTAATAGACTCAGTATGTTCTATTTTCACTCGTCGTTTGATCCAGCGTTCGACAAAGCAAGATACATTTGTTTGACATCGTGGGTAAACGCGATAGTCTGTTACGGGCTGTGGGAAGGGGACCGTGAAAGCGCCAAGCAGCATTTCTAAGGTGCTGCAAGTACAAGTGGGTGTTCAGAATATGTCGTTGGAATAAATATTCGCAAATCACTATTTGGCGTTTAATTACAATAATTTTTCAGACAGCGACTGTAAATAGAATAAGGGGAACTGTGCATCGTCGTCCTGAGACCACGCTTAAGCCCCTGCGAGCCCGCCTGCTGTATCTCCGAGGCTATCAACGGACGTCGTGGAGGCCAAATAAGAGGATTTATAACGTTCTAATTACATTCTATAGGATTGTCTCTTAGGGGATACGTCTATGGTAGGGATGATGAGGCATAGTTGGGGAGGCAATGATTAAATGACATAGGACAGAACGTTGACATTTCGTGAGACAAAATATTTCTGACGACGCCGCCTTTTACCCCTGTGCCTTGTTCGTATACCAGTTTGAACGGTAGTCCTCGGAACTGCGCCCGTCCTGTTGCGGCATCCAGCGGTCTTTGTCCCGATTTCTTCGTTGGTTTTGCGTGCTTGTCCCATCCCCTCTGGAAATTCTAAATGGGGCAAAATAAACGATTTATACATTGTTACAAGCGCTTACGAACTACGACTAGCAATCTATTTGATTATCAAAATGAATTGGTCGCACAAACTGGGTTCCCACGTAGCAAAAATACTGTATCAGGTTTGTATGGGCAGTAGACTTATGTCAACCCCGCCTTCTTACGCTTTCCCTCGATTCCTCAGATAATGTCAGCATGTAGATATCCCATCTCAGCCGACCTCGCCATATCCCATCTTGCGCGGGTAGTCAGTGCAATAGACGGCAGACATTCGCCGACGCAATTTTGCTCGGTCCCACCGTAATCCCTGGCGCATGCTTGGAAACAACCCTGGATCCACGCTCGGGCTGGGAGCCTCGAGCTTGGCCCTTTCTTGCGCCGGTCGG
>CM065701.1:49599514-49609514 GCA_017654935.2 Phymorhynchus buccinoides
GCAGAGAAAACCAAGATGGCAGTGATGCCTTAAACCAAAATGGCGATGAATCTCTCAATAGAGAAAGAACGATGGGGCGGCAACGGCCCAAAAGAAAGAAGAGAAGCTGAACAGCCGTGAACAGAGGCGCCGCCTGGTGTTGCTGACGCTGATCGGGTTTATGTCAGCCTGTTCTGGAAAGATCCATTCCACCTTTGATGGAAAATACACTACCAGGGATGAACAGAGAGAGAGATGAGAGAGAGAGAGAGAGGAGAGAGAGACTGAGAGAGAGAGAGGGAGAGAGAGAGAGAGAGAAGACGAGAGAGAGAGAGAGAGAGGTCGGAAGAGAGAGAGAGAGAGAGAGAGAAGAGAGGGGGGGACCAAACAGAGAGAGAGAGAGAGAGAGAGAGAGACGACAGAGGAGAGAGAGAGAGGGGGACAAACAGGAGAGAGAGAGAAGAGAGGGGGAGACCAGAGAGAGAGAGAGAGAGAGAGAGAAGCAGGAGAGAGAGAGAGAAAGAGAGCGAAACAGAGAGAGAGAGATACTGAGTATCTCTAGATGGATAAGAGAAGGGGACAAACCTAGAGCGAGAGAGGGGGGGGGTGAACCAACAGTAGCGAGAGAGAAAGAGAGAGAGAAGAGAGAGCGAGTGAAGAGCGAGATAGAGAGCTCGATATAGAGAGAGAGAGATATATAGAGAGTTGGTGTGCAAACATCTCTATATCTCTCTCTCTCTCTCTCTCCTCTCTCTATCTCCTCTCTCGTCTCTCTCTCTCTCTCTCTATCTCTCTTCTCTCTCATCTCTCTCTATTCTCTAGAGAGAGAGATAGAGAGATTTTTGATTATCTTAAGTCCCTGTTGCACATAGATTAGGGCTAGATGCAGAATCCTTGTGTTCACAGAAAAGACAAACGCCCTGAAAGATAATTTAAGAAGAAGAGAATAAGCAATCACAGAAGTCATACAATACTAAGAAAAGACGAAGAAGCAACAGAACAAGAACAAGAACAAGAACCGCGGACTAAGGTTAAATTGCAGTAAAAAGGACCTAAAAACAGATTCTTCATTCCAGGCAGAAGAGCATAGTAGGAGAGTGCTCATTTTAGGTGTGGCAATTCCTGGCAGTTTTCTCACGTCATTATATGTTACTAATGTTAGTCAGTTTCTTATCTTGTTGTTTTGTGTTCAGGTGTACACCCAGCGGGTGTTCGGAAACCTCAGTTCAGGGGTCAAGGTCAGCAAGGAGCCCCGTGTGGACAATGACACCTCCCCCTCCTCCCCCACACACACACGACAGTTGGCACAACAGGTGACGTTTTTGTTGACTTACAATAAGAATTTCTTACATTGTCTTTTACACTACAATCCACGGATTTCCCACAGTGTTTTTTTCAATGTTCAAGATATTATGATGACACTATGATGGTCCCAACAAGAAAAGGTTTATAGTTTCTACGCTCCAAAGTTTTGAAAAGATTTGTAAAAAAAAGAACATTGATATGTCTTTTCGTTTAGGCACAAGACGAAATAACCGTTTTCCTGGATTGCACACAGAGGTCAGAGCATTATTTCCAGGATATTAATAAAGCCTTATTCATGATTACAATGATCGTGACATTATTTTATAGCATTTATATCATTCTAGGTTCAGGACGAGAGTTCCGCCTTCCTGGCCCGCACCGAGCTGATAGATGGAGGCCTGAGCATCGTGTCCAACCTGTTCCTGGGTCCTACAGGGACCACCACCTGATAGTAACAATGATGGTGTTGGTATTTATACAGTATTTATATCGTTCTAGGTTCAGGACGAGAGTTCCGCCTTCCTGGCCCGCACCGAGCTGATAGATGGAGGCCTGAGCATCGTGTCCAACCTGTTCCTGGGGTCCTACGGGGACCACCTGGGGCGGAGGGCGGCCCTGCTGCTGCCCTTTGTGGGCCACGTGCTGAGGAACGCGGCGGCCCCCGTGGTCATCTACTGGGACCTGGGGCTGCCCGGCATGTACACCGGATACTGCCTCGACGGACTCTTCGGGGGCTTCTGTGGTCAGTTATCATGTTGTTGTCCAACCCTGGCTTAAAGACTCCAGGGATCATCCCCAACAGCCGATGCACTTGAACACTCATGGTACAAATGCACCAGCTAGGGATGAAAACCTTACGTGTGTGACCGTTTTTTTATTACTCTGCCACGTGGGCAGCCACACTACGACTTTGGACTGATGATGTTATTCAAGGAGCTTGCCATGGCTGAAGACAATCCCCCTATGCAGAACATAACAACATTTTAATGTAGCCTTGGTGTTCTAGCTTATGTCAATTGGTCTGACACAGCCTTATGCCAAGGCGAGTCAGTTATGATGAGAAGATGACTGTTTCAGACACATGTTTTTTCCCGACTCCACGAGAAAACTCCTTTCTCTTCTCTTGCACGCAAGAGCTTATTTTTATATAGACGCCTATAGTTATATGGATTGGATTATGATGTTGCTAGCTTTCGCAGCTTTTCATCTTCAGGTTGATCTTGCGTTCATAACTGGGGGAAAAACCTTCGCCATTCACCCACTTCCAATCGAAGAAAAATTACAAGAGCAATCTTGAAGAAAAAGAGAACAATACGTAGACTTAAACGTGGGGACAGTCCTGACATGGCCTTAGTTGTCGACGGGGCCATACCCATGACGTGATGTATTTGAAGAAAAAGGAAGTCCTTGTTCATGAACGACGATTTAGACTGAATAGTAGATTTGCTAAAGACTAAATATAGGCTACCCTTAATTTTATCACATATCATATCATGGCATTTAGGCTTAGAACTAGCCTTTAGTGAGGTCTCTTTTATTTTGCTTAGGGTGCGCAACGGTACTTTTGGGGCCTAACTTTCTATTCTAAAATTGGTTTGGAATCAATAATCGTTCCAATGTTTGCCTAATTGATTGTTAAAACTGTAACGTGTTCCTGTAGTAGCAAGAGAGGGTGGTAAGGAGTTCCACAGATTGATAACTCTGTTAGTAAAAAAAAAGTGTGCACATTGGTTGGACTTACGAAGGGTTTCTTCAATTCCATGTCATGTCCTCTAGTTATTGACTTGCTCAATGTGAACAGGCTTGTTGTTGTTAGTGGATCATAATAACCATGCAGCACTTTGTATGTCTCAATCATGTCTCCTCTTACCCTTCACTTTGTATGTCTCAATCATGTCTCCTCTTACCCTTCACTTTGTAGGTCTCAATCATGTCTCCTCTTACCCTTCACTTTGTAGGTCTCAGTCATGTCTCCTCTTACCCTTCACTTTGTGTGTCTCAATCATGTCTCCTCTTACCCTTCACTTTGTGTGTCTCAATCATGTCTCCTCTTACCCTTCACTTTGTATGTCTCAATCATGTCTCCTCTTACCCTTCACTTTGTGTGTCTCAATCATGTCTCCTCTTACCCTTCACTTTGTGTGTCTCAATCATGTCTCCTCTTACCCTTCACTTTGTGTGTCTCAATCATGTCTCCTCTTACCCTTCACTTTGTATGTCTCAATCATGTCTCCTCTTACCCTTCACTTTGTATGTCTCAATCATGTCTCCTCTTACCCTTCACTTTGTAGGTCTCAATCATGTCTCCTCTTACCCTTCACTTTGTAGGTCTCAATCATGTCTCCTCTTACCCTTCACTTTGTATGTCTCAATCATGTCTCCTCTTACCCTTCACTTTGTATGTCTCAGTCATGTCTCCTCTTACCCTTCACTTTGTATGTCTCAATCATGTCTCCTCTTACCCTTCACTGTGTGTGTCTCAATCATGTCTCCTCTTACCCTTCACTTTGTGTGTCTCAATCATGTCTCCTCTTACCCTTCACTTTGTATGTCTCAATCATGTCTCCTCTTACCCTTCACTTTGTATGTCTCAATCATGTCTCCTCTTACCCTTCACTTTGTGTGTCTCAATCATGTCTCCTCTTACCCTTCACTTTGTATGTCTCAATCATGTCTCCTCTTACCCTTCACTTTGTATGTCTCAATCATGTCTCCTCTTACCCTTCACTTTGTATGTCTCAATCATGTCTCCTCTTACCCTTCACTTTGTATGTCTCAATCATGTCTCCTCTTACCCTTCACTTTGTATGTCTCAATCATGTCTCCTCTTACCCTTCACTTTGTATGTCTCAGTCATGTCTCCTCTTACCCTTCACTTTGTATGTCTCAGTCATGTCTCCTCTTACCCTTCACTTTGTATGTCTCAGTCATGTCTCCTCTTACCCTTCACTTTGTATGTCTCAATCATGTCTCCTCTTACCCTTCACTTTGTATGTCTCAATCATGTCTCCTCTTACCCTTCACTTTGTATGTCTCAATCATGTCTCCTCTTACCCTTCACTTTGTAGGTCTCAATCATGTCTCCTCTTACCCTTCACTTTGTAGGTCTCAATCATGTCTCCTCTTACCCTTCACTTTGTATGTCTCAATCATGTCTCCTCTTACCCTTCACTTTGTATGTCTCAATCATGTCTCCTCTTACCCTTCACTTTGTCACTTATGTATGTGTCTCAACTTTGTAGGTCTCAATCATGTCTCCTCTTACCCTTCACTTTGTGTGTCTCAATCATGTCTCCTCTTACCCTTCACTTTGTAGGTCTCAGTCATGTCTCCTCTTACCCTTCACTTTGTAGGTCTCAATCATGTCTCCTCTTACCCTTCACTTTGTATGTCTCAATCATGTCTCCTCTTACCCTTCACTTTGTGTGTCTCAATCATGTCTCCTCTTACCCTTCACTTTGTAGGTCTCAGTCATGTCTCCTCTTACCCTTCACTTTGTGTGTCTCAATCATGTCTCCTCTTACCCTTCACTTTGTATGTCTCAATCATGTCTCCTCTTACCCTTCACTTTGTGTGTCTCAATCATGTCTCCTCTTACCCTTCACTTTGTATGTCTCAATCATGTCTCCTCTTACCCTTCACTTTGTGTGTCTCAATCATGTCTCCTCTTACCCTTCACTTTGTGTGTCTCAATCATGTCTCCTCTTACCCTTCACTTTGTATGTCTCAATCATGTCTCCTCTTACCCTTCACTTTGTATGTCTCAATCATGTCTCCTCTTACCCTTCACTTTGTATGTCTCAGTCATGTCTCCTCTTACCCTTCACTTTGTATGTCTCAATCATGTCTCCTCTTACCCTTCACTTTGTATGTCTCAATCATGTCTCCTCTTACCCTTCACTTTGTATGTCTCAATCATGTCTCCTCTTACCCTTCACTTTGTATGTCTCAATCATGTCTCCTCTTACCCTTCACTTTGTGTGTCTCAATCATGTCTCCTCTTACCCTTCACTTTGTATGTCTCAATCATGTCTCCTCTTACCCTTCACTTTGTATGTCTCAGTCATGTCTCCTCTTACCCTTCACTTTGTATGTCTCAATCATGTCTCCTCTTACCCTTCACTTTGTATGTCTCAATCATGTCTCCTCTTACCCTTCACTTTGTATGTCTCAATCATGTCTCCTCTTACCCTTCACTTTGTATGTCTCAATCATGTCTCCTCTTACCCTTCACTTTGTATGTCTCAATCATGTCTCCTCTTACCCTTCACTTTGTATGTCTCAGTCATGTCTCCTCTTACCCTTCACTTTGTATGTCTCAATCATGTCTCCTCTTACCCTTCACTTTGTGTGTCTCAATCATGTCTCCTCTTACCCTTCACTTTGTAGGTCTCAATCATGTCTCCTCTTACCCTTCACTTTGTATGTCTCAATCATGTCTCCTCTTACCCTTCACTTTGTATGTCTCAGTCATGTCTCCTCTTACCCTTCACTTTGTATGTCTCAGTCATGTCTCCTCTTACCCTTCACTTTGTATGTCTCAATCATGTCTCCTCTTACCCTTCACTTTGTATGTCTCAATCATGTCTCCTCTTACCCTTCACTTTGTATGTCTCAGTCATGTCTCCTCTTACCCTTCACTTTGTATGTCTCAATCATGTCTCCTCTTACCCTTCACTTTGTGTGTCTCAATCATGTCTCCTCTTACCCTTCACTTTGTATGTCTCAATCATGTCTCCTCTTACCCTTCACTTTGTATGTCTCAATCATGTCTCCTCTTACCCTTCACTTTGTATGTCTCAATCATGTCTCCTCTTACCCTTCACTTTGTATGTCTCAATCATGTCTCCTCTTACCCTTCACTTTGTATGTCTCAATCATGTCTCCTCTTACCCTTCACTTTGTGTGTCTCAATCATGTCTCCTCTTACCCTTCACTTTGTATGTCTCAATCATGTCTCCTCTTACCCTTCACTTTGTATGTCTCAATCATGTCTCCTCTTACCCTTCACTTTGTATGTCTCAATCATGTCTCCTCTTACCCTTCACTTTGTATGTCTCAATCATGTCTCCTCTTACCCTTCACTTTGTAGGTCTCAATCATGTCTCCTCTTACCCTTCACTTTGTGTGTCTCAATCATGTCTCCTCTTACCCTTCACTTTGTGTGTCTCAGTCATGTCTCCTCTTACCCTTCACTTTGTATGTCTCAGTCATGTCTCCTCTTACCCTTCACTTTGTGTGTCTCAATCATGTCTCCTCTTACCCTTCACTTTGTGTGTCTCAATCATGTCTCCTCTTACCCTTCACTTTGTAGGTCTCAGTCATGTCTCCTCTTACCCTTCACTTTGTGTGTCTCAATCATGTCTCCTCTTACCCTTCACTTTGTATGTCTCAATCATGTCTCCTCTTACCCTTCACTTTGTGTGTCTCAATCATGTCTCCTCTTACCCTTCACTTTGTATGTCTCAATCATGTCTCCTCTTACCCTTCACTTTGTGTGTCTCAATCATGTCTCCTCTTACCCTTCACTTTGTGTGTCTCAATCATGTCTCCTCTTACCCTTCACTTTGTATGTCTCAATCATGTCTCCTCTTACCCTTCACTTTGTATGTCTCAATCATGTCTCCTCTTACCCTTCACTTTGTATGTCTCAATCATGTCTCCTCTTACCCTTCACTTTGTATGTCTCAGTCATGTCTCCTCTTACCCTTCACTTTGTATGTCTCAATCATGTCTCCTCTTACCCTTCACTTTGTATGTCTCAATCATGTCTCCTCTTACCCTTCACTTTGTATGTCTCAATCATGTCTCCTCTTACCCTTCACTTTGTATGTCTCAATCATGTCTCCTCTTACCCTTCACTGTGTGTGTCTCAATCATGTCTCCTCTTACCCTTCACTTTGTAGGTCTCAATCATGTCTCCTCTTACCCTTCACTTTGTATGTCTCAATCATGTCTCCTCTTACCCTTCACTTTGTATGTCTCAATCATGTCTCCTCTTACCCTTCACTTTGTATGTCTCAATCATGTCTCCTCTTACCCTTCACTTTGTAGGTCTCAATCATGTCTCCTCTTACCCTTCACTTTGTAGGTCTCAATCATGTCTCCTCTTACCCTTCACTTTGTAGGTCTCAATCATGTCTCCTCTTACCCTTCACTTTGTATGTCTCAATCATGTCTCCTCTTACCCTTCACTTTGTATGTCTCAATCATGTCTCCTCTTACCCTTCACTTTGTGTGTCTCAATCATGTCTCCTCTTACCCTTCACTTTGTATGTCTCAATCATGTCTCCTCTTACCCTTCACTTTGTATGTCTCAATCATGTCTCCTCTTACCCTTCACTTTGTATGTCTCAATCATGTCTCCTCTTACCCTTCACTTTGTATGTCTCAATCATGTCTCCTCTTACCCTTCACTTTGTATGTCTCAGTCATGTCTCCTCTTACCCTTCACTTTGTGTGTCTCAATCATGTCTCCTCTTACCCTTCACTTTGTATGTCTCAATCATGTCTCCTCTTACCCTTCACTTTGTATGTCTCAATCATGTCTCCTCTTACCCTTCACTTTGTATGTCTCAATCATGTCTCCTCTTACCCTTCACTTTGTGTGTCTCAATCATGTCTCCTCTTACCCTTCACTTTGTATGTCTCAATCATGTCTCCTCTTACCCTTCACTTTGTAGGTCTCAATCATGTCTCCTCTTACCCTTCACTTTGTATGTCTCAATCATGTCTCCTCTTACCCTTCACTTTGTATGTCTCAATCATGTCTCCTCTTACCCTTCACTTTGTATGTCTCAATCATGTCTCCTCTTACCCTTCACTTTGTGTGTCTCAATCATGTCTCCTCTTACCCTTCACTTTGTAGGTCTCAGTCATGTCTCCTCTTACCCTTCACTTTGTATGTCTCAATCATGTCTCCTCTTACCCTTCACTTTGTAGGTCTCAATCATGTCTCCTCTTACCCTTCACTTTGTGTGTCTCAATCATGTCTCCTCTTACCCTTCACTTTGTGTGTCTCAGTCATGTCTCCTCTTACCCTTCACTTTGTGTGTCTCAATCATGTCTCCTCTTACCCTTCACTTTGTATGTCTCAATCATGTCTCCTCTTACCCTTCACTTTGTATGTCTCAATCATGTCTCCTCTTACCCTTCACTTTGTATGTCTCAATCATGTCTCCTCTTACCCTTCACTTTGTGTGTCTCAATCATGTCTCCTCTTACCCTTCACTTTGTATGTCTCAATCATGTCTCCTCTTACCCTTCACTTTGTGTGTCTCAATCATGTCTCCTCTTACCCTTCACTTTGTGTGTCTCAATCATGTCTCCTCTTACCCTTCACTTTGTATGTCTCAATCATGTCTCCTCTTACCCTTCACTTTGTATGTCTCAATCATGTCTCCTCTTACCCTTCACTTTGTATGTCTCAATCATGTCTCCTCTTACCCTTCACTTTGTAGGTCTCAATCATGTCTCCTCTTACCCTTCACTTTGTATGTCTCAATCATGTCTCCTCTTACCCTTCACTTTGTATGTCTCAATCATGTCTCCTCTTACCCTTCACTTTGTATGTCTCAATCATGTCTCCTCTTACCCTTCACTTTGTATGTCTCAATCATGTCTCCTCTTACCCTTCACTTTGTGTGTCTCAATCATGTCTCCTCTTACCCTTCACTTTGTAGGTCTCAATCATGTCTCCTCTTACCCTTCACTTTGTATGTCTCAATCATGTCTCCTCTTACCCTTCACTTTGTATGTCTCAATCATGTCTCCTCTTACCCTTCACTTTGTAGGTCTCAATCATGTCTCCTCTTACCCTTCACTTTGTAGGTCTCAATCATGTCTCCTCTTACCCTTCACTTTGTATGTCTCAATCATGTCTCCTCTTACCCTTCACTTTGTATGTCTCAATCATGTCTCCTCTTACCCTTCACTTTGTATGTCTCAATCATGTCTCCTCTTACCCTTCACTTTGTGTGTCTCAATCATGTCTCCTCTTACCCTTCACTTTGTATGTCTCAATCATGTCTCCTCTTACCCTTCACTTTGTATGTCTCAATCATGTCTCCTCTTACCCTTCACTTTGTATGTCTCAATCATGTCTCCTCTTACCCTTCACTTTGTATGTCTCAGTCATGTCTCCTCTTACCCTTCACTTTGTATGTCTCAATCATGTCTCCTCTTACCCTTCACTTTGTATGTCTCAATCATGTCTCCTCTTACCCTTCACTTTGTATGTCTCAATCATGTCTCCTCTTACCCTTCACTTTGTAGGTGTCTCAATCATGTCTCCTCTTACCCTTCACTTTGTATGTCTCAATCATGTCTCCTCTTACCCTTCACTTTGTATGTCTCAGTCATGTCTCCTCTTACCCTTCACTTTGTATGTCTCAATCATGTCTCCTCTTACCCTTCACTTTGTATGTCTCAATCATGTCTCCTCTTACCCTTCACTTTGTATGTCTCAATCATGTCTCCTCTTACCCTTCACTTTGTGTGTCTCAATCATGTCTCCTCTTACCCTTCACTTTGTGTGTCTCAATCATGTCTCCTCTTACCCTTCACTTTGTAGGTCTCAATCATGTCTCCTCTTACCCTTCACTTTGTGTGTCTCAATCATGTCTCCTCTTACCCTTCACTTTGTAGGTCTCAATCATGTCTCCTCTTACCCTTCACTTTGTATGTCTCAATCATGTCTCCTCTTACCCTTCACTTT